>OY978017.1:600000-1200000 GCA_963854515.1 Pandemis heparana | reverse complement strand
CTTAACAATCGTTGATCCTTATCTGTCACGTTGACATTTACCTTTCACAGATAAAGACAAACGATTGCTAAGTTAGCAGATTCCTAGAGCGTTTATGACTAAGGGGTTTAGAAATTGTATGGTCTCTACGGTCAAAATATAGTCTCTGTCCTCACTTAGGATGCCGTTCAGGTTTGTCTCTCTCACTCGGCCGCTTCAACCATCAAACCCAGAGTGAGTGAGATGCAAGACCCCAGAATGGCATTCAACGAGCTCACTGTACCTACCTCTTCATTAGCATTAGTACTAAAAAGTAATTCTACATCTCCATAACTGTAATGTGTTCAAGTCATGGGAGTTTTACCCCGTCACGTCAGCCAGGGCATTAAAAACTTTATTACTGGACGTATAGAAATCTAATTAATGGTGCTATGGGAACCTGTGGGGCACCCACGCCCTGTATTTCTGTTGATTCACTGTGAAATGATTTCTGTCGCGTCAGGGGCCGATGGTGTCAGTTACTTCGATGGTTGTGGTTTTTGTTGTATTGTAACGCCATGGGAGTTCTGGCCGGAGACAGATTAGATTTAAGACTTTTTTTGCACTGCTCTGTTCCGAGAGTAAGACAACCGGTGAAATTACTGGCAAAAGAGGTATTCTTTCCTAACCCTGTAGGCTGGCAACGCATCTGCAATTCTCTAGTGTTGCTGGTGTTCACGGGTGGTGGTGCTCGCTTACCATCAGGTGACCCACTTCCTTGTCGTATAAAAATATCTAGGTAGGTAGGTGTATGTATATATTCTAAATTGCACCACCTGCTCAGATCTGTTCTTTTCTCCGGTCCGTTATGGTTGCCTGGTAGAGATCGCTCTATAGCGATAAGGCCGGCTATTGTTACCTTATTACTTCTGTATACTTACATTTTTCTGTTTTGATTGTTATGTGGTGTTCAATAAAGAGTTATTGTATTGTATTGTACGTACTAAATATAATGTACCAGTTGCTTGTCTTCTCGCGCAGATGGTAAAAGCTCATCGAGGGAACGGGCGAGCAGGGATCACGTTAGGTATCTAAACTCATCACTAGTTTTGATTTCCTTCTCCAGCAATACCCACAACATGCGTGGCCATTAGTGGCAGTCTGTAGACAGAGCCTCTGAAGACGCTCAGAGCGCAGAGCACAGAGGCTCTGGAGACGGAGTAGACTCCGTAATGGATAACAACTAGATTTATTGTATGTAGGTAGATTTTGTTTGAATTGTTTGAAATATAACGACAATTGGAAGTGTAGAGAAAAGTCAAGCTATCTGGGATATCAATTTTAGTTCTACGCAGACGAAGTCGTGGGCAACAGCTAGTCATTGTAAGGCTTGAATGTTTGTACTTAAAATAGGAGTACCCGGAACACCGGTATTTATTTTGGCACGTTTTTTAAAAATGATACCTAGCTAGATCGATTTATCACCCCCAAAACCCCCTGTATACTCGTACCAAATTTCATGAAAATCGTTGGAGCCGTTTCCGAGATTCAGATTATATATATAAAAGCTATGTATAAATGGTAATATAAATATGTACATATTACTGTTATATTTACTGTACACTCCACAAACTACCTAAGATATAAGTGAATACTAGTTAAACGTGTTTCAATAATCGACAAATAGGTAATTAAATGATCTTGTACCTATAAAAATCATCGCTACTGGATGCTTTTTATGTTACTAAGTTATACTTATATGCAATAATACGACTTGTCTAGTAAGAATCCTAATATCCAATAAGGATCCTGTAAAATCAGCGAATCAATGGCGCTTTTAGGGATCCCGGACCAAAGAGTTTCCAGGCTCCTCTACCTGACCGTCTGCCACAAGGCCGTGTAGTCACGCTTGGCATTTTCTTCTCAAGGTAGTCAGTAAATGTCTAATTGAAATACCTATGTTCAGAATGTAATGTGATGGCTTTTATTGCTATTAAAGCCTCGTTGTACCTGTAAGACCTGTTACCCAATATATGTGAACTTGAGTACTATATTCTAAACTGAATTACATACTTAAATTATATTCTCGCCTACCTAGCCAGAGCCTTCAACCTTACGGCCATGGATCTGACGCCGCTACGGTAGTAGACAAAGGAGGTTTCAAAACCTATTGTTGCTGGGGTAGCAGGCGTTCGAAAAAAGAATAAATCGCGCCATCCAGCCAGCATCCAGCCTGATACTGCCACAAGAATTCAAATGATAGAAATAAAGACGAATAAAATAGATTTCTTTGTGGTCCGTCAATGTCAGACTATCCGTCTACTGAAAAAAGAGCCCCGCACGTGTTTTTAAACAATTATTAACACAAAGAACTACCCTAATTGGAGAGGCGCCTTGGAATTAAATTAGCAGAAACGAACTTGAAAACGCAAGCGCATAAACTAAAGCAGCTGCGATCGAATTTGTGTTCTACAAGCATGGATACAGGTTAGAATTTTAAATTTGTAGCGTTCGCTATCCAAGATGGAGTCCTCGGGCGCAGCTTTTTCGTTCCTTTTTCAAATTGGAATACTCGGCCGCCTCGGAACGCCGCAGTTGCAAGCAAGGGGTGGAACAGAGCGCGCGCGCCGACCCGCTTGCACTTTTAAACTTTTAAACCTGTGTTCCAACTAGTTTGTGCTATGTCGTGTTGGGTAGGCGAGCTCTTTTTTTTATCAAGAATGATAGTGTCTGCGGTGCAATGCAGCGCAGTCAACCGTGCGCTGGAAACGCGGGGGCGTTTTTCAAAACGGAAGGAATGGTAATTTGCTGTTTAAGTTATGTGCGAAAAAGATGTTTGACGTGTCCGTGATTGGCAGAGTGGCTTGCAGTCGGGGCGTGTTTTTTAAGAAAGCGGGTACATTTTAAAAGGGTTAGAGTGAAGTTTATTTTTAAAGTTTCTTGTTTCGTGGTGTAATTTTAAAGTAGTGGAGCATAGTTTCGGTTTTCAGAAAGTGAACGTGGTCCGTGTTTTAGAATATTTAAAAAATTATACGGTGTTCTTTTATTTTCAGGAGTTCATGCCAGACGATATTGGCAGTTTCAGGAGTTAGATCTGATTTACGCGATCATGGTACGTTTTAATTTTCTTTTAATTTTAAGTGGCTACAGCCCTACTGTTAATAAAATCGAGTACCTACTGCATTACCAAGCTGTGAAATGTGAGAATTTGAATATTACCTTCACTAAGATACCTAAGTTGGGTTATTTAGAGTGACATGCTTTAAAAAATCGGCTCCTACTAAAAATGTAACTTTCGTCAAAAATATATTAATCTAATGTATGTAATATAGCTGGCGTAAGCCTCGCAAATAGTTTAAAGGATTACTATTTATAAGATGTACGAATTATCACTTATAAGTAGGCACCTAATACCTATAAACATTTTGTCGAATAATGAGTTTGTGAAATGATGTAGTTATTTGTGAAAAGTTTTTTAGGAAGTGATGACTTGTGCTTCCTCAGACACTTTAAGCGAACAAGCACTAAATATTAATGGACATTTCATTTTTAATTTAAAAATGATCCCCCTTATTCATAAACGCTCTGGGCTCCGTTTCTCGAAGCTTATTAAACTAATAATATTAGTGTTATGTTTCATTCTTTCGTTTAATTTACGAGACTAAATTAACACTAATATTATTAGTCTAATAAGCTTCGAGAAACGGGGCCCTGTAGGCTTGTGCGAACTTAGCAATCGGATGTCCTTATGTCACTTTGAAATTTACCTGTCTCAGATAAGGACAAACGCTTGCTAAGTTAGCAGAAGCCTATAGAGCGTTTATGATAGGGTGTGGTTATAAATTGACTGTTGTAAAACAAATTACAATCCCTTCGTTTCTTTAAATAAGTGTTATTGTGCCTTGTGCCGTTACCCTACGGGGCTTTGGGTGAGCCACATCGCGCTGTGACAAGCCTTTACAATCTAGGTCTAGATTCAACTAAGTGCCTTCGCAAATTATGCACTTTCTAGCAGATTATAGGAACAAAACTGCGGGCGCGCGGCGTGACTGTACAAGGGCCTTAAAGTGATATCAGACTGTTCATTTTTTGTTCATTTTCTTATTTCATTTTGCATCTTTCACTCAGTGATACTTCTGAACGCAAAGTGAAAGAAAAGTGCCCAATGAATGGAAGAAAAAACCGGCCAAGTGCGAGTCGGACTCGCGACTATCTGTGCTATAAGACCTACCTTCATGCCAAATTTCAAGATTCTGAGTTCACGGGAAGTACCCCGTAGGTTTTGATTCCCTTGCGAGTTTCGAAAATTTGCGGCATAAACGGCTGTATATATTGATTGCGTTGGCTTAGAAGTTTGATTTTTTTCACAGCTTCAAGGGGCAGTAGACCTGAGTATTTGGTATAAATTTCAGCTAACTAGATACCTCTACGCGTTCCTGAGAAAAATGTTCTTGACAGACGGACGGACGGACGGATGGACAATAAAGTGATCCTATAAGGGTTCCGTTTTTTCCTTTTGAAGTACGGAACCCTAAAAATGAAGCATTCACTCCATTCACTCGAAAGAACTTTCACTCGAGTGAACCGTCTGATATCAACTTCAGACAGAATTCATATCACCTTTAAATTCAGACTCAGTTTAGGTTTTAGCTGTCATTATGATCGGGTTTTAGCTGACATTGAGCTAGCCTAAACTGAATCGCATTAAGACGTCTTGGTAAGGCCCCAGTCTGCAACAGAAGTTGATACAAACAGGCTAGCTCATCCCTGACACACCCTATTGTTACAGTTCCTAGAAAACATGTTGAATTTAACGTCTGGTACAAAAGTAAACGTGAACCCTTCCACGTCGCCCTAGCTCAAGTTTGCCGTAAACTGTACCTTGGCGCTAGGATCGTGTGTAGATAATTTTGAGCTCTTTGACTGTTTACCTTCCGTTGCTGACTGTACCTACCTCGTCATCGTACACAGAGCGTTTTCCAAAAAAAGTCTACATGATATTTTTTTCCAGAATTCAACTATTTTGTTTTTTTTGTTACTCAGAATGGTTCACTTTATGGATTCTCAATACTAATTTTCTCATACAATTAAATTTGTTTTACCTGTGCGTCACGTTCCGTAGGTTAAATATAAGAAAACGACGAACAAAGAAGTGACGCACTGGAATGAACATTTTGGGAAACATTTTTTTTTTATAAGGATCGATAGGGTAAACGATTCTGAGTAAGAAATCAAAATACTTAGTTAAATTCTGGAAAAAAATGAACATGTGGACTTTTTTTTGGAAAATGCCCATTCGCGAGGGTTGTCACGTTGCCTTCTCTAATATTTTTTTATTCCAATCGTTTTTTTTACAATAAGTAATCAGCATACCTACTTAAATTAAAAACTGTTTTTTTTTTCAGATATATCGCCGATTCATCATGATCATTGTTCCAGTATCGACTGAAGCAAAGCTAGTAAATAATAAATTTCAAGAACGCTACGGCTTCAGATCTAGAAGGCATCATTCGAACGCAATTTCATTGGAAGACATTTAGGATTAATCCCTAATGGGATTATGGGAAGATTGTCTTCGTCGTGTCATCGGTCTTATAACGGGAAGATTGTCTTCCTCGTGTCATCGGTCTTATAACGGGAAGATTTTCATCTTGTCATCGGTCTTATAACGGGAAGATTTTCGTCGTGTCATCGGTCTTATAATGGGAAGATCGTCTTCCTCGTGTCATCGGAAGTGTCTGGGCTTGGTAACTCCACCACCGTTGGCGCTGTCCATCCGCCAACGGAGGCAGAGTTCCCGCTCTTAGGCGCTCCGTTCTACAATGATCTGGAACATTGAAGACGCCAGAAGCATAACGGACTGAAACGTACTAAGTGAAATAATTTGTGTCCACGGACTTTATTTTTGGAAGCACATCTCTTCCCGCGTATTTTCGTGGCCCTACCGATTGCCATTAGAAATACCACGAGGGAGACCTATTTCTGTCTATCCAGCTATATATTTGTATGCAATAGTTCTCAATCTATTCTATATTATAGGACAAATCAGTAGGACCACGAGAAAACTGGTATCACTTCAAAATACCGTTTGGAAGAGGCAAAAATCGGTGTACTGTTACTCAAACAAAATTTTTTTTTGACTAGGTACGGTAGCCCAAATAAGTGGTCTACCACTTTTCATCCATATTCCTATCAAATGAAAATGTCGCTAAAGTCGAACTTTCAAGTTGACAGCCTGTCTTATCGACGTTATATATTGTGACGTGCAAAGAAATTTGAACCTTAGGGTGGTAGACCACATATTTGGCTGATGGTAGTACTTAGTACTAGTACAGATGTAGTGCGAAATGATTTTCCATGACATGTCGTTGAATCCCATGCGGTTTTTAACTTTAACGGCATTTGAATAAGGTTCTTATTTATAAAATTCAATCTGACAGTTACTTTGTATACACGACTTTAATAACATGTCCCTAAAGTTGAAAATCGGACAAAATTTTATGAAATATCATGGAAAATCATTTTGCACTGCAACCTGTATTTCAAATTCTGCACAATATTTTACCACTTTCTAACCCGGCCCCATATTCCTGTAATGTATCACTCTGTAACAATTGACAACATTTCATATTTCTGAGCCTATAATTTTAATGGTTCTCTGTATTTTGTTTGAAAAGATGAACATGCTGACAGTTTAATTTTTTCGCTAGGGCTTGTATTTAATTTATAATTATTTTATTAATTTGTGCTTATTCTAAAAGGGCGTAACTCCGATACTATCACAGAATACACACTTATCCCTTTGTCTTTTCTCTATAGAAAAAAAAAACTGACGTTAATTTCAAATTGTCAATGTCAGGCCCTAACTATTCTCCAATATTCGATTTTCGAGGTTTGCTTCGTGCTGTTCCGCTCATACTAATAGTCATTATCTTGAGAGTGAGAGAGAAGGTATGCAACGAACTTCGAAAATAGAATTTCAGAGTTGCCCCCCTTGTACTTTGAAGTTGTCAAAAATACAAAATTATGATCGCTTATTTTTTCTCGTGAAAAAAGCAAAGGCGTTTCACCTATCCTGTGGTAGGTTTGGTAAAATTAGGACATATTTTTAATTAATTTTTATTTTTGTAATAAGCGATATTAAAATTATATAAACATATTGCAGTGATCAGGAGGCAAAATGCTTTCGAACCATAATATATATACATTTTCAGGTGTTATAAAAATGAAATGTTGTCAATTTCCGTGTGGACTATTTATCTGTCATAGTTCCTGGGGTCTTGGTCGACTCAAGGTCCCCTAGGTCTGGGTCTCGTGTGCCTAATTGGTCCAGGACTGATCTGGGCGCCTTAAATGTAAACGATACATTACATAACGAGGTCCTACCACCCGCAATAAGTATATGGCAGTACTACAGACGCTCATTTGTTTATTATTTGGGTCAAAAAAATAAAATTCAAAAAATACTAACAAATCTTTAATTTAACAACATCTAACCAAATAAAAAAACCAAGTGTTACAAATACAAAAGGGATTAAGGCTTCTTTAAATTGAGACATCTACCGTACCAACTGACTCGGCGTTATCAACCAAACAATAATGAACCTTAAGTCCTATGGAGAAGAACTAACTCCACAGCACACCAATTGCGGGAGGCTTAAACTTTTCGCCGCCACGTCAAACAAGAGACGTCACCCATACACCAGACTTCTTTATTACGATGCCTTAAATTGAACCTAAGCCCAATTGGGATTGTTCATTTTTTTACAACATACCCTGATTTGAAAACCATTTCGAAGTATGGGGCTTGCGAACTGTTTTATCTTACTGGCGTTCAAAAATACATAAGGATTACGGATATTTTGCAAAAAAAAATATTTGATCTTTATTCGACTTTACCGAGCGGCTGTTGGTAGTTCCAAAAAATAAATCGGCAAATATCTAGTTTGTCTATTAAATTTATATGTCAACTAGTTATCAGTGTCACCCAATGTCAGTAAACTAAATATTGTTTTGTTGAAAACTTAAAATTGTCGGTCGATTTAAAACGAAATAATGGAAATTACTGAAAATGCTTCGTTCCAACCTGAAATAATGACTCTAAAAACCGCTCCAAAACAATAGTTCGCACGCATCCGAGAAGATTTAAGAGAAAAGTGGTGTCGCGAAGTAAATGTTGAATACTTCAAAGTTTATAAGTACACAATATTGTTGCGAGGATCATTTCGATGTAAGTAGGTACCAAAACACAATACCACATACTTCCACATTCATAAATTTTCAACTCATTATAACCATGATCAGGATTTAACACAACATACAATAATCTTGTAGGTAAACCAAAGGTAAACAGTATATTTGACATTGAGATGACAGTCACAACAGTTATGACAACTATTTTTTTTTTTAATTTCCAAAGGATTGTGGGAAAATGGCCTATTTCAGCCGGCCGTATATAATTTACGAAAAGTCGTATCTGATTTTTTCAAGCAATTATATTAATTAAATTAAGCCATGAAATGACAAAATATTCAAATTAGTTTCTTAAAGTGCTCCATATTTTCTAAAAAAAATATAAAAAGGGGGGGTTAAAAAAAATGAACAATCCCAGCATTGCTGTAATGGAGGCATGGATAGTTTTCGGCGTTGAACCTGCGGTGCTGATTGTCGTTGGCGTCGAAAAGATTAAAAACATGACAAAATGCACCTTGTCTGAACAACACAAGGTGACATTTTCTTTACCCCACAAACTCGCACATACCATAGTAAAAGGGAGAAGTACGTTCACTGCGAACAAAGGTACATCGCGCGGCTTAAATGTGTGCGCGCCAGTTGGCGGCAGCACGCACGCACCCGCCGCACGCACACACTGATAATTTAAGGATGATTAAGTTGTCTTTAGTCAAGGCTGCGCTAGCGCCGGTGTCGCACTTTGACCGTCTCGCGCTCTCTTTGCGATCACCGATACGTGAAGTGTACTCGTTTTTGCGTATTTTTAATTATATAGGTATATTAAATTTAGTCACAGTGTAAATAATAAGTAAATAGTAGTTTTAAATTTGTGATTTAGTAGTAAGATATTGATAAGAGATTGAGTCTCCTAAAGGGTCGCAGTGAACGTACTTTCCCGCTTTTACTATGCACATACGTCCTTACTTCCTTACGCCTCGAGTATTATATATAGTACCTTCAAATTAAACTTACATAAATAACTAGAAAATTTCAATCCCCTATATACAGGTTTATCCTAGTTCATGTTTAATCAAAGTTTATTAAGTATATAAATATTTATTTATTGCATAGACTATCTATTACGATATATTACATTGCTATTGCTTTTTAAAGAAGCTTGTCTGAATATTTTAGTTCCGTCTATTTCATTCTTGTGGTATTAGAAAGAGTCGGCTGCTCATAAGAAAATATGTAGGTTCGTTTTTAACTCAAGAGACATAACCTCATTATGATACAACTCTGGTTTCTAATTGGGTAGAATAGCATATATCAACTAATCACAGAACATATTAGAATACAAAGATAGCTATAACTATTTAGCAAATTTAATATTGTTGATGCATATTGTGCAGTATCCAGCCATAAAGATTGCACAACAGTCTCCGCTAATATAGGCTTCGTAGAGCGTTGTCCCGCTCTTACTTAAGTGTCGGCGATCGTCTCTTTCCAAAGACCGAAGTGCAATTGTTATGGCTGGGTACTTACATTACTATACCATGTTTCAAGACTGACGAAGGGAAAGTATCTCAAATATCGTACTATCTCACAGTAAAACGTCATTATTATTTACCTTGTCAATTGATATAGCGTCACTATAACGTTTAGTGTGAAAAGGTTCCGCAGCGCGGAAAGATTTTTTCGTATTACGTAGGATATTTAAAAAAAAATTGCCGCATCTGAGAATCGAACCGACAGTAACTATTAAGGTACTTTCCCCCCTAGTGGGGCATTTTCAAAAAAAACGTGTACCTACCCCTTAATTTTTTTACAATCAGATTCATCAGCACTATTCGTTTTTGTAAAGTAGAAAGAAAGGAAGATGACATTTATTCATTTTACGTTTTAGTAAAGTGTCCATTATTTTTTTTTGACAGTATTGTGTCAATTTTTTTCATACGATTTATATGAGTAAACTGCCACGAAAAAGCTGTATCAAAAATTGAATCAATTTAGTTTTGTTGTACCTTACACGTTTTTTTTTAAATGATGCAGCATGGTTATAATACAAAACTTCTCCAGACATAATTACATTACATTAAAAATAATTTAAACTTAAATAAAACATCTACATTCTTTTGTTTAAGATCATATTTTAGGATACATACAAAACGGCATCGACTCGTCTAAACAGTGCAACAAAAACTGGTTCTATTTTCCACAAAAAATCCAGTTAGTTTTCATTGTTCTTACTGTAACAATCGCCAATGTCCGTATCAAGTGCACGGCTGTAGGTTTTGTCTATTTCTATCTCAGCGCTTCTATGCACGCGAGAAAAGGAAAACAGCATAACACTGCTATTTACTTCAAATATAAGTAAACCTATTTTTTTTATGTGAATAGGAAGGCAAACGAGCAAGCGGGTCACCTGACGGTAAGCGATCACCACTGCCCATAGAAACCCGCAACCCCGGAGGGATTACAGATGCGTTGCCAACCTAGAGGACTTAGATGAAATGCCTCTTGTGCCCGTAATTTCCCCGGCTGTCTTACTCTCCACACCGGAACACATCAAATCATACTTGTCTTATTTTCGACGCAATCTTCAACAAAACCACGATATCGCCAGAGTAAATCACATTACAAAATGTGGTAGGTAAACTAAATATTCACTGTAAGCGCGACCATAAAATGTATAATTATTGCAAGGCCGCCACGAAGCCGGTTTTGGTCGAGTAACATTAGAAGGCCGAGCGAGAGCAAGGCCTTCTATTATACGAGTCCAGCAATCGTTGGAATATGACTATACACTACAGCCTATATCTCAAACAGGGTCAAAAGATGGTTCGTACTGTATTTCACACACACTCAAAGCAGATTGGGAATTTCACACACAAAATTGAATTGCTTCGCAACGTGTTCACTTCTACTTCCTATCATTTTTCATATCAAACCAAACAACACTATTAAGTTGTATTTCAGCCTTATACGCCTCAGCATCAGTGACGCCGCGTCAGTAACGTCGTGACATTGACGCCGCGTCAACAACGTCACCACCGTCTCTCAAGTGACGCTACTTAAGAGACGCAGAAAGCCACGCAATTGAATTAACGCGTCAGCAACACCGCGAACCGCGACATTCACATGACATCATGTCAAAATCGTGCCGTCACTGCTGAGCTGCGTCACTGACGTTGGGTCAATGTTGCGTCATAACTGTCTTAGCATCACTGACGCTGTGTCAATGCCGCTGCGTTGCTGACGCGGCACCACTGTCCTAGTTCACTTAGAGATAACTGATAGCGATTATACTGTCACCGACACTTGATTGGAATACCATTTTAATTGTCAAACACGCATCGTCATTCACCATCTCTTTCTATAAACGGTATGCTAGAAAGGGATGGTCTGTGATCAGTCTTCGATCAACGTATGAGATCATTGTAAAATGTTTTTTTTTTTTTAATTTTACTACTTTTGCTAGCGAGGGCTTTTTATAACTGAACAGGTCTACTCCAAAATTCGAGGTTCATAATCATTCCATCCCTTTCACTCTACTATTAAAGACTGTTAATGTGGGCGGGACAGCACAATATTTCGGATTAAAAGGCCAGTTCATTCTAGCTGAATAAATATTAAAAAAAAGTTGAGTAGCTCATACTAGATTGAACTGTGTAAACAGTGAATCACATCGAATTTATTCAACGCTTTGATGCCTCGAGGGGGATGAAAAAATTAATTTGTATTTATTTTATTACTGTTGCCAGCGACTTCGTCTGCAAAGAATTCGTTTATCGCTATCCCGCGGGAACTACGCAATTTTCCGGGATAAAAAGTAGCCTATGTGCTATTCCAGACTCTATCTATGTGCCGAATTTCATCCAGATCCGTTAGGCCATTCTGGCGTGATTGAGTAACAAACAAACATCCATACATCCATCCATCCATCCATCCATACTTTCGCATTTATAATATTAAGTTAGATAATATATGATTTATACAATACAATACAATAATACTCTTTATTGAACACCACAAATCAGTACAAAACAACACAGAAACAAAGAACAAAGTATACAATAGGCGGTCTTATCGCTACATAGCGATCTCTACCAGACAATCATTAAGACAGAAAAATAAGTTGGAGACAGTTTAAGTAGGTGGCGGAAACAAATAGACAGGAGAAACGCAGCGATAATAAGAAAGAAAAAAACAATAGTAACATAATTATAATACATAGCTAAATAAATAAAATAAAATAATACATACATACACAAATAACATTATCCTACTAATATTATAAATGCGAAAGTTTGTGAGTGACGATGTGAGTGTGTATGTTTGTTCCTTCTTCACGCTAAAACGACTGGACGGATTTGAATAAAAATTGGGACGAAGATAGCTGGTACCCTAGATTAAAACATAGGCTACTTTTTATCCCGGAAAATCGTATAGTTCCCGCGGGATAGCGATAAACATATCAATTGCTAATTCTACGCGGACGAAGTCGCGGGCAGAAGCTAGTTGTATAATAATACTCAAGATAAAATAAACATTATCATTGCATTGCGGTGTGATGTTTAAATAAAACTTGCGATACTTCTAGAAAAAGAAGATTCTCTGAATTTGGGTCACGTGGAGAGGATGGATGAAAGAAGATTAACTAAACAGATTTATATAGGGAGTGTAAATGAGTGCGTTGGGAGGGGAAGGTCTAGACGGACGTTCCGTGATCAAATTGGGGACGTTTTGGAAAAAGGCCAGGTCAAGAGTACCTGAAACCGACGAGCATGTATGAAGAGATTGATGAATGTGGATGAAGCGAAAGAGGTATATCAGGATCGTGGCAAGAGGAACAAAGTAGTCTCTGCCTACCCCTGTGGAAGAGGCGTGACGGTATGTATGTATTCCCTGAATTTCAACAACCACTTGTACATCGCGCCAACATCATCATTTCTAGGACCCCCCCCCCCCCCCCGTCATACTTATTTCTATGAATGACCAGACAATAAAGTTAATCAAATAGTATATCATGTTGCATAAGTGTAGCTTTATTAGTTAACATTTTTATATTCATTCAATTCACCATGGTAATTTTTCTAAAAAGAAAAAACTAATACTTTAATAACGATACAAACACTGAAATGCCGCTAAAAGGCAAAATTCATTTTCGGAACCCATTTTAAACTTCATTTTTTTTACATATTTTTTAGAAAAACGCCGCTATGACAATAAAAGCGACAACGCGTATTATTAAAGAATAATTTATATATACATTTGACTTGGCGACGATTATAAGGAATCATATCCGAGCAATGCCGTCCGCATTATGTTGTGTCAGTTATCACATGTGTTACCTGCAAGAAGCAGAAATGACAATTAACTTTCGTTTGTCGTAGGCACATTGCCGGGGCCGTAAGGTTCTAATGGCAACCGCGTATACCTTCACGCGTTTTGAGAAAAAGGGTTTTGATAAACGGACGGACGGACAACGAAGTGATCCTGTTGTGAATGGCTTTAGCTGTTTAGGTGCTAATTTGTTAAATAAATAAATCCTGAAGAAAAACTTTTTGACTCCATTGATTAATTTATAACATAATTATATTATGTTGTTAGGTACCTTATAATGATGGCATAATTATGGTTAACTTACGACATAATTACGGTTAATTTGTAACATAATTATGGTTAATTTGTAATATAATTCTGCCTAATTCATGACATAATGAACTGGTTAACATATGACATAATTATGGCTAATTTGTGACATAATTATGGCTAACTTGTGACATAATTATGGTTCATTTATAACATAATTATGATTAACTTATTGACATAATTATGGTTAGACATAATCATGGTTAATTTAAACATAATTATAATATAACCATCATTTATAACATAATAATGATCAACTTATGACATAATTATATTTATCACATGCCATAAATCGGGTGGTGTGTACGCACCTAGCTGGCGCGGCAGGCGGGCGAGTGCAGGTCGCGCTCGGCGCCGGCGAAGCTGATGTTGAGCAGCATGGCCTCGAACGGGTCGCTGCGCATGCGCCGCTGGTTCTCGTGCGCCGCCGAGCCCGCGTCCACCACTACGCGCGGCTCTTCCACGCCATTCTGTGCCAACAACAGCATTTTTATTCATTTTAGAGTCGCGTCGCGCGCGCGATAGATTGCCCGTCTTTTTCGTAGTGTTCGATCTAGAAAGAGACGGGTAGTCCTATCTCGCGCGCTCTCGTGCTAGCCGGGCTTGTCTGTCTGATTTTTGATTCTCGCTAAGGCTCAGAAGGTACTAATGTAGAGTGAAGTCACTAGTAACTAATATACAACGACCCAATAATGCACTCTTATTTAAAAGAATATAACAATACTAGCTGTAGTCTACGACTTCGTCTGCAAAGAATTCGTTTATGGCTATCTCGTGGGAATTTTTTGGGATAAAAAGTAGCCTATGTGCTATTCCAGACTTTTCTCTATCTATGTGCCTAATTTAATCCAGATTCGTTGGGCCGTTTTGGCGGGATTGAGTAACAAACCAATATCCATCCATCCATCGATCCATCCATACTTTCACATTTTTACTATTAGTTAGAAGTTAGATTAGATTAGAATCTGTCAAAGTGAATCGTGGCATTTGCTTTTTTTTTCCAAATTCTTATTTAGTGCCACGATTGACTTGATCGACTCTAGCATTAAATTAAGAATAATGTGTCAATTACTGGTGCTTGTTAGCTTAAAGTGTCCAACACTGGTGCGATGGCACCAGTGTTGGATTAGGGTGATGACCCTAATAGCCACTGATCTGAGAGTGGGTAGGTCGACCACGAGAATCGAATTTCGTAGTAGCTCCCTACCAAACAAGACTGACCTCCGGCCGGGGGCTCCACAGGCGCACGCAGGGCTCTATCCCGCTGGTGGCCAGCAGGCACGCCGCCGGGTGCAGCTGCACGCAGTTGACGATGGACTCGTCCCCGCGCAGGCAGCGCACGATGTTGCCCGTGCGACGGCACCAGATGAACATGCTGCCGTCATCAGAACTGCAACAACGTTGTTACTACAGAGGCCGGGGAGGGGGTGAGGCTGATATATGGCCGAGTGTAAGCGAGGCTGGATAGTTTGAGGCTGGTAACACCTGTTCCCGCCGAGTTATGTACACGGATACGACGTCATATCAAATATGCACCATCTATAAGTCGTGTTGCGTCAACTTTCCAGTTGTCTACCCAGGCGATTTCCAAATGCACGCCACTGATTATGACCTAGCACAGGTATGGTTAGACGGTCAATAATATCGTCATACTGGTACGTCATTACATTATAGCGCTGCGTGTAGTGTATGTCTGTGTCTGTGTCTCACCCGGCCGCGATGTAGTTGGCGTCGGGCCCCAGGAAGCTGGCCTCCTTGATGTCGGTGGTGGTGTTGCAGTGCCCCAGGAAGCGCTGCGTGTAGTGTATGTCTGTGTCTGTGTCTCACCCGGCCGCGATGTAGTTGGCGTCGGGCCCCAGGAAGCTGGCCTCCTTGATGTCGGTGGTGGCGTTGCAGTGCCCCAGGAAGCGCTGCGTGTAGTGTATGTCTGTGTCTGTGTCTCACCCGGCCGCGATGTAGTTGGCGTCGGGCCCCAGGAAGCTGGCCTCCTTGATGTCGGTGGTGGTGTTGCAGTGCCCCAGGAAGCGCTGCGTGTAGTGTATGTCTGTGTCTGTGTCTCACCCGGCCGCGATGTAGTTGGCGTCGGGCCCCAGGAAGCTGGCCTCCTTGATGTCGGTGGTGGTGTTGCAGTGCCCCAGGAAGCGCTGCGTGTAGTGTATGTCTGTGTCTGTGTCTCACCCGGCCGCGATGTAGTTGGCGTCGGGCCCCAGGAAGCTGGCCTCCTTGATGTCGGTGGTGGTGTTGCAGTGCCCCAGGAAGCGCTGCGTGTAGTGTATGTCTGTGTCTGTGTCTCACCCGGCCGCGATGTAGTTGGCGTCGGGCCCCAGGAAGCTGGCCTCCTTGATGTCGGTGGTGGTGTTGCAGTGCCCCAGGAAGCGCTGCGTGTAGTGTATGTCTGTGTCTGTGTCTCACCCGGCCGCGATGTAGTTGGCGTCGGGCCCCAGGAAGCTGGCCTCCTTGATGTCGGTGGTGGTGTTGCAGTGCCCCAGGAAGCGCTGCGTGTAGTGTATGTCTGTGTCTGTGTCTCACCCGGCCGCGATGTAGTTGGCGTCGGGCCCCAGGAAGCTGGCCTCCTTGATGTCGGTGGTGGTGTTGCAGTGCCCCAGGAAGCGCTGCGTGTAGTGTATGTCTGTGTCTGTGTCTCACCCGGCCGCGATGTAGTTGGCGTCGGGCCCCAGGAAGCTGGCCTCCTTGATGTCGGTGGTGGTGTTGCAGTGCCCCAGGAAGCGCTGCGTGTAGTGTATGTCTGTGTCTGTGTCTCACCCGGCCGCGATGTAGTTGGCGTCGGGCCCCAGGAAGCTGGCCTCCTTGATGTCGGTGGTGGTGTTGCAGTGCCCCAGGAAGCGCTGCGTGTAGTGTATGTCTGTGTCTGTGTCTCACCCGGCCGCGATGTAGTTAGCGTCGGGCCCCAGGAAGCTGGCCTCCTTGATGTCGGTGGTGGTGTTGCAGTGCCCCAGGAAGCGCTGCGTGTAGTGTATGTCTGTGTCTGTGTCTCACCCGGCCGCGATGTAGTTGGCGTCGGGCCCCAGGAAGCTGGCCTCCTTGATGTCGGTGGTGGTGTTGCAGTGCCCCAGGAAGCGCTGCGTGTAGTGTATGTCTGTGTCTGTGTCTCACCCGGCCGCGATGTAGTTGGCGTCGGGCCCCAGGAAGCTGGCCTCCTTGATGTCGGTGGTGGTGTTGCAGTGCCCCAGGAAGCGCTGCGTGTAGTGTATGTCTGTGTCTGTGTCTCACCCGGCCGCGATGTAGTTGGCGTCGGGCCCCAGGAAGCTGGCCTCCTTGATGTCGGTGGTGGTGTTGCAGTGCCCCAGGAAGCGCTGCGTGTAGTGTATGTCTGTGTCTGTGTCTCACCCGGCCGCGATGTAGTTGGCGTCGGGCCCCAGGAAGCTGGCCTCCTTGATGTCGGTGGTGGTGTTGCAGTGCCCCAGGAAGCGCTGCGTGTAGTGTATGTCTGTGTCTGTGTCTCACCCGGCCGCGATGTAGTTGGCGTCGGGCCCCAGGAAGCTGGCCTCCTTGATGTCGGTGGTGGTGTTGCAGTGCCCCAGGAAGCGCTGCGTGTAGTGTATGTCTGTGTCTGTGTCTCACCCGGCCGCGATGTAGTTGGCGTCGGGCCCCAGGAAGCTGGCCTCCTTGATGTCGGTGGTGGTGTTGCAGTGCCCCAGGAAGCGCTGCGTGTAGTGTATGTCTGTGTCTGTGTCTCACCCGGCCGCGATGTAGTTGGCGTCGGGCCCCAGGAAGCTGGCCTCCTTGATGTCGGTGGTGGTGTTGCAGTGCCCCAGGAAGCGCTGCGTGTAGTGTATGTCTGTGTCTGTGTCTCACCCGGCCGCGATGTAGTTGGCGTCGGGCCCCAGGAAGCTGGCCTCCTTGATGTCGGTGGTGGTGTTGCAGTGCCCCAGGAAGCGCTGCGTGTAGTGTATGTCTGTGTCTGTGTCTCACCCGGCCGCGATGTAGTTGGCGTCGGGCCCCAGGAAGCTGGCCTCCTTGATGTCGGTGGTGGTGTTGCAGTGCCCCAGGAAGCGCTGCGTGTAGTGTATGTCTGTGTCTGTGTCTCACCCGGCCGCGATGTAGTTGGCGTCGGGCCCCAGGAAGCTGGCCTCCTTGATGTCGGTGGTGGTGTTGCAGTGCCCCAGGAAGCGCTGCGTGTAGTGTATGTCTGTGTCTGTGTCTCACCCGGCCGCGATGTAGTTGGCGTCGGGCCCCAGGACGCTGGCCTCCTTGATGTCGGTGGTGGTGTTGCAGTGCCCCAGGAAGCGCTGCGTGCAGTGTATGTCTGTGTCTGTGTCTCACCCGGCCGCGATGTAGTTGGCGTCGGGCCCCAGGAAGCTGGCCTCCTTGATGTCGGTGGTGGTGTTGCAGTGCCCCAGGAAGCAATGCGTGTAGTGTATGTCTGTGTCTGTGTCTCACCCGGCCGCGATGTAGTTGGCGTCGGGCCCCAGGAAGCTGGCCTCCTTGATGTCGGTGGTGGTGTTGCAGTGCCCCAGGAAGCGCTGCGTGTAGTGTATGTCTGTGTCTGTGTCTCACCCGGCCGCGATGTAGTTGGCGTCGGGCCCCAGGAAGCTGGCCTCCTTGATGTCGGTGGTGGTGTTGCAGTGCCCCAGGAAGCGCTGCGTGTAGTGTATGTCTGTGTCTGTGTCTCACCCGGCCGCGATGTAGTTGGCGTCGGGCCCCAGGAAGCTGGCCTCCTTGATGTCGGTGGTGGTGTTGCAGTGCCCCAGGAAGCGCTGCGTGTAGTGTATGTCTGTGTCTGTGTCTCACCCGGCCGCGATGTAGTTGGCGTCGGGCCCCAGGAAGCTGGCCTCCTTGATGTCGGTGGTGGTGTTGCAGTGCCCCAGGAAGCGCTGCGTATAGTCGAGGGCGGCGGCGCGCAGTTGCCGCTCCAGGACGCTGGTGGGCTGGTTCTCCTCCGCCTCGCCCGGCGCTACATACACACGCACACACGTGTTACAAACATGACATTACTACATGCGCAAGGATTTATTGCAACGACTTACGTGAACAACGTCATATTTATAATCAAATACAAAGGGTGTATTTGGAACGGAGATAGATGGTAGTAGCCAATCGCGTGTGAATTTGCCACTAGAGGCGCTAGTGTCGCGTGAGGTCCAATAACATTCACTTTTCACTGCTTTTGGCGGGTTTCGTGACATCAATTATAATTGCTTAATTAAAAGTCCCGTGCGAAGAACACGGAATATGTATATTTTTTCCACTGATTGCTTTTAAAATCAATATCTGAAGGTCCATGTGGTTTTCAAACAAGAATCCGATACCTACCTACCAAAAATGGAAAAGTGGCCGCCATTTTGAAATTTTTAGTTTATTTATTTATTTATTTATTTATTTATTTATTTTCGGAGAACCAACAGCTATACATTTCAAAATGGATTACTTCTGTAGTATCAATAAAGCCAATACAGCAACCGATTGCTTTCAAAATCGACATCTGAGGGTTCGAGTGGTCTTCAAACATGAATCCGTTATCAGAAATGGAAAAAGTGGCCTGAAAGAGGCATGACCTTCTAAAGTTCTGTCAAAACTTTATAAAATCTGGTGACAATACAATAATCTAGTAATGACCATCTTGGTGGTCCGGCCAGGAGTGTCTCCGCTGGACGGAACTCCTCAAGGGTTAATGGCATCTGCTAGAAATTTGGTATGGAAAGTACAGTTAACAATAAAAGTACAGTCAGCAAAGAAGCTTGTATTACAAATGATTTTTTAACATAAACCTATTATCGTTTCTGAAATAGGTAATAAATAGATTTAGGGCCTTAAGTATCAGTTATGATGACGTCTTTGTCTGTTTCATGAAAATATGGTACAAAAAGATGTTACATGTAGTACAATTAGGTCCTTAATACATTCAGTCTATATGACATGTGAAAATTTACATAATTAATATTATAATCCTAGACTATCTTTATATACCAATCAATAATGGCATCAGTTGTCTTAAAAACGCATGTTATTAAAACTTATAGGTCGCAAGTACATACATTGGCTAACACAAGTGTTTAACATCAAGTGATAAATAAGACTTACCCTCATCGGGTTGAGTGTCGACGGTGTCGAGAGCGACGTTGATGTCCTTCTGCAGCAGAAACACGGCGTGGCTCGCGTTGTGGCGGGGGAATTTGTCCTGGAAGGCAACAGCCATAGGACACGTGTAGGTAGCTAATTTATGCAATTCTTGCTTATCATCCTCGCAGATAACCAAGTCAGCTAACCAGCAGCCAAGAAGGAAGAAATTCTCTTCCCAGATAACTGGTTTCTTAACGGGAAATATTTTTTTCATCACACTTGCTCGTAAAGGTTGTTATAACACGCGTGCTTATAGAGCCGTAGTAGCTGATTTACCTCCCGCGGGAATTTCAATTATTTTACTCCCGAGGGAGTTATTTTTGTATGGATTTTCATAACTCCCTCGGGAGGAAGTTTAGTTTTAAAATTAAGAGTTCATTCTACGTCATTTCAGACTAAGGAGGTTTCAGATTAGCCAGGTTTATTTAATATCTTCAAAAAAATAACTACGAACCAATTTTATAAAACTTTCAAATAGATTTCGATCCAATGACATTTTGACACTATTGACACTAAAATGTTGATGGGTGTCGTTTTCGACTAATTTGGTGGTTCTGAGCCCAATTTTAGCATATTTTTTTTGGATCCAAAATGGCGGACGATATTTTCACACTACTGGTACATAAACATTGATGAGTGACGTTTTCGGGTAGTTTTGTGATTCTGAGTTTATTTTTTTGATATTATTTTTTTATTTCCTCGCAAATGTGATGAAAAACATTGTGTGTATCACGGGCAGTACGGGGATTACAAACTCGACTCTCTTTAGCAATCCCCTTCTTACCGCCCTCGGTGCACAATGTACTATTCCTGCACGATAAACAAGTTACATAACCGGCCCTGGTAAAACCAATGTAGGATGATTAATTTGGATTAATTTAGGTTCAGCCGCGAACATGTTTGTTTTAATTTAGAAATAGTCTTCATTTTACCTTATAGTTATGTACGGGCAACAAATCTTTCCCGTTAAAAAACCAGTTATCTGGGAAGAAAATTTCTTCCTTCTCGGCTGCTGGTTAGCTGACTTAGTTATCTGCGAGGAACAAAGGAATTTTTGACCCCGAGATACAATTCAACGCTTCATGTGATGAGATATCTTGAGATTTGGCTCAATATCCTAAGTAATCTGACGTGATATTGATATTTCAAAATAATTTTTTCAGGGATCAGAAATGGTTTTAATACAGCGGTTAATATCGTTCAGAAAACCAGTATAATTAAGTTCAACTCCCCTAAAAAGAGAAAATGTAACATGAAAGTGTAATGTTGAAAGTTTCGGCGCGACCGAAACGTTCGGCTGTTTTTGGCCGAAACATGATTTATATAAAAGAAAAAAAGGTTGTATATGCGCTTTCGGGCGAATATTCAGCGTTTTTTCGGCGTTTTTTTTTCATCATTATCGTCTCAGCATATACCATTAAAAGAGATGATGCTGAGATTTAACTTTTTATGACAACGAAACACAGTATCAATGCTGCATTTAGCTTGTCCAAAGTTGTTGCGGCTTGTCCTTCTGTTACGATAATAATTGTGTGATGACAATGACGCATGGACCGAGCGGTTGAAACGCTCGAATATTGGACCTTTCATGCGTATCGTGTCTCCAGAGCTCACCTTAAAGTAGAGCAGGCACTCGTGCGCCTCGCGCGCGCGCTTGAGGTCCATGAGCCCCTTGGCGAGCCGGAAGTGCGACTTCACGTGCGTCGGGTCCAGCTTGATGGCGCGGTAGCAGTCCTTGATGGCTGCGTACGTGTCCCCAGACCTGACAAATAATTATCGTGTTATGTTTTTAAATCTGTTTAGTTTTCATACGTTGTTTAATGTTTGAAGTGTGCGCCAAGGGCGGGACTAAGGCACTTGTCCCACCGACGGCGAGTAGCGAGAAGCGAGTGTTCTTTAGCATGGAACTTTTGTCGCCCGGCGACAAAAGCGACATAATTTCTATACTAAAAAACGCTCGCTTCTCGCTACTCGCCGGCGGTGGGACAAGTGCCTAAATTTTGAATTAAAAATGTAAAGAGAAAGAGAACAGCCTTATTCATAAAAAAACCTTAATTGAGGTTTGATCGGTCTATTAGTTAAAATCAGTCGATTAAGCTTATTGGACCGTTGTTAAGAAGTATGATTCATAAACGCTTGCTAGCAGTCTGTTAGTTGTTGAGCTGCTGATGGATGGATTAGACGCATTATGATACCTTGACAAATCATAGACCATAAATGGCCTTTTAGTGAATTAAAAAAAAAGAAATTGACAGCATTGGCAGCGTATTAGCGGGACACCGAAAACATGGCTTCAGCCTAACACGACAGACGAGGCAGCGTGGATCTAGTTTCCTTTACCTTTCCCGGAGGGGATAAACCTAAAACAAAAAAAACTGTCTTGGGTATATGGTTTTGCTCTTGCCAAAATCAGCTGTTCACATTTGTGGCGGCCATTTTGTGAGTTAGCAGAGAGATAAAGGAGGGTCTACGGGCCGCTAACTTTCGGACTACTTAACAGAGCCTTGATCGACTGATTAGCGCTAACAGACGTTTATGAAACATGTTTTTTTGCATCGGCCGTATTCGTATAGCGAGCGTATAACGAGCCTCTAACTTTTTATGAATAAGGCTGAAAGACATTTTCTTGTTGACACCTTTCACAGATTAACACAAACGATTGCTAAGTTAGCAGAAGCCTACAGAGCGTTAATAAATAAGGGTGTATGTTTGTTACGTCGACGACATGGTACCGACCAGCCTCGCCGCATGAGCGCGGCGGCGCGGTTGGAGTACAGTATGGCGGTGTGCGGGCTCTCGCCAAGAGCTGCGTTGTACAGTTCCACGGCCGCCGCGTAGTTCGCTTTGTTCACCAGCTCGTTCGCCTGGAGCAGACATAACAAATTAAAAAAGCGACGGGCACTCCGGAAACGCCGGCAGAAATGAAAACAGCATCTTAGATTAGACTAGCGACCCGCCCCGGCTTCGCACGGCATATTACGCATGTATTATACATATAAACCTTCCTCTTGAATCACTCTATCTATTAAAAAACTGTATCAAAATCCGTTGCGTAGTTTTAAAGATTTAAGCATACATAGGGACAGAGAAAGCGACTTTGTTTTATATTATGTAGTGATAAGAATTAAAATAAGAGATCTTTATTTCGCAAAATTACACTTTATACAGTAATGTTTATGTTAAAAATAATGCAAAATTTAAATAGAAACAGTGTAAATGTGGAAAAGGAGTCCACTTAGCACTTGTCGGGTCACTAAAAGTGGCTCGACGCTGATATTACGTGGAACCTGGATGGCATGCGATGCATGACTGCGCGACACGCGGCGTCTCGCAAACCCACGCTAAAATACAGTCCAAAAAAAAGATAAAAAGTAGCCTATGTACTATTCCAGACTTTTCTCTATCTACGTGCCGAATTTCATCCAGATTCGTTGAACCGTTCTGGCGTGATTGAGTAACAAACAAACATCCATACTTTCGCATTTATAATACTAGCTTCTGCCCGCGACTTCGTCCGCGTAGAATTAGCAATTGACAACATTTCATTTTTATAACACCTGAAAATGTATATATGGTTCGAAAGCATTTTGCCTCCTGATCACTGCAATATGTTTATATAATTTTAATATCGCTTATTATAAAAAATAAAAAATAATTAAAAATACGTCCTAATTTTACCAAAACTACCACAGGATGGGTGAAATGCCTTTGCCTTTTTCACGAGAAAAAGTAAGCGACCATAATTTTGTATTTGACAACTTCAAAGTACAAGGGGGGCAACTCTGTAATTCTATTTTTGAAGTTCGTTGCATACCTTCTCTCTCACTCTCAAGTTAATGACTATATTAGTATGAGCGGAACAGCACGAAGCGAACCTCGAAAATCGAATATCGGAGAATAAGGCCTGACATTGACAATTTGAAATTGACGTCGGTTTTTTTTCTATACAGAAAAGACAAAAGGATAAGTGTCTATTCTGTGATAGTTTCGGAGTTACGCCCTTTTAGAATAAGCAAAAATTAATAAATTAATTATAAATTAAATACAAACCCTAGCAAAAAAATTAAACTTCCAGCATGTTCATCTTTTCAAACAAAATACAGAGAACCATTAAAACTATAGGCTCAGAAATATGAAATGTTGTCAATTGCCATGTTTATCGCTATCCTGCCGGAACTATACAATTTTCCGGTATAAAAAGTAGCCTATGTTTTAATCTAGGGTACCAGCTATCTTCGTTCCAAATTTTATCCAAATCCGTCCAGTCGTTTTAGCGTGAAGAAGGTACAAACATACACAATCACATCGTCACATCGTCACTCACAAACTTTCGCATTTATAACATTAGTAGGAAGTGGGATCAGTTAGATTAGATTAGATAAATAGTTGGAAGTTAGAGCAGTAGTTCCCAAAGTGGTCCAGGTGGACCCCCAGGGGTCCACGGAAGACTCGACGGGGGTCTACGTTGGGCGTGACCAAAAATGGGGGTCCACAATCGCAAGCGGGGGTGGTGCATGAAAATTGAATAAAATTTGTGAGAATTGATTGGTTCTTGTGCTGTGAGTCATTGTCGATTTCAAGAAAGTAAAGTAGGATGGAGTCACTCGCAGCACAAAAATATAATTTAATTGAAAATTTGTTTAGTCGACTTTATTTTCAAATAATTAACCCTATCAAGCAATCAATTCTAACCATTTTTTTCGAAAACTGTTAATTTACCGTTGAAACTCAGCAACAACGCAAGTTTCCATAGATTATAGAGCTAATCTTAATTTTTATTTCGAGATTTAGTTTAGAAAATAGTGGTAATGTAGCTGCAGGGGGTCCACCGGATCCAGCAAAATTTTGAAAGTGGTCTATGGAACAAAAGAGTTTGGGAACCTCTGAGTTAGAAGCACAGAGGGGGGGGGGGGGGGGAGTTTGTGATGATGATGATAGTGTTACCCGGTCCTTGAGCAGTTTGACATGGGGTGCGAGCACTGGCTGCGCGGCGGGCTCTTGCTGCGGCGACGGAGGCGCCCCCCCGGCGGCGCGGTGCGCGTGGTTGTGCTGGATGACGAAGCTCTCCACCAGCACCGGCCGCCGCCCGCCGTTTATGTCGAACAGGTAGATCTGCGCACACGATAACTATGTATGTGTCTGTAACTGTTTATTGTACAAAAAACACAAACAAATTGGTAATGCCGACGATATGAGGATGCGGAAGAGTTGGGAATGCGGAAGAGGTGAGAATGCGGACATTATGATAATGCGGAAGAGTTGGGAGTGCGAAAGAGTTGGGAATGCGGACGATATGATAATGCGGAAGAGGTGGGAATGCGAAAGAGTCGGGAATGCGGACGATATGGGAATGCGGAAGAGTTGGGAATGCGGACGATATGATAATGCGAAAGAGTTAGGAATGCGAAAGTTGGGAATGCGGACGATATGGGAATGCGGATATGATAATTCGGATTAATTGGGACTGCGGGCGATATGGAAATGCGGACGATGTAGATATGCGGACGATATGGGAATGCGGAAGAGGTGAGAATGCGGACGATATGATAATGCGGAAGAGTTGGGAATGCGGACGATATGGGAATGCAGACGATATGATAATGCGGATTAATTGGAAATGCGGCCGATATGGGAATGCAGAAGAGTTGGAAGTGGGCGATATGGGAATGCGAACGATATGGGGAATATAGACAAATATATGATAATATATGTATATAGTTAGGAATGTAGACGAGGTAGGAATGTTGACTATATAGGAGATGGACTATTTAGGAATTGAAAGTGGACGAAACGGGAACGTTGACGAACTAGGAACTCGATAAAACGGGAATATGGACGCAACAGCAAACGCTGTTACTGATACCACAACTATACCTGTTCGGAGCCAAGGTTGACAAGGAGTTCCGTGCCGTCGTGGCTGAAGGCGACGTACGTGGTGGCCTTCTTGGGGAAGTTGTGCTCGTTGGGTTCAATGGACAGGTGGCCTGCGTACGGTTACAACTAATGAAGATCACACTTCGACTTTCTGCCAAGTTTCCCCTGTGCCATGTATCCCTACTGCTATATCCCTCCAGATAGAGAATATTGCTGAGCGTTTTCCAAAAAAAAAAGTCCACATGTAATTTTTTTCCAGAATTTAAATATTTTGGGTTTATCCTACTCAGAATCTCAGAAATCACAGAATCGTTTACCCTGTCGATTCTCATACAAGAAAAAATGTGTTCCAGATTTTACTATGGAATTTTATTTCCTGCTCGTCACGTTTCATACATACCTATTTTAAAAAAAGTGACGGACTGGAATTTATATAGTTAAATTCTGGAAAAAATTATCATGTGGGCTTTTTTTTAGCTGGGAAGCGGATAGTGATACAAATCTACAATTATTGTACCACTTATTTAACCTATGTTTGACAAATAAATTATTTGTATTTGTATTTGTAAACGTGGCCTGTAGGTCTCGTTAGGCTCTGTCTGCTTCGTACGGGTCGTTCAGGGGTGACTTTGATTTACGGGGTGACTGTAAAATGACCAAATCATTAATTTTCATTCGCGTTTACTGCTTCCAATCGATTACCTTTGCGTATGGACAATATCGATTTTATAGCAATTTTAAAACGATCAAAGCAGCCCCAAAATTATCAAAGTCGTCCCAGTTAACCGCTGTACGTATATAATGTAAAAAGTTGTATAACATTTTATGTAGAGCACGTACCGGGCGCGAAGTAGGTGACGGCGGCGCGCGGGATGTTGTGGTCGGGGTCCCCGGCGCCGGCGCGCGCGCAGCGCACCGTCTGCCGCTCCCACGACACGCGCGAGCCCGGCACCACCACCTGCAGCGGGGCAACGGGCGCTAGCGCGACAGACACGCCACGGATGGCGACAACTGTCGCGCGACACACCAGGGATGTCCAACCGAATGGCACGATTGCCAGTGTTGGCAAGTCAATATTAAAAAAAGTGTGCGAGGTGTTAAATTTATTTAACGAATAACACGGGTGACGCCATCTAGGCCAATTCAGATGGTACCACTTCCTATAGATAGATCATTTAGTCCATAAGGTATCAAGTGACTGCAATTTGTTTTGATTTACTGGTCATCTCAGGGATGGCGCTGTACAACTAGTATATAAGAATTGCTTGTATAGAAATAAATCCTCTTTTTCAACGCCACCGACAGCAACGGTCGGCCCACTAATCTGGCTTTTGATTTATTTTCCCAGCACTTCATTTCAAATTTAACACAAGGTTTACATAAGATGTTAGTCATATGATGGTAATAATAGATTGATAAACGATGGTTGAAATTGATGCAATTCACCTGAGATATTTCTGGCGCTCGAACGAAGTGAGAGCGCCAATAGTTCGAGGGTGAAATGGGTGATTTCACCCGAGTTGAACACCCAACTTTTCATTTCGAATATAAGGAAAGTAAAAGAATGTATTGACAAATTTCACTAACGTCGCACGGTCGCACTTAATATTTGTTACGTTTGTCTTTCCTTTTCTGCTCTTTTTTCTATTGCGCGCTTTGCGCATTTCTTCTGCGCACCAATGGCTGCCGGCTAGTTTTTTTTAAACTTGCAAACACGGAGGTCGCTAAGAATTAATTGTCGACTTATATTTCAAGCTAAAAAAAATACCGAACGCAATAATTCCTAATTCTCATTGTATACGCTTGCATAAGCGTATATAGCGTGAATGTTATTTTCATAAAAAAAATATTTAGCCTTTCACAATTAATAAGGAACTATTTGTATAGATGATTATATAAAACGTACATTACATATCTGTATATACAATTTCCATTGCCATGTACTTCATTTGGATTAGCTATGAAGGGTTGAGATTTTTTTTTTTAATTACTTTCAACCCAAGGGTCGCAATGAGTCACTTTCAACCCGCTGTCCAGATAATCAATGACCTACTTTCAGAATACGAGAAATGAAAAATAACAACACACTCTCAAGACAAGGTCAAAGTGGATTGAGTTTCAGCAGCTAAAAAAATAGAAATACGTATCTGTTATTTTGTACCACTCTGTAACATACATAAAAAACCATCGAATCGGAACTGGAAAGTTGGATAACCTTCCTAGTCAGCAACGGTCCAATTACTTACGTATTTTCGTCTCGTTGACCTTACTTTAGACTACCTAAACATCACACTATAGGGTAAACTTACTTGCAGCTTACTAAGCTTAATCATCCTGGTGTCATACAGCCTGACATAGAGGTCGTTGGCCCCCACGGCCAGCTGGTACGGGCGGCGGGGGTTGACAGCCACGCACTTGGCCTCCGCATAGCGGCCCAGGTGGTTCAACAGGTTCACCAGCACGTTGGCAGAGCTGCACCGGTGGGGAGTGCGAAGATCATGCTGCCTGAGAACCGGTGATCAAACCATTTAAAGCTTTCGTCACACCTATCTAATCGGTTTGGGCGCATAACGTACCACTCGCAAAACGTCCCTCCAACAAAATTACGTCCCATTCGTAAAACGTCTTCTCTACAAATGGTCCCTTATGTAAAATACCCCATTCGCAAAACGTCCTTTTCTCAAAAGGTCCCCTTTCGCAAAGCGTCCCGTCTGCGAAATGACCCATTCGCAAAATGTCCCGTCTGGAAAAAGCTTGTTTCAGTAGAGACTAGAAGTCTTCCCATGGGATAAGGATCGTTTTGCGAACGGGCCACTTTGTGAAAGGGACGTTTTGCGAACTGGACTTTATTTAAGTGAAGGGACGTTTTGCGAATGGGCCTTTTTGCAGAAGGGTCGTTTTGCGTAAGGGACATTTAGGAAGGGGACATTTCGCAAAAGGGACAAAGGGACATTATGCGAGCGGGACGTCATGCGCCTAAACCATCTAATCAAGGGCCACATAGGACAATGGACTGATGGCTAGGATTCGGAAATGATGATTCAGATGTCTCTCGCAAGATACGGCTGAAATGGCAATGGACAGGTCATGTGTTAAGATCTACAAGACAAATGGACAAAACATATCACACTATGGTATCCTAGAGACGGCAAAAGGTCAAAAGGAAGGCAACACAAGAGGTGGGAGGCTGACCTACCTAAAGTTTTTTGCAGATTTGCTAGGGACAGAGAGTTTGTCCTTATCTGTCACTTTGACATTTACCTTTCACAGATAAGGACAAACAATTAATAAGTTAGCAGAGGCCTATAGAGCGTTTATGAATAAGGGGGTTATACATAAAATAGTGTATACATGTTTTTGCCGTCTCAGTAACGTACATAATATTTATGGCCACCTACTGTGTGGGTGTGTATGCGTGTGCGACACTCACAGTATGAGCCCGTCCTCGCCGGCGGACCATATGAGATGCGGGTTGTGCGGCGCGACGGCTAGCCGCTTGACGCGGCCGCAGTGGCACGAGCACTCCAGCAGCGGCGCGCCGCCGCACACGCTGCGCGCGCGCACCGTGCCGTCCGCCGCGCACGTCGCCACCACCTCCGGCGACAGGAACTACACACAAAACACACTGCATTACGCGTTTACAACATGGTTGATACTGTTTAAATCAGTGATTTAACCCTTAAATTGACATAATTTAAAAAGAAACACAGCTCAAGCCTCACCGTAATTTTAGTCCTAAAATTCTGTGTTAAAAAAAATACAAAAAGGTATTCTTAGAACTTGTACAATATAGTGTACATTGCCAACTTAAGTGTTGAATTGTTTTTTTTTTTAATAAATAAACAGATTTTTACAGCAACCAACTCATACATTGTTTTCGTTTGAATAAATAACTGAACTGGCTATTAAATTAATAAAAACAAACAAAAAGTATAAAAATCAAAATAAATCTGATTTGAATCAAATTAATCTAAAATTGATGACAACAATTCTGATGAGTTTAGGGTAGACATACACTATACATGTGTCATATCATAAGACGACAAGCCAGTTGAGATTGAGACAAAGTCCCTGATAAGAAATGTCTCAAAAATAACATTATTATCAAAAACATTGAACAGTACATTTTAACATTTATTCATATTCATATTCATATTCATTTATTCATTGTTTATGGCATGTACATTATAGTTACAGATGTTATATTATATTCAAGTCGGTCCATGACGCCCTGTAAGGGCATACAATGGTACTTAAGATTAGATTAAAATTAACACATATTTCCAATTAAAATAAGATAAAATTACATTTAAATTACAGCCATCCATTAATTATTATTATTAATATTATTTTTATGATTATTATGTCAAGGAGTTATTAAAAAATGTCATGTTTAGAATTATATTGGAATCCAATTTAAATTATTAATTTTAAATTGACAATGTTAAATGTTAAAATAATAATAATAAGTACAAAATATATTAAATTTACTAATGTCATTTTTAACTGGTCATCAAAAATCAGATATAAAAAAAAACCTTTGCAATTTATAACAGAATATCTTTTACATAGCTAGGTATACTATTGTTTATAACATAATACTCAGCAGACTGAACATAAAAATGAATCAGCAATCATTATGATGATTCTAGTTAAGGATAATAAGGATAATTTAAGGATAATCGTAATCACAAACAAAAAAAGCAATACCTTTACAAATAAATTATTTAATTTCTCAATATTTATTAAACAAAACATATTCATACACTACACATTACTAAACATTGAATGAAAAACAGTAATTAACCAAATAAAAACAACATAGAAACAGCAAAACTGTTTTATCAAAAAAACATTCTTATTACTCAATTCATGTGTATTAAGCAGTCACTATGACACAGCATTGTTTTGATTAACATTTGAATACATCAAGAACATGTCTAGGGGCTTTACAACTTACCTTCACTGAAAATATGTTTCCCGTGTGTCCAGTTGCTATGTTATGAAGCTGTTTGTACCGATACGGGTCCCAGAGTATGACATGGAGATCATCAGACGCGGATGCCAGCACTCTGCGATAAAAGTGTACAATGTAACAAATTTAGGTGAAATTAAGTATACTTAGGGTGTTTATATGGATGGAAAATGACTTACGATCCATCGCTATTCCATTCCAGGCAGTTCACGCAGCCCATATGGCCATTCAGCTCGGTCTCCAAGCCAAGTCGGTCGATCATACTGCGAGTCACAGTCAGACGATTCTGGAATTGCCGATCGACGTACCCTCGCTCCCGAGCCGCCATCAGACCCACCGTCCCCTTGGCCCAAGCGGGCTCCTCTCTCCTACCCATGGCTGCCGGATTCACACTCAATATGTCTGATAAATCATCACAATCAGACATTTCACTTTAACTAACTGCGGCTCGATCTATTTATAGTGCAGTCTGTTTTACCCCTCATCTCCCGAATTCTTACAAGAAACTTAGAACAACAAATCACTTTTGAATATTATTTTCAAACAAACAAATTGCTGGACAAAAGCTTTTTTTATGATGAAGAGATAATTTCGGGAGGCAATAAATACCGTCCCGTATTTCCCGGCCTGGAAAACCCGACCAGATATTTGGCAGCCAAAATGTACATGGAATAACAGGTCGGTACTTCCACGTACACGAAATATCACCCCGGTACGCTCTAATACCGAGGTGATATTTCACGTACATGGAAATACCGAGCTGATAATCGGAAGCCAGTCGAATCGAAAAACCATAGACATTTTTTTTTTCTTACAAAGCTATCAAATACTCTAGTGCTGTTCTAGTGTATCGATAGCGTGGTGACTAGTGTTTGTGTTGGTAACGTTATGTTGTATAACTTGATTAAACGTAACAAAAAATTCAATTTGTATTTAATTATATTTTAAAAAAACCGGCCAAGTGCGAGTCGGACTCGCGCACTGAGGGCTCCGTACAAATTCTCTCAGTTATTATAAAACCCAGTCTTAGCAGAGCCCTGCTCTTAAGCAAAATGTAGGCAGTGAGAGGTCATTTTATATTGGTTATTATATAGACAAACAAATATTTAATAAAAAAAAACTACTTACTAGATCTCGTTCAAACCAATTTTGGGTGGAAGTTTGCATGGCAATGTACATTATATATTTTTTTTTAGTTTTATCATTTTCTCATTTTAGAAGTTACGGGGTGGGGGGAGCACATTTTACCACTTTGGAAGTGTCTCTCACGCAAACTATTCAGTTTGGAAAAAAAATGATGTTAGAGACCTCAATATCATTTTTGAATACCTACCTATCCATAGATACCACACACGTATGGGTGTGATGAAAAAAAAAATTGAGTTTCAGTTCTATGTAGTTATGGGGAATTGACCACATTTCATTTTTATAACACCTGAAAATGTATATATGGCTCGAAAGCATTTTGCCTCATGATCACTGCAATATGTTTATATAATTTTAATATCGCTTATTATAAAAAATAATTAAAAATATGTCCTAATTTTACCAATACTACCACAGGATAGGTGAAACGGATTTGCTTTTTTAATAATAATAAATAATTTTGTATTTTTGACAACTTCAAAGTACAAGGGGGGGGGCAACTCTGAAATTCTATTTTCGAAGTTCGTTCCATACCTTCTCTCTCACTCTCAAGATAATGACTATTAGTATGAGCGGAACAGCTCGAAGCGAACCTCGAAAATCGAATATTGGAGAGACATTGACAATTTGAAATTAACTTCACTTTTTTTTCTATAGAGAAAAGACAAAGGGATAAGTGTGTATTCTGTGATAGTACCGGAGTTACGCCCTTTTAGAATAAGCACAAATTAATAAATTTATTATAAATTAAATGCAAGCCCTAGCGAAAAAAATAAACTTCATTCATCTTTTCAAACAAAATACAGAGAACCATTAAAATTATAGGCTCAGCAATATGAAATGTTGTCAAATTTGTTTTTTTTTTCTATTTTTATATGAAAATCTTAATGCAGAATACATCTACTTACCAAGTTTCAACAGTATACCTATCAAAGTTTCGGAAAAAAGTGGCTGTGACATACGGACGGATAGATAAGGGTTTTGTTTTTGTCATTTGGCTACGGAACCCTAAGAAGGAGGTATTAAGCAAATTACATCAAATTAATTGTTGTAACTGGTATTTTAAATGTTTTTAGGGTTCCGTAGCCGAATGGCAAAAAACGGGACCCTTATAGATTCGTCATGTCTGTCTGTCAGTTTGTCCGTATGTCACAGTCACTTTTTTCTGAAACTATAAGACTTATAGAATGTTTTTGTATTGTTATGAAATATACAATAGGTATTTACACGGCACATCATCATATTCAGCCTATAAACGTCCCACAACTGGGCACAGGCCTCCTCTTTGAATGAGAGGGCTTGGGGCTATAGTTCCCACGCTGGCCCATTACGGATTGGGAACTTCACACCACACCATTTCTGTATTCTATATTATACCTACTTGTTGACATGAAATCATTATTCATATGAATGAAAATAGCCAATTGTGACATTCTATCCTAGTCATTTTATTTTATTTTGAAATTTACTTATTTTTTTATTATATTGATTATTTAAAGTTATTTTAATGTTAACTACTATGAATTTTGATTTAATTGATTTAAAAATTAGTATGTAAAAATGTATTATTTTCATTAGAAATAAAACAACTAACAATAGGTTAAGGCACTGTAAGGCACTTACATTTTTATATGGATCTCGGTCTGAAATAAAATGATTTTTTTTTTTATATTATTAAATTGCTTCGCAAATGTGTGCAGGTGTCCTCACGATGTTTTCCTTCACTGAAAAGCTCATGGTAAATCAGACTTTAAGAGTATAACAATAAGAACTATGATTCATATTACTAACCGGCGGGTTATAATGAAATTCAGTACAATTTTACTACCCGGCTAAAGCCAAGGGTTATAATGAGTTTCTTTGAGTAAGGTTTAGGTATATGATATATAATGGCCATTGTGGTGGTGTGAAAAGATATTTTATATAGGTACAACTTGTAATGTAACGCAATAAGAACTTTGAGTTCAAAATGTAAAAGTAAATATAATCTACAGCGATGTCTTCGTTTTACTTAAAAATGTGTGTGCGTGGCCGTTGAATGTCAATTCCAAAATTAACGAAGTACCTACTGTCACTGCTGTGTCGCGTGTAACCCCTAATTTTTTTCATGTAACTACAAGAATCCTTCGTTACGCCGATGATATAGTCTTCTTCTCTTCATCAGCTGCCGACTTAGACCACATGCTAAAAGACCTAAGCAAAGGAAGCCTCGAAATTAGACTTAAGATGAATAACTATGTCGAAGACCAAGCTAATGACAAATAGCATCGAACGTTGGATCGACATAAACAGAGAACATATATCGCATATGTCCAGGAGTACTACATTTACTTGGGCCAATTAGTTTCCTTCCAGGCTCGACAACAAAAAGAAGTCGAAAGACGGACAAAAAACGCCTGAGCTATTGGTCCATGAAACACCTGATGAAAGGCAACTTTCCACTTTCTTTGAAAAAGAAGCTTATGGACATGTGTGTACTTCCAATTCTCACCTACGGTGCTTAAACTTGGTCTTTGACACAGGCTCTCAAATCCAAAATCGGGGTTTGCCAGCGAGCCATGGAACGCAGCATGCTAGGTGTAAAACTAGTGGATCGAATCCGGTACACCGACCTGGGGCCCGATTTTTGAAAGCACATGTGTGAAAATACCACTCGAAAGTGGTGAAAAATTGTGCTGAATTTGAAATACGAGTAGCTTAAAAAATACTTACGGCCCTCATTAATCATGTCATGTGGACTATGCAAAAAGGGTGCGACCAAACCGCCGCGTATACGCAGTGACGTGTCGTAGGCGTCACGTTTTCTCACCGTTTCTTCATACATTTTGTTGTGATTCCGTACCGTCACCGTTTTTTAAGCGGCGGTGTGGTCGCACTCAAATTTGATAAGAGCCGTAGTTTTGAAGATATAAACAGATTTATACCACTTTCGAGTGATGTGCTTTCAAAAATCGTGGCCCTGCGCTCCATGACTCAAGTCACAGACGTTGGTCAAATCAAAAGGCGGCAAAGCTGAAATGGGACTGGGCTGGTCATGTTTGCCGTATGCCGGATGAGTTATGGGCCAAGACAACCACCAAGTTGAGTCCCATTAACAAAGCGGCGGCCCGGTAGACCTAAATGGCGATGGCGGGACGAGTTAGACGCCTTCTTTAAAGACTGGACACTTACCGCAGCAGACCGGGAGCAGTGGAAGAGTTGGGGAGAGGCCTTTGCCCAGCAGTGGGACACAATAGGCTCATAATAATAACAATAATAACTACAAGAATATATCGTGCTTTACGGGTGACCATGACTCAGGTAATATTGACCTTCAATATTTAATTCGTCTATATTTCGTAGTTTCTAAGTAAAATGATAAATTTTCAAACAAAGTTTCACTTCCATTCAAGAGTAAGTATAAATTTCCTAAACTTGTTTTTTTCTATAGGTCTATTTATCTATCTCTTTAACTAATTTCATAAAATTTGTTAAGAAGTGCTTTAAGCGTGAAGACACTTTGTTTTAAAAAATCGGCCAAGTGCGAGTCGAATTCGCGTATCGAAGGTTCCTTACAAATTTAGCAAGTGAATATTGTATCCAGTGTTGCAGAGCCTAATCCTATATAGACAGACATAGAAGACATATACAAACATTTTTAGTTAGATTTGATTTTGGCTGTGCTATGCTATAAGAGCAACCTTCACACACCGAACAAACGGGATCCCAGTCAGAACCCAGTTCCAGACAGTATATCTATTGACTCCAGTAGAGATACTGATACGCGTTGCAGCCTACGTGAACTTTTTAAACGTTTCTTATTGAAATTGTAACAGCATAAAACAATACCTTGTTTATTTCCATTACGGCGACATACATTGGACACATGAAATAATATGATTGCAGAAAAGACTTGATTTAAATCCTACTAATATTATAAATGCGAAAGTTTGTGACGATGTGACGATGTGAGAGAGTGAGTGTGTATGTTTGTTCCTTCTTCACGCTGAAACGACTGGACGGATTTGGATAAAATTTGGAACGAAAATAGTTGGTACCCTAGATTAAAACATAGGGTACTTTTTATCAGGAAAATTGCATAGTTCCCGCGGGATAGCGATATACATGTTAAAGGCCGTAGCTGTATAACGTAAGTCCAATTCTACGCAGACGCAGTCGCGGTCAGAAGCTAGTTGGATATATTTTTTAACTGTTGCATGATATAACTACCTATATTTTAAGAATATCAATAAACCCTACATTAAATAAAAACAGACTTAAAATCACATCAAAATATTATGATACAACTCGAGCCATCTGTTGACCAATAGATAAAAACTTTATTATGATTTGATTACATTTACATAGCTTTACTGTTCCTTGTTCTATGAATGTGCTTAATATATTATATAATTATACCTTATACTACCCAAATTTCAAATATCTAGGACAACTGAAAGTACCTACCCCACATTTCTTGATGGCAAGGCATTTGTATAAAAACACCGTTTCTAATCGCTGTACCTTGTGATTACCTTGACTTCAAGGGTTGGTTTTTCCACATCTCTAAGAAACCACAGACCTAAGTAATACCTAGTTAGTATAATTTCAACTTTAACTTTTAATTACGCGTTACTGATAAAAGGGGTCTTGACAGACAAACGCTCGGACCGACAGACCGACAACACATTTTGAGGTACAGAAGCCTGAAAATAGATATATTATTATAATTACTTCATTTAGTTAGCCTTGGGAAAAATGACGTGCATAAAGCGACATCTATTAACAAATAGCGGAACTAATTAACCCATAGTAAACTTTATTATTATTCTATTGCTTAGTATTATTATAACATATTACATGTACTACATTTTTGAACTCAGCACTTCTTCCTCTTTCATTTGGTATCCCAATAAATAATGTATCAAAAAATATTTTTGGTGGACCCCCCTTTTTCTTTTATATCTCGACTTCTAGGTGGAACGCGACATGGGAGTTTAAGTTAGACCTCCAGCAATACAATTAAAAAAACCGCTTTCATTTTGGTGCAGTAGTTTTTGCATAGCGCGGTAACAAACATACAGACAGACAGACAAAAATTCTAAAAGTTGTATTTTTGGCTTCTGTGGCGCATATAGAGCCCCCTCAATTTATTTTTTCTGTAATTTCTCCTATGTACAGACATCGACCTGTTACAATTTTATTATATGTATAGATCTTAGCAGTTCTAATACGTAACTATATTACAGCGCCAGCAAACACTCGCGGCTTTTGTTTTATTTGAAATTTGTTTCATTCGTTTGAAAATAGAACGCCGCCGCTTGCCGTGGCATGGCCATCTCTATTTTCGGAGCCGTGCGATTTTTACGAAATTAGACTTAATGAGTATAACAATAAGAACTATGAGAAGTGAGATTTATATGTATTACTAACCAGCGGGTTATAATGAAATTCAGTACAATATTACTACCCGGCTGAAGCCGAGGGCTATAATGAGTTACTTTGAGTAAGGTTTACACGATATATAATTAGCCATTGTCGAGCGTCAAGGCAGAGGCGGTTCAGTGCGCGCCTGATGACCCCTCTGGCAGTGTTGAGGTCGGCGACTCGGGGAACTCCATCCGATCCGGGATAGAGCGTCTGCACTCGCCCCAGGCGCCATAGCAGTGGCGGCGCGCCGTCCTCTTTTATGAGTACTAGGTCTCCCTGCTGTAGATCCCTGCTACGTGTTCTCCACTTGTGGCGTTGCTGCAGCTCTGTGACGTATTCAGCTTGCCGGCGCTTCCAGAAATGCTGTCTCATTTGCTCCAGCAGTTTGAAGCGAGCCCTCTTGGTGATAGCGGTGTCCACCAGGTCTGGCCCCGGGAGCGACGTCAGTGGCCTGCCAAGGAGAAAATGCCCGGGTGTGAGCGCTGCGTAGTCATTGGGAGAGGAGAGGGGGGCGAGAGGACGGCTGTTTAGGATAGGCTCAATTTGAGCAAATAAGCTCCTCAAATGTAAGGTGAGTGTTGCCCAGTATTCGTTTAATGTGGAATTCGGCGAGCTTTACGCTAATTTCAGCTAAAGAATTAAAGTTTGGAGCGTAAACCGGCGCAAATTTGAATTTGATTATTTGCAAACTCTATCATAGACTCCGAATATTGCTCAAAAAAATCATTTATTTCCCTTGCAGTTGCTACAAAATTTCTTCCGTTGTCACAGAATATTTCCCTGGGCTTGCTTGCCCCTGCGTGAAATGAAGCGGCGCAGGGCCAATACAAAGGCATCCTTTGACAATTCGCTCACAGCCTCTAGATGGACACACTTAAACCTAAGCCATATAAAAATACATAGGTAGCATTTAGTAATCTTACAGCCACGCCATCGCCGATCAGTGATCAAAAATGGTCCGGCAAAGACCACAGCTACACTGTGAAACGGGAAGTCAGGCCTGACGCGTTGCGCAGGCAGGTTACCCATTATGTGTCATGGTTCTGCCATAAAAGCGAGTGCAGATGACGCATTGGCGGGCCGTGCGTCGTGCCAGGTTCCTACCCCCAATGGGCCAGAACTGCTCGCGCACAGACGTTAACATAAGCTGCGGTCCTGCATGCAAGAGGCGTGTGTGTGTATGGCTGAATATGAGTTTTGTCAATGTGTGTTTTGAGCAAAGAAGTATAGGATGTTTAGTTGAGAAATCATAGTTATACTTAATTTAATTTAGAATGAGAAACCACAATAGCATTATATTGCGCCTGGTCAACTATTTCTTACCTAGCAAATAGTACAGTGCAATAGTTTGGCAGCCGCAAAATAAAATCGTTTTAATGACACTTTATTTGCGTATCGTCAATTGTTACTCTAGTACAAATTGTTAAGATATTAAAGTTCACGAACCGCAATATAATGTTGTTGTGGTGTCTCATTCTAAATTAAATGAAGTATAGACTTATCAAGCCTGCCCCCTACTCTCAGGATCCCCTGAGTCGATGAAGGGCGCTAGCGAGTTAATGTTTGACTTTGGACTTAAAAGTCTTATTTCTACTTAATATGTTTATCTCATTAGAAAATGATTGTTGTTGTGACAACTTTACTAAAACATTTAATGCATGTTCTAGCTCCTCTACGCTTAATGGCCCCTTTATGCATTGTTTTTTGCATTTAATGTTAATAAAGCGTAGCACATATGCGACTGTACGTTTGTTTAGTACTGTAAGTTTAGTGAACTTGGAATATTTTTCAAAGTCTATCACGTTATTTAGCTCATCTATGTTTGTCAGTACAGAAGTGATAGGTTTGTATTCAGGTAAGTCGGGTGCGCTATTGTAGGTATTAAGGACGGGCCAGCTTTCTTCGGGTTCTAAGAGAAATGTCGGGCCAAACCACCATGCCGTTGCAGATTGGACGTGCTGAGGGTCAATGCCTCTTGATGCGAGGTCTGCGGGGTTTTGAGCTGTGTGCACATAGCGCCATGATGAAGCCATAGTTAGCTCTTGAATAGTTGCGACACGATTCGCGACGTATGTTTTTAATTTAGACGGACAGGTATTGATCCAGACTAGCACAACACTAGACTCCGTCCAGTATATACAGCGTGCTATAGGTTTGCGAAGTGATGTCGTAACTGTGGCGGCAACGCGACTGGCAAGAAGGGCTCCAGAGAGCTCCAGGCGAGGTATGGTCATAGAATAGATAATAACAGGGTAGAAGGGAATCTCTTTTGACCGCGTCCAAAACGCCGCCATTTATATACCTACTTCCCCCTTCACGTCGTTACGCCCCTCGGTCGTCCAGGCGTATTGCTAGGGTTGCTTACCGTTAAATATTATATTTACGTCTAAAGATAATATAAAAGAAAGAAAGGAAAAGGTTTATTTGGTGCAATATATATCGCTAAAATATAAGTTTTTATTTACTTTGAAATCATTATTTTAGCGAGCGAGAAAAGGTCAACGACCGGTGGCGGGGCTATTGAAGATTTGACGAAAAGATGCGAAAAGCAATAAAATGCTGTAGGTACCTACTTTAAACCATTGGGTGAAACAATTGGCTACACAAAAAGAACTGTTCAATATATTTTTGATTAATTAGGTACGAAAACGAAACAATATTTATAATTCAGTAAAAATAGCTCAAAACGTGGCAAAATATATGGAGAACATTTATCTACGGGGATGGATACCTTATGGGATGGAGTTAAAATTTATCAACTCTCCCCCCCCCCTCCGAGGTGCGCGTCCCCCCCCCCCACGCCCCCCTAAGTGTCCCGAAACGCGGTTTTTTGAACTTTTTGAGAAAACCGTACGCGATAGAGAAAAAGTGTGTGAGAATGAAATAATGTTCAATAAATTTACTATAAATCTGTCATACACACAAAAGCGATATCTCTTATGGTTTTGGCGCAAGCAAACGCTGAAAATCAACATTTTTTTTAATTTTACTATTTCTTTCGACAAAACTTTATTTTTCTCAAAAAGTACACATGTTACGCATTAAAAATGTATTATTAAAGTAAACAATGAAATATTTTCTTTAAAATGAGGGATTATTTATTTATATACTAGCTAAATTGAATTTTTTATGATTTTTTAAAAAATAATTGTCCCGTACTAAATTTTTTTACTTGAAGGTTAGAGAAGTTTAAAATGATTATTTTCGTTTTTGTTTGATTTAATAATAACGCATAAAGCATAAAGAAAAAACTAACTACTTAAATCAAATTTATTCGTTTCCAATATATATTTCAATCGTATTGAGACAACTTTGGCCTCGACAACTTCTACACATTATGGAACATTTCAAGTTTGCTTTTACGCACCCACATCGTCTACCACAGCCTTGCTTGCAGTTACATGTAATAAGCTTGAGAATGGAGGCTGGTGCTGGTGGCTCTGTTTATAACCGGCGTTAGGGAGTTATCGTTCTTTGCTCCTCCAATTTTGTACCTGATGGTAGGTACGCCGAGAATGATGGCGGGCAGTAGGCGATGTAGGTGGTAATTTTGCCAATAAAACTGCATTTTTGGCTTGCCCCACGAATTTGTTAAAACAAAAGTATCTGTGACTATTTAAATCTTGTTCCTCTGGATGAGCTTTATATACCGCGAGAATAAAGCGTTCTCCGGCCTTTTCGATCTCTTCTGATGTTGAATTTAGCTTGTTTTCTTGCTAAGTTGATAAGACGAAGTTGATACCTAGTTGTTTGTATTTTGTCCTGAACGCCTGAATGATTTTTGATTAAAGCATGTCCGAATTAATAAATTAAATTCTAACTCCGCATAAAATAATTAGGCCATTTTTTGTAAGGTGCTGACACAGAACTATATCAAGATAGAAGGAAAGAGTGTATGTACCTCGCGTGGCGAAAAGTTGTCCCGTGGGCTCACTTGCTCGCCGCGAACTTCAATCTGCTCCCGACCGCGGTCTGCATGTGACGTCAGTGGACGACAGATTTTAAAAACAAAATTATTTATTGCTCAATAGTTAATTGTTTAAACACTACCAAAAAGGTTGCGAGCTGTTAATCGAGGTATTTCCTTTCATCGGGAAGTACTATTTGTCCTTAAATATCTGTTATTAATTAAAAAACTATTTATTTTATTATTTTTATCAAAACAGTAGCGAGCGATTGTGTGCCAACGCTAGTTTTCCATTGCGGCTTTAATTTGACGAGCCAGACTTGGCGTGCATTCAAAACCAGCGATGTAAAAATATACTATTCAAACTGTCGAGTCGCGTTCAAGGTCGATTTCTCATTTTTTCTGTCAAAAGTAAGAATAGTGCTGTACCACAGTGCTGCACACTGCGATTGTCTTACTCGATTAAAATCGATTTTGAAAACAGAGGAAATGATAATTACGTTTTTATATTATTAATTATGCAGCTATATAATGTACCTACGTAGAGCAAAGCAAATATTATTAACAAACCGGTTATGGTTCCTTCTATATTGCGATTTTATTCAAATTTTCCGATTGATCCCGTTATGAAAAATAAATGGATTCAAGCAACTGGTCGTAAAAAATGAATTCTGTTTTTTAGCATTTGTTGTTATAGCGGCATCAGAAATACATTATCTGTGGAAATTTTAAATGTCTATCACGGTCTTCAATAGGTGCCTAAGTAAAGCCTGACCAGAAATATAAAGACCCTGTCAAGGAGTCGCCACTAGTCGATTTTTAATCTGTGTTACGTAATTTCTAATTGCAAAAATAGTTCCTTAATTTTCCGCAATATGGCGAGGGTTTTTATATTTCTGGTTAGGCTTTACAGCTGTTAAAAACTTATAAATTTTAACAAAATTTACAAAATTAAGGAGAAAAAAATAAAAAATCAGTTATTCAGGTCCGTCTACAACCAACGACCAGCCAGGAATCCCCCTCTGTTGTTTCGCCGTAGAATGTCAAGCGAAACTCAAATTCTAAAATTGTTTTTTTTTAGCGTAATATGCGTTCGTGCCAGTTTTTACATACATACGTCACGTCTCTTTCCCATAGGGGTAGGCAGAGACTACTTTGTTCCACTTGCTACGATCCTGACATACCTATTTCGCTTCATCCACATTTATCAATCTCTTCATACATGTTCGTCGGTTTCAGGTACTCCTGACCTGCCCTTTTTTCAAAACGTCTCCTATTTTGTCCAGTTTGTACTATTAAATAAAGCAAAAAAGGTTTGAAAAAGGAAGTAATATGTATAAATGTAACGCAATTTATTGGTTAGGTAGGTACCTACCTACATTTATATTTTTAGATTTAAAATTATGAGCTTTCTCATTTCCTCTGTCGAAAATAATTATCATTTCCTCTGTCGGTTCTTATCGATATTTAAAATCGATAAAAATGCACCTACAATAACTGGCGTAATATAATTGAGTGATAATTATGTACGAGTAAATATTTTGTCATCACACGAATAAAGATGTAATTACTTCTTTTCACAACGAAGACGAACGTCCGATGTCAGACATATTTCTGTGGTCGCGGCGCGGTGCATAGAATCGGTGCCGTGTTCTAATCGATCTGTGAATCGATGCTTTTGAATTGTTTTCGCGCGGCTTATGTTTCCCATCACTAAATTACGCTCGTGACGTCAAATGTCACACGCAAAATGTTACACGCTCGGTCGCGAACAAATCGCTGAACTCTTTCATTCTATCTTGATATAGTTCTGTGGGTGCTGATAACGTCAATATACCACATTTTTTATAACACTATGTATGGAAGTTTATAATATTGTTCGTAATATAAAAACTTTTTAGTTAACCTAAAATGATACCGGCCACTAATTATTCACACATCTTAAAGATTTTAAAATTATATTATTGACATATTCGCGATTGGAAAAATGTGAGACAGACGTATGCAATGACAAGTCTGCACTGTTCTCGTGAATTGTCAAATCATTTCATACAATTTACGTCTCTATGTTAGCCAGGGATGGTTCATTTTTGCAAATCAACAACATAGAGTTGATTTTTACGCGTCAGATATATATGCGGCCCGCGTATCATCCGATGATTATGCTTTCACAGCAAATTGATATTTATGTGGCCCACCTATCATCCGATGATATGCTTTCACTGCAAATTGATATTTTTGCTGATAAGGGTGTGACGATGTTTCTTACGCCTATAAAGCATCACTTATTTTTACTGCGGTAGTGTCGTCATATGCTATTGAGCCTAATAGATGATCATTTATGCTGGTGACTGACCCTTAATTGAGCTACGTTTAACCTTAAGATCAGCAAGTGACTCGTCTGTAGGTATATTAAAGGTCGGCACTTGGCGATGCCCTTGTGAAGTCATATCCAACTTCGAATCAGAAAGTGTCATGTTTAAGTTTACGTAAAAAAAAAACAAATCAATGAGACAACTACAAATGAAGGGTGCAAGTAGAATAATGTATCGTTAAGTTATAATGACGTTAAAATTGTAAACAAGTACAAATTGCGAACGGCTTACGCTCCATGCTTTGTGTTGTGGAATGCGCTGGCGTCAGCAATCGGCGGCACGACGAGGCAGCCGAGCGGCCGGTAGGTATGGTGGAGCGGTCAGCAGGACGGGCGCGGGAGCTTGCTTCCGTTTGATACTCGGGCAAGAATTCTCACTGAAATGCGCATGAATAGAAGATGTGAGCGTAAACAAGCGGTGAATGTGGGGTAAGATTGAAGTTAAATTGATCGATGTGCTTAGTAAAAGTAAATTAATGCAAACAAATTTTAATTAAAATATTGATTTAGATCGGCTTTGAAAGTGGGTAGGAAGACATTAGCGCAAAATGAATAAAATTGGTCAAGCTAAACGATGCGAAATATGTGCAAATGCGCAAATTAAATGTAGGATGCTGTAAAAAACACAAGATTAATATGTAGCTACCTTTCTACAAGCGGTGCCATGCAAGAAGCAAGGTAGCGTTTATGAGGGTAGATTTAAGTACATAGGTATATATATCGATGGTCTAAAAATGGAGGGCTAAGATGAAATGCCTCTTTCCTGTGCAAGTAATTTATAACCGGCGGTCTTACTCTCCGCGCCGTAACACAACAGTGCGAGCGCTGCTGCTTAGCGGCGGGATTGGCGAGTAAGATGGTGGTAGCGATCCGGGTGGACACAGCACAGTAAGGTCCTACTACCCGCAAGATGATTTAATGATAAGAAAGAAAGAATAGTACCAGCTTGCCGATTATGATAATGATGAAATGATGATCAATCCTACAAATGAAGGTAGGATAAAAGAAGTACCGGGCGGGGTACACACTCGTTTATAAGAATGGCAGTCGCTTTTATATGCTCAAATTAAGGGGGAAAAAAGAAAGGAATCAATAGGTAAGCTCACGCCACTCTCCTTGGTAAGATGATCGAAGCAGGCGTCGCAGCGTAGGTGGGTATACTTCGTCCGGCGATGACCTTGTGACGTGTCCGCCGCCCGGCTGGTGAAGTTTTCTTGCTTGCGCTCGCTTCGATTCTTGATCGCCTTTTTGCTAAAGGAGTCCTTAAACAAAAAGGCGATGTCCTGTCACGGCCGCCAAAAATTATGTACGAGCGTACATAAGGGTTAAATGATGGTACGAAGAAGCTTTTCTGTATAGACGTATGTAAGTTTTCGTTACAATTGTACCAATCTACAGTGGTATTTTACAATATTTATTTACAACAAGCGTTTTATTTGTTCGATTATGTATTTATGCATTTAAAACTAATAAAGGTCCACGTTTTTGTCTATGATCAGCCTACAGGCGCCTGTACCTGTAGCATGTAAAATTGTTACACAGTACTTTTATAAAACGCAAATTGTAAAAAACAGGACAAATGTTGCCAATAAACGCCTGTAGAATTGTAACCTGTAGCTTTATAAAACAGGGCCCTGCATTTTGGTACACACAGAGTGTGACATTAAAAAATACGACATTTGATAAAGTGACAAAAAAGTCACCAGTGACATTAATAATGTTACGGGTGAGTTGAGATCATCGGTGAGATTCAAAAATCGTTATCCTGGAATGAGAGTAGGGTACTAGCTTTAGCGATAAATTGTTTGAAACAGTTTTTAGCTCTTCATCTGACTGTTGAGCTTGTGCGAGGCCAGTATAGTCATCTGACAAGGAAATGGTTTCGATGCGAGACATGGTATCTGCTACCACATTATCCTCTCCCTTGACATGTCTGATATTAGTGGTGAATTGGGATATGAATGTGAGTTGGTTCAACTGAGCTGGTTTACTTACTAAAAAATGCTAATGGCTGCCATCCCTGCTCAGTTTGTTGTTCTAGAGACGCACCAACCTGTGTACCCGAGGCATCCATGTAAAATGCTAGAGGAGAATGGTAGCTGTGACAAAGTCTATGAGTGGAGCTTGTGTCTCTGCAGCATTAGGTAGGAACTGACGGTAATAATTAAGCATACCTAAGAATCTTCTCAGCTCTTTAGATACATGGTAGCCGAGGAAAATGACTTCTGCAGCACCTATTACACATTTAGCAAGATTGACAACCATACCCAGGGCCGGATTTAAGGGAGGGCAATCGGGGCTACACCCCGGGGCCTCCACAAAGGCGGGGCCCCCACAATAGAACACTAGTAAACAACAGAACTTGAACATGAAAATAATTTGGGCCCAAGGGCCTCCACTCCTTTGTTGCCCAGAGGCCTCCAGACCTCTAAATCCGGCATTGACCATACCATAGTCTGCCAAACACCTGAACAATGCACGGAGGTGAGTAGCATGCTCTTCAGTATCCCGAGAGAACACCAAGATGTCATCTACATAGGGAAAACAAAAATCCATACCTCTGACTATCTCATCAATGAATCGCTGAAATGTCTGTCCAGGTCTGTCCAGCATTCCAGAGTCCAAAACCCATGTATGGAAACTCGAAGAGCCCAAATGGAGTCATTATTGCTGTCTTGCACACGTCTGCAGATTCCACTCTGATCTGTTGGTAGGCTTTCACAAGATCAATGGTGCTAAATATAGTGGAGCCAGCCAGGTTGTGGCTGAAATCCCCTATGTGACGCACAGGGTATCGTCTGGCACGGTGCGGGCATTAAGTGCCCTATGGTCAACACAGGGTCTTCATGATGAATCCTTCTTGGCCGCGAGGTGAAGGGGCGACGACCACTGGCTTTTAGACGGGCGCACTATCCCAACTCGCACCATCTCAGCAAACTCCTTCTGCGCAGCACGCAGCTTGTTGGGTGCGAGGCGGCGCGGCCGAGCCACGACTGGAGGGCCGTCGACTGTCTGGATGTGATGCACGGAGTTGTGCTTCATCTCACGTGTGATGCCAGGTGGCCAGGTGATCTCTGGAAATTCAGAAAGAATTGTGTTAGTAGAAGTATTATTAATAGCTTTTACACTCGGCTGACCACAGTTGGCGATGGTGGCCAGAGTTGTTAGCCCTGTGACACCACACCGCAGCACTTTGTTGCGACAGTCAGGCAAAAGATTGTAATAACGATGGAACGAATGCACGCTCCGGGTGTTCGCAGATGATTTTGGATGTAGAAGAAATGATGATGATGATTATAAAAGTAGTTTAATCACGAAGATTACAGAGAAATCGTTAGATTTAAATATATGTTGCTTCCTGTTCGAGTTCTGTTAACGTAGTGTCGATTTGACACATAGTGCTGTCCCTCGCTCGCTGCCGTCCGCTAGTGTTGTGCCGGACCATGCTAAATTATATACTGGCCATCGGGTTGATTTCTCGACCAGCTACACGGGGGCGTACACTTCGCAGCCTTGACCTTGTAATTGTGGTGGTACCAGCAGAGCCTCCCTTGCTACTGTCCCTAGATTTACTTCTAGTGGTCCTAGAGGATGTCGACCTAGATTGTGAACGAGCCCTGCCCTTTCCAGTCAGGTGATACTGGGGCAGGCAGGGCTGGCTAGAATTATTAATGGGACTTACTTCAGGTCGCTCTGGGCTGCCAGGATCCCCTGAACGTTATGGGGGAGCCACTGGAACCATAGCTCCATCAGGACGGTGTCATCCTTCAAGTTATTTCCTGCCAAGCACCAGAGATGCGTCAGGAATTGAGTCGATTTTTGCTCTCCTAGCTCTTCTCCAGAGAGCAGCTGCCGCACCTTTTGAGATTCCGATGTAGAAAACCTGCTCATCATTTGAGTATTAATGACACTATACTTTTCTCCTTTCGGTGGAGGATTAACCACCAAGTCCTCCATCTCCTTGGAAAGGCGGGCATCCATCTGGCTGACTACATAATTATACTTTGTCTCGTCAGCCGTGATGTGCGCCAGCGCGAAGTTGGATTCTATGTGCGCGACCCACGCCGCAGGCCGGTCCGACCAGAAAGTTGGGGACCCAGTCGCACAACCCGTTTATAACTGACATTTCCTACTCATAAACTTAACTCCCTGCCAACCACGTATCTGGTACAAAAAGCCAAGGACTTTCCTACAAATTTGCGAAAGTCCCAAAACCTCCTTAATCCAACCTTATGACAAATATTTTTTTACTAACGTAGCCTACCTACAAACTGCCTCCAACCCAAATTTCGGATCTCTATAGCAGTAGCAGCCACATTGTTAGAAGGACAATAATGGAAAAAAAGTATCCTATAACCTATTCCTGGTTCTAAGCTACCTCCCCACCAATTTTCCTCCAAATCAGTTCAGCCGTTCTCGAGTTATAAGTAGTGTAACCAACACGACTTTCTTTTATATGTATACTAGCTTTTACCCGCGACTTCGTTGTTGATTTAACTAAGCAATTTCCGGGTATAAATGTATCCAAATTGTATAAAAAAGTCATTAGCTATATTTCTCGACAAAGAGTTCTAGTGATAGAGCCACTTTAAAGGAAATGTATTTCTTATTTTATACCCCGTGACTTTTTTTTTTCCCACCACCAACCACCACTGTGATCCTCAAAAATTTTTGTGAGTCCCAAATCCACCATAATCCAACCCAGTGACAATTTTTTTTTACTGACTCAGCAGCTACATTGTTAGGACAACATTGAAAAAAAAAGTATCCTATTACCTATCCTGGTTCTCAGCTACTTTCCCACCAATTTTCAGCCAAATCGGTTCAGCCGTTCTCAAGTTATAAATAGTGTAACTAACATGACTTTCTTTTATATATATAGAAATAGATATAGAATATAGATTTTGTGAATAGGCCTTGAAGGGCTCTTGAAGGGGTCTTTTTTTTAGTATACCAGTGCATTTAACAAAATCATCTGCCAAGAAGAATGTACTCCAACAAACTAGGCAAGAAATATTTTTTCAAATAAAAAAGTAGTACTTCATATTTTACACAAAGTACAAAAGAAATACAAATACAATGAAAGAATCATAATATCATTTTGACAACCCGGTTAGCCTAGTGGTTAAAGAACTTGTCAAGCTTATGGTCCCGGGTTCGATCCCCTGTCAGGGCAGATATTTGTATGATGTATATGAATGTTTGTACTCGCAGTCTTGGATGTTGAATATGCATTTAAGTATAAGCTAGGGGAGTGATTGTGGCATGTATATTTGGCCCTAATTGGCTTGGATACTCTGTACTAACCCCATGATTGACAAACTCTCCACATTTACAATGTTATATACTCAGTCATATATTGTAAGTTTGAGATGTACCTATAGAAAAAAACATGCTTATGCTATGTTTCATGCCATTTATACAGATCTATTCTATCCTTTTGTATTAAGTAATGGGGTATTTTGAGTTTAGTTACATACATACACATACATACATACATACATACATACCGTCACGCCTCTTTCCCACAGTGGTAGGCAGAAACTACTTTGTTCCACTTGCTACAATCCTGACATACCTCTAAATTAAGTTTAGTTCAAATATTTAAATAGTACCTAAAGGCATTATACTATACCTCCCGATATTATACTACACCTATACCTATCTCACTGTCATTAAATTTGTTTGATCATTTATTTTTTACGTACTTACTGTACATGCAAAGAGTACATCGAAAATCAAACACTATCACTAACCAAATTTAGAGAAGCAAGCACAGGACAATAAAGGAAAAAGCTTATCGTATCGCATAGCGGAAGATAATAATGTTTATCGCTTCGAGCACAAATTAAAACATCTTAGCAAATCAAAGCATAATAAAAGACGAAGACGACGACGACGACGACATTTTGTTTGTTTCAACCACAGTTTCAACTGTCACTGTCATGTCATGCTTGCTTTACTCTTTTTTTTCTTCTCTTGTACTGCTTTGCTGTCAGTAATTTTAAAGTCATGATTTTAAGTTAAGATTTTGAATGAATGAATGAATTCATACATTTTTTTAGCGTCTTGCTAGAATGTAGTCAGATGTGTAAATCTCACAAGTCGTCCAGTCCACTGCTTATCACCGCAACATGACCAATTTTAGTATTACATTATTTTCTCACTTGTAATCAAGCGTAATTAGGTACATTAAACTTCATATTTTCAAGTCCTATGTACATACCTAGTTATCAATGGAGTGGCCAAGCTGCATAAGTTATATAATTTTTTAACTATCCCACGGGAACTCTTTAATTTTCCGGGATCAAAAGTATCTAAAATATTGACCGGGAATTATAAGGTACCACCATCCAAAATTTCATTTAAATCGGTCCAACAGTTTTGGAGATAAGCGAACACAGACATAAATTAATACATCCATACATACATAATTACATTCATACATACAGGCAGACAAAAATTATAAAATTATAATTTTTTGTGTTTGATTACTGTTCCTTAGAGAACACCCCCGTTCGTTAATATTCTATTTTTGACGAATTTATTTCATGTACAGTACAGACACGAACCTTCTACTGATTTATTATAAAAGTAAAAACCAAACTCGGGGAGCACTCGCTAAGAATGCACTAGTATTGAAATTTCACGTTAAAAGTAAGTACTTTAGTAGTAAATTGCATGAAAAAAAGGTAAAAAAAAATATCACAAATCTTTACTTTCTTGTGATTTGAATAGTAAATTAATTCATTTTACAATTCTTTTTTTACCTTTTTTCATATAATTTACTAGGTAAGTGTAGGTATTCACCTAGTAAATTACATGAAAAAACGTGAAATTTCAATACTAGTGCATTCTTAGCGAGCGCTCCCCCGAGTTTGGTTTTTACTTTTTATCTCAGATTTAGCAAGCAATGTGAATGGGTGATACCTTAAAAGAAAGAGCAATAAACAGGCATGTTTTTAAAAATGTTTGAACATTTCCAGGTTTTTTTTTATTTATTTTTTTATGGCACTGAAAGATTACTCTGTTCAAAAAAAATACATTTTTTAGTAATTTCGGATGCCTCCATTTTGTTTCTGTGGCAAGACAGACACTTAAATATTGTTTCACTTGGTCCAATACACATTAAACTACACGAAATATAAGATTTTGTTTACAAATTAACGCTCATTGGTGCATTATTGACTCGTTTCTATCAAATTCTGGGTCTTTTCATAAAATTTCTAAATTTACGATTTAAAAAAAAAAATATCAAATTTCGGCTAAGACATGTATGGCTCAAAATGTTCAAAAATATCTCGGCTATCACCCCCTTAAAGCTTTGCACCTGGCTACCAAACACCCTGTATATACTATGTCGAATAATGAACATTAGTTATTAATGGAGCTTCGTTGTGAATCCATCCGAATTGGCAATAGTATGGTAGGTATGGCAATAGTACACTTGAAACGCCAGTGTTGCCATATGCGGCGCACTCGACGTCGAGGTTGTTGCGCAGAGGAAACGATTGTCATTTTTTATGACGCTACGTAGATTTCGCGCCAAAATGAATGACGCTGATCGCTGACGCTCTTCCACGCTGACGCGCAATGGGGGGGGGGGGGGGGGGGGGCAATAGATACCGTCCTGGAAAATCCGACCAGATATTTGGCAGCCAAAATGTACACTGATTAACAGGCCGGTAATTATCAGGTCGTGTTTTATCACCGGCAATAAGATTATGCATTATAAAAATATTACATTTCTTAGCTACATTAAATATGTTATGAATATACCGTAATAGAGATAAACAAATAGTTAGTTACTTTTAGTTGTTAATTTATTAAGTATTAATACTTGTTGAAATATAAAAGATGTACACAAACGCCTACACAAAATCTATTAGCAATTATAAGTCGATATACTTCATTGCTTCATATGCTCTCTCTGCTCCGTATACTTGCCGTGTCATTGTTACTCTTATGTTTTTGATATTAATTAAATAGTTCTATAAAGTTAAAACCTAGTCTTTCCATTTATTTCATCAGGTTATGGGCCCAGGCCGACCTGTAAATATTATTCAGTGAAAATATTAAACTTTGAAAGTAAACTAGTGAAAAATAAAATTTAACCTCACTAATAGTTCGCGATCGCCGGTTTTAAAACATTTCAGCTAAAAGAAGAATTTAACTCAATACATTGCTACAATGTCGTCAAGCACCTCGTTTGTAGCAATTGATAAGCTCACTGGTCGTGATAATTGGACGAGTTGGAGTTTTGCTGTAAAAGCCTACCTACAGCATGAAGAATTATGGGAGTGTGTGGAAAAAGCAAGTACTGATAATAAGAAAGACTTAAAAGCAAAGTCTAAACTGATATTATTAGTGGATTCCCTTCTATATGTTCATATACAGGATGCAAAAACAGCACATGAGGTATGGCAAAATTTAGCAAATGCATTCCAAGACTCCGGTCTACTGCGCAAGGTTGGTTTACTGAAAGATTTAATTAACACAACGTTGGAAACAAGTACTAGCGTAGAAGAGTATGTTAATAAGATAATGACATCGGCTCATAAACTTAGAAATATATCTTTTCAAGTTGATGATGAGTGGCTTGGGACCTTGATGTTAGCAGGCTTGCCGGATTTATACAAGCCGATGATTATGGGTATCGAGAATTCCGGTGTAAAAATCAGCGCCGACTTAATAAAGACAAAACTTCTACAAGAAGTTAAAGTTGACACTACCGCATTTTACACAAATTCTAAAAATAATCAGTATAAAAATCATCAGTCTCAAACTAAACCGAAAGGCCCCCGATGCTATCAGTGTAATAAATTTGGCCATTTTGGTAAAAATTGTTGGCACCGTAAAAATAAGTCTGAAATCAAAAATGGTAACAAAAATAATAATAATAATGGTTTTGTAGCAGCTTTTTCAGCCATGCAGTTGAACGATGCTATGAACTGGTATGTAGATTCCGGCGCGTCGGCTCACATGACCATGCATAAGGAATGGATTGAGAATGTGACGGCGCCACCTGTACACAACATACGAATTGCAGACAACAAAGTTTTAAATGTTGAATGTTGTGGGGATATTACCATACAAGTGCCAGCTGAAGATGGCAGCAGCAATTCAATACAGGTGAGAAACGTATTGTTTGTACCAGAACTATCAACTAATTTATTATCTGTGAGTAAAATTATAAAAGCTGGCTGTAAAATACAATTTGATAAAAATGGCTGTCAAATACAAAACCAACAGGGAGAAAAAGTAGCTTTTGCAAGCCTTATTAATGATACCTATAGATTGAATGTCAACAATAACAAAACTCGAGTGATGGCAGCCACAGCAGAGACCGATACCTACCTGTGGCATCAACGTTTAGGCCACTTAAACTTTGTTGATGTCAACAAAGTACCTAACTGTACTTCCGGTGTGAAATTGTCACCGAAAAAAGAAAGCTATGTATGTATACCATGTTTAGAAGGCAAACAAACCAGGCAATCTCTACCGAGTAGTGGCTCCCGAGCAAAGGAATTGCTAGAGCTAATCCACACAGATGTTTGTGGTCCGATGCAAACTACATCAATTGGAGGTGCAAGGTATTTTACAACTTTCATTGACGATTATTCACGCAAAGTATTTCTCTACCCAATAAAAAATAAAAGCGAGGTATTTGACAAATTTGTTGAATTTAAAAACCGAGTGGAAAACGAGTTAAATAAAAGGATTAAGGTGCTTAGAAGTGATAATGGGAAAGAGTACATAAATAGAGAATTTGATACATATTTAAAGAAAAATGGAATCTTACATCAAACATCCATCCCATACACACCAGAACAAAATGGTTTAAGTGAGAGAATGAATCGTACAATTATTGAGCGTGCTAAATGTATGATTTTAAATGCTGATTTACAGAAAGATTATTGGGCTGAAGCAGTGTCAACGGCAGCGTACATTGTCAACCGCTCACCGACCCAAGCGCTCTCTAACATCACACCTGAAGAAGTATGGAGTGGTAAAAAACCAGATTTAAGCCATTTACGAATATTTGGATGCAGAGCAATGGTACACATACCGAAGGAAAAACGACAAAAATTGGATGCAAAATCAAGTGAGTTAATTTTTGTCGGATACTCAAACTGTACCAAAGGCTATAGATTCATCGATCCTAAAAGTAGAAAAGCTGTTATGAGTAGAGATGTTGTATTCCTTGAAGCAAAAGTCAAAAGAACTATGTTTCCCACTTCTGCAACTGAAACAAAATCAGACGTTACAAATGAAGATTGTGAAAAAATGCTACATAAAAATGTCGTTAATGAAAATAAAAATGTGGGTAATATACCTGTAAAAGAAGAGATGAGGTGTAATGACAATGTGTATGAAGATGTAAACGCTACACCGACAACTTCGAATACTCAATCAACGTCCGAGAGTGATAATGGTCAAAATAATTTAGATACTTCACCGACAACTCCGTTAAATTTTTTAGATGCCTCAAACTCGTCTACGAGTATATATGATGATCCATTAGATGAAACATACGTACCTGATGAAAGTTATGAAACACTTCCGATGTACCAGGGAAACCTAAGATCAAACAGACGAATGGAAATTTATAGCAAAAGTCCTAGTACGTCTTTCGTTTGCATGCTCACTGAATCCGCACCAAGCTTACTGAACAGTGATCCACAAAGCCTTGACGAAGCCTTAGCAAGTAAAGAGGCCACTGAGTGGAGAAAAGCGATGCGAGATGAATACGAGTCCTTAATCAATAATAATACTTGGTCATTAATAGAAGTACCTGCAGGTAAGAAAGTCATACCATGCAAATGGGTTTTTAAGACAAAATTGAACGAAAATGGTGATGTCATACGCTACAAGGCAAGACTCGTTATTAAAGGCTTTCAGCAAACTAAAGGAATCGACTATAATGAAATATACGCACCAGTGGTCAGATATTCATCTATAAGATATTTAGTTGGACTTGCTGTCAAATACAAGTTAAAAATACACCAAATGGACGCCGTAACGGCATTCCTACAAGGAGACATAGAAGAGGAAGTTTATATGTCTCAACCCCCTTTTTTTCAGCAAGGAGAGAAAATATGTCGCTTGCAAAAAGCTATTTATGGTCTCAAACAAGCAAGTCGGCAGTGGAATAAGAAATTAAATGCAACTTTATTAGAAATCGGAATGACCCGATCAAAAGTCGATCCTTGTATTTACTATAGAATATTAAGTAAAGATGATATAATGTTCATCACCTGCTATGTTGATGACCTACTTTGTTTTTTTAATAATAATAATGCAGCGCATACCATCAAGAAAAATCTTCAAGAAAAATTTTACATGAAAGATATGGGTAAAGCAAAACAATGCATTGGTTATCGTATAACTGAAGAAAATGATAACCAAATATCACTGGATCAATCTATTTATGTAAGAAAAATATTAAATCGTTTTAAAATGAATGAATGTAAGCCTGTTTGGACACCAAGTGAAGCAAATATTCAATTAAAGAAGGCAACAAATGAAAAAGAAATATTGAAAAATATACCATATCAAGAATTGATAGGTTGCCTGTTGTATTTATCCCAAGGAACAAGGCCAGATATAGCTTACATTGTAAACTCATTGAGCAGATATAATAGTCAACCAACTATGCAACACTGGATTACGCTCAAAAGAGTTTTAAGATATTTAAAAGCCACAATAAATTACAAGTTAACCTTCAAAGGAAATAAGCAGAATATTGTTGGCTACTGTGACGCTGATTGGGCGAGTCACTCTGAAGATAGAAGATCCTGTACAGGATACGTTTTTCTCTTTCAGGGTGCTGCTATCAGTTGGTGCTCTAAAAGACAAAATACGATAGCTTTGTCTAGTACCGAAGCAGAATACATGTCTCTAACTGCATCTATACAAGAGGCACTGTATCTTAAACAATTGGAGGAAGAATTCTGGACTGAGCTATCAAATGTACCGTTAATCATGTATTGTGATAATCAAAGTGCCATTAGCCTTTCAGGTACCGAAGGTTATCACGCCCGAAGCAAGCACATTGATGTCCGCTACCACTTTGTGAGGGAGAAAATTGCAGCCAAACAAATTTCTGTAATTTACAAGAAAACTGAAGATATGGTAGCTGATGTCCTGACGAAAGCACTGCATCAACCGAAGCACAAAGTTTTCACTGAAGCAATGGGTTTGCGTCCAGGAGAGAATGTTGAAATATAAAAGATGTACACAAACGCCTACACAAAATCTATTAGCAATTATAAGTCGATATACTTCATTGCTTCATATGCTCTCTCTGCTCCGTATACTTGCCGTGTCATTGTTACTCTTATGTTTTTGATATTAATTAAATAGTTCTATAAAGTTAAAACCTAGTCTTTCCATTTATTTCATCAATACTTTAACTTATTTGCGCATAATAATGTCTGCTTGCCTTTTTTTTGTAAACTATTCCTTTCTGTATCAGATTAGGTGGAAGAGATCCCTTCTTAGGGATAAGTTCGCCTTTGTACTATTTTCTGTGTAATTCTGTATTTTTAATTTTTTATGCGCAATAAAGAGTTTACATACATACATACAAATTTATTAAAAGAATTGAGGATTACGCCAAAAGATTATTTTAATGATTTACAAATGATTGAAGAAAGTTACATAAAACTCCTAACGTTAGTTAATCTCTTCCCTAATTTAGAAGCAAGATACTGTTATGAGAAACGCTATCTCGGCATACGAGAGCTTAACAGTAACTTTACGATTTCTGGCAACAGGGAGATCATACCTATGAGTGACTAAAATTTTCGGCCGTAATATCGCCTCAATCTTTAGGGCGAATTATACCAGAAACCTGTGCTGCTATTTACAAAGTTCTCAAACAGGATTATATACTGGTAAGATTGCTGTTTTTTTTATCCCTACTAATATTATAAATGCGAAAGTAACTCTGTCTGTCTGTTTGTTACCTTTCACGCTTAAACCGCTGACAGATTTAGTTGATATTTGATATACTTACAGACTGTTTAAACCCCGGGAAATTGCATAGTTCCCGCGGGATAGCGATAAGTGACTTCTACGCAGACGGAGTCGCGGGCAACAGCTAGTATTTTATATACATACATGACAGCGGAAGATTGAACCCATACTATCACATATTATAATATTTGTATGAGTATGAAGTATGATATCATTATGTTCAGTAATTACGAGTACATTAACAAAACGTGATATCCCTGTTAACGTGATTACCCCATATCCAGTACTTATTATATAGGTATTTTTAATGTCTTTTTCAGTTTCCCGATACTCATGGCAATTGTTGACGCAAGATATCTACCCGTTTATACTGATTTTGGAACAAATGGAAGTTTCCGACGGAGGAGTACCTATTAAAAAACACCAAGTTTTTTGAGAAGTTGCAAAATAAAACATTAAATATATCAAATCCTGAAAACGTGGAAAGTAATTCAAGGTGTCTGCCGTACGTTTTTGTTGCTGACGATGCGTTCCCGTTGAGAACCGACATTTTGAATCCATATCGCCAAGCTGATTTGGACAGCCACGAGAAAAAAAAACAACTATAGGCTATCTCGCGCAAGATGTATCGTAGAAAACGCATTTGGCATATGGTCTTCACGATTTCGCATTTACCATACTAAAATTAATATAGAACCAGATAATATAGAAAAGATAGTGATGGCTACCATTGCTTTGCACAACTTTTTAATGACAAATGTGCCATGTTCATATGCACCCCCAAGAAAATATCAACAACGGGACTGTTGCCAACAATGGGTATGATACTGCAAGGTCAACTATGGAAAATTTACAAAGGCGAAATCAAGGAAATGTATTTAATAATGCTAAAATCCTCAGACAAAAATACCAAAATTACTTTGTCAATGAAGGCAAAGTGCCGTGGCAGGATAATTTTGTATAAAATACAATTTACTTTATAAGAAGCTTGTTTGCTTGTAGTACGTAGTAGTAGTTTATTAGTAGTTTTATTTACTTTATTTTTAAGTGATGATGTAATTTTATATTGATTGATACAATTAACATAGGTACTTAAACATTAAAATAAGTTTTAATTATTAAAGAAATTATCATTAAAATAATTGGTGTTATATTAATTATTTAATTACTACTATGGTATAAACTTGACGGCGAAAGATGCTGCAGAATCTTCAGGTATTGACAGTAAATTCTGCGGGCCAGGGGCTTCGTGGCGTTGCGAGAAATGCAGGTCATTCTGCACGTTTTGTGAAGACGAATGACTAGGAGATGTAATTTATAATATGACTAGCTTTTGCCCGCGACTTCGTACGCGTAGACAATAACTCAAGTACTTAATAGTAATACCGTTGTTAGACGGAGTAATAGTACATTGTGCACCGAGGGCGGTAATTTTGATTTGTTTGAGGTAAGAAGGGGATTGCTAACGAGAGTCTATTAGAAGCCCGACGCCGAAGGTGGAGGGCTTTTATTGACTCGAGTTTGTTATCCTCTTACTGTGCTCGTACAATGTTTTTCATCACATTTGCGAGGAAATTAAAAAAAAAAAAACAAAATACAAGCTCAGAACCACCAAATTACCCGAAAACGACCCTCATCAACATTTTGGTATCAATAGTGTGAAAATATAGTCCTTCATCTTGGATCCAAAAAATTATGCCAAAATCGGTCTCAGAATCACTAAATTACTCGAAAACGACAGCCATCAACATTTTAGTGTCAATAGTGTAAATATGTCATCCGCCATCTTGGATCCAAAAATTATGCCGAAATTGGGCTCAAAGCTACCAAATTACTCATAGAATAGAATAGAATCGTTTATTTGCGTTTATCGAAAATGACACCCATCAACATTTTAGTGTCAATTTTTGTGTCAACATGTCATCCGCCATCTTGGATCCAAAAAATTAAGCCAAAATCGGGCTCGGATCGGAGCCACCGAATTACTCGAAAATGAAACCCGCCATCAATATTTTTAGTGTCAAACTGTCATCCGCCATCTTGGATCGTAAACAGTAGTCTAATTGAAAGTTTTATAAAATTGGTTCGTAGTTTTTTTTTTTAAGATATTAAATAAACCTGGCTGATTTGAACCTCCTTAGTTTGAAATGCGTACAATGAGTTCTTAATTTTAAAACTAAACTTTTCCTCCCGAGGGAATTATGAAAATCCATACAAAAATAATTCCCACGGGAGTAAAATATTTGAAATTCCCGGGGGTGGTAAATCAGCCACTACGGCTCTATAAGCACGCTTGTTATAACACCCTTTACGAGCAAGTGTGATGAAAAAAATCTTTCACTAATAGATAGCTACATTGTTTTTGATTGATATAGAATACTTTTGTCCCGAGAAAGTGTAAAGTTCCCGTACCGGTATTCATATTCACACGCAGTTGGTAAGACAGAGCGCAGTGCGCATGCTCCAGCAGCAAGGCGACGCCACGCGATGCGCTGGGGGGCTACTCCGAATTTCGATTGTCGAAGTTCGTGACATGCCGTCCCTCTCCCTCTAAAATGAATGACTATTAGTGTGAGCGGAACGGCACGAAACGAACTTCGAAAATAGAATTTCGGAGTACAAGACCTGATAATAGGGTCGCCGATTTTCAGACCGGTACCTATTTCCAAGGTCGGGCGAGGCGGGAATTAAACTTTGTTGAACACTCCCGCTTAAACTTTTGAAGTAGTGAGTTGAGTTCTTGAGTAGTTTTGTTTCAAAATGAATGTAATTCCCATAGAGAGTTATAAAGGAGGCAGTACATGGGTGCAAAGGGGTACCCATTTTTATACAGTGGTTAGAAAACGGGGCCAGGCAATAAACTACAAATGTGGGAGCTCCGGTTGCCCGGCAAAGTTTATGGCCAAATATGGCGTCCCAGGCCCGGTGAACGGGGTCCACGATCACGATGACCAACCGTGGGTCCCCAACAGGTACCTATATCATATCATAATGCAATCATTTATTACTTAATTGTAAGTATCAAATATTAATCGTTATTTTTGACGACATATTTACTTTATAGTTTTATAATTAGTAGTAGTTTTAGTTTTAGTATTAGTCTGTTTTAAAATATTGCTTTGTTTCATTATTAATAAATGCCAAATTGGTAGTATCGTTTAATATTCCTACAAGACTCAGTCACTAAGCTTCATTATGTTCAATTTGTAAATAAGTTCCTAGTAAGCAAGAGCGTTTAATAATTAATGTGACATAAAAATATTATGCATAAACTTATAGTTATGGACTTATGGATAGTATTGTATAGGTACAATTTTAATAAACTAGAACTTCAGAACCAACTAAATAACCGCGCGCATCTTCCCGCGTCGCTTCGTCCCCCCCCCCCCCCCCCCCCCCCCCCCGGACGCTCGCCTGACCGACGCACGCAGCACGCACCCAACAGATGCCGCTAGCTAGATGCTACAATTATTATTATTTATTTATTTACTTCTCTTCTCATTCTAAATTAAATGAAATATAGTGGTTAGGGAAGGTAGGTCAATCCCCGGTTGTATGATGAATACGAATGTTTGTACTGTACTCGAGTCATGGATGTTGAATAATTTAATTATGTAGTCCGTGGGCGAGCTCGGTTTTATTTCTTGTATATATATATATCATGTTTTTTGGAGATCATAATATTGCGAATTGGTTGCGTTCCTAAAGCACTCGCAATAATATTCCCACAAAAGAAGAAACTTGAAAAAAAAGGAAAAAGATAATTTTTCACCTGGGCTCGAACTACGGTCGTCTGGTATCAACCTCGCCCGCTTTCCCACCTGAGCTAATATAACCTCATTAGACGTGGGTGAAATTTACTTTTGCATTCTAATGATTTTCATTGCTTAAAACACGGTTAAAACTTCTTTTTTTAATGAAACTTAGCCAGATCGATTTATCGTCCCTGAAACCCCCTGCATAAAAAAATTCATGAAAATCGCTGGAGCCGTTTTCGAGATCCAGATTATTGAGCAGATTATATACATAGTACAGGCTTTGCCTAGTTTGGAATCAATTGGCGTGCCTGATATTTATTTATTTATCTAATAGTGCAATTCTTTTGGTTCAGCCAGAACCCACTCCACAGGAGGGGCCCTCTTCAATGGTTACTGTGAATACCTCTGTAACTTTTTTTTGGAAAAAAATCATTTTCCTATACGTTAATTGCCTCTACTGGTTGACAATATATTATGTATGGGAGAATGATTTATTTTTAATTTTCGTTTTCAAAAAAACTTTGCAGGGGCGTTCACTTAGACTTGTTCAACCCCTGGCTGAAATATCTGCGGTTCATTACATCGAACCGTGTATAATCTTATACCTACCCATCTTGGACGCTGGTGTTACGTTGCTGATCGAAATCTCTTATTGTGATGTACTATCGGGTGGGGTAAAACATAAAATCTAACTATGTAATATTTTTAATTACCAGGAATAGACTATACCAGGCCCTTAAGGAGAGGTGCGTCGCCGACCCGAGTGCATCGCTCATTTCCATTTATGAGGATGAGGCTTTTAGGTATTATTTTCAAATTTGCTTTCGCCGATAGTAAAGAGGAGAAACATTGGTTCCCCATTAATTTACTGTTTTTAATTGAGAGGGATCGGCTGACTGGTTTACTCACTTACTAAATTGTGCCTATGTGTCTTTTGTACTGGCCGAAAGATGATGATGATTTTTTACTTATTTAAGATTTTTTTATTACTTACTCAGTGACACTTTTTTATTACACTTGCGCCAATCAAGACGAATTTAATAACGTATCATTTATCAAAATCGGTCGAGCTGCTAGTAGTTACGAGTAGTGGACATAGGAACGGACATCGACATACTTACATACATACAAGTCAAACACAATATCCTCATTGTGGGCTCGCCGCAGTCGGGTAAAAAGGGTCTCGACAGATGACAGACAGACAAACGAAGTGTTCCCACACGGGTTTCTTTTTACGGAACCCTAAAAACTTATTTTTTTGTCAAAAAAAAATTGTTTTATCAGGTACCTGGATGCCGCTCCGCATCTCAGCTACGAGTTAGTACTACCATCAATGAGAAAGTGGCGCAGGAGCGCACAACCCGCCGTGCCCCGCGACGTAATGTCATACGGGTTGGCCCTCGCGGCCCACCCCTTGTACCGGGACATTTACGCGGGCACGGTCAGCGTCGCGGCCGGGGCGGGCGGCAGCGCCGTGATACTGGCCATGACCGGGTGGGAGGAGGCACTCCGCGAGGCCGACACAATTGTCGCCGACGGCACGTTCCAAACTGTGCCAGCAGGGCTGAACGCGGTGCAAATTTTGACCTTGCACTCCATCCGGCAAGGTCATCACACGCACCCGGTGGTGGTCGTGATGGAGAACCGCCGACAACCACTCTACGAGGCGGTTCTCCAAAGGGTGTGGCAGATGGCCGAACCACACCCTTCAAACGTCACCACCGACTACGAACCGGCCCTGCAGGCGGCGTTGGCAAGGGTGAGCGGAGTGCCAGTAACGGGTTGTTACTTTCACTTTGTGCAAGTAAGTATTACAAATAATCTTCTATAATCGTAAATGAAATGAAATGGAATGAGTTTATTTATTTTGCTGGAACATACACGGGTGTTACTACGGGTGTACGTATACCTATCCCAAAAATACGTTATGTTTGTGTGAAGTTCACACTGTGAACGTTACTGACTCTTAAAGCTCTCGTAAAATAACATATTCTATACTAGCTTTTATATTCTATACTTCGTCCGCGTAGACTTCAGCATTTATTGACAAAAGTCACATATTGCTATGCATATTTGAACAGGCACTTAGTAATCAGTAATCAGTCATTTATTTGTTCAAACATGGTCTAAAAATAAGATGGTTAACAGACAATTTTAAGGTGCTACATGTTTATCACTAAGATACACACCCCTAACACCCCTATTCTGACATTTAACTGGTAATATATATTTTTTATAATAAGCGATATTAAATCCCGTGGGAATTTCGAAAATCCCTCCTTAGTGCACCTTTATGATACTGAAGCAATATTTATCGAGGCAACTGCGATTTTCGACATGTTCATCGTTATCCCGCGGGAACTATGCAATTTTCCGTGATAAAAAGTAGCCTTTAACCTGGCCGGTGATTTTTTCAACAGATTAGTAAAATTTCCAGCAGTTTTCACGTGATGCGCGCACAAATATACAGACAAACAGATAAACAGACAAAAGTTCTAAAATCTGTTGGGACGTGTTCTGTTGTCGATTCTAAGTATCCCCAGCCTATTTTTTTTTTAATATCTTCCATGTACAGACTTTCGACCCTCTTCAGCTTTATTATATGTATTGATATGTAATCTTTTTTTATTAGTCTATTATTGTTGAATGCGTATAATGATGAAATAATGCATGTATGTATTTATGCTGGTATATAAATATAAACTCTTTGTCTTACAAACACAACAATAATAATAATTATTATTATTTATTTTACACAATAATTGTCACATATAACAAACTTATAGGCTAAAGATAACAAAGGGTTTTTTTTTTAAATACTTAACTAAGAAATATGTATTCCCGTGTCTCAGGAGCATTTTAAGGATTAAGGACTTACGAAAATAATTATAAATTAATCACATGAAAAGTAAATGTTTATTGTGGTCGTTTAGTTAATTACGTTTGGCATACTTAGTAGGTAGTACATACAAAGGCAAACTTATTTGGTCATCAGGCATTGGTTCGGCGAGCTCGGCATGACCACCTGGCAGTGGGGCGCAACTCCGCGGGCGGGCGCCTGGTGCGCCTGTACGCGGCGCTGGCGCTGCTGCCGCCGGAACGCGCGGAAGTCGCGTTCGACCAACTGCCGCAGGCAGCAGTAGGAATGGGATTGCCGCTTAATGCGGCATTCCATCAATACTTTGAAAATTTTTGGATGACCCGAGTAAGTGTTTTGACAAAACAAATTGAGATAGATAAGTCTTCCCGGTTTCCACTAAACCCTCACCTGGGTTTTCAGGTAATTTTTGTTGTCTTTGGTTTATTGTAAATAAATTTCAGATCCGGCCCGAAACATTTTCGGTGCACAACAGGGCACACCGAACATCGAACACAGCCGAGAGCTTCCACGCTTATCTAAAAAATATGCTGGGGGCATCGCCAAACATTTGGCGATTCACACGTAAAAAAAACATTATTCTCAAGTAGCTCGTAGTAGTTCGCATTATTTAGTATACATAGTTAGATTATTCATATTAAAAAAGTCTCTAATGTCAAAAGTATATTATAGGATAGACGACTAAGTAATTAACAGACAAACATGCATGGGCTAAACTTGACGACACCGAATAACTTAGTCATTAAACTATTTGTTGCTAATACTTTACCCCAAAAGCATATTTTTTTGTAGCGATTCACCGCGTCGCATTTCATCGCGATCGTGTTTTTTATTTTCGCTGTACCTATGTCTCAATCGTCTATTTATTTGCTCGCTAAGGGAGCGACCACACCGCCGCTTAAAAAACGTTACGGAATCGCAACAAAATATATGAAGAAACGGTGAGAAAACGTGACGGATACGACACGTCACTAAGTACATGCGGCGGTGCCTGTACGGCCTACTTACTAAAAAAATGACATTTATTTCATTTATTCTTTACATACGATACGTATACATATATTAGAATTACCGAGAGCGTGGAATTGCATATACTTAGTGGTATTGTGTATTTATACTCGTACCTATGTATAGGCATTCAACATTGGAAATTTCCCTTTTCCCGTACTACTACATATATAAAAAGAGGTTTGTAAGTAATAATTATATTGAAGTAGAAAATTCCAAAATAATGTCGGTGTCAAATTCTAAATACCTATTATCTACGTCGGTTCTATCCTCACAATTTTTGAAATAATTCTCTCGGGGCCCGTACCTACGACTGTAAGTTATAGGTACACAGTTTAAATATAGATGTCAAGAAGGGGAAATGGATCGAATTACAGATCATAATATTATTATCAACGAGCGACCCGCCCCGGCTTCGCACGGCATATTATGCATGGATTATACATATAAACCTTCCTCTTGAATCACTCTGTCTGTTAAAAAAAACCGCATCAAAATCCGTTGCGTAGTTTTAAAGATTTAAGCATACATAGGGACATAGGGTCAGAGAAAGCGACTTTGTTTTATACTATGTAGTGATGATGATACTTGTGATAGCTCAGATGAAGAATATTAATAATAAATAAATAATAAATAAATATGGGTATGTATTACATTACTTTACATTAAGAATATTACTTAAGTCATTTTCCTTTTCATGCGAACTGTACAACCACTACAAAATCAATACAAAATGTAATTCCAAGCTCTTGCTAATTTATCTTGTAAAGTAGTTATCACAATTTAAATAGTGTTAGTATAATTAGAAGTATTAAGTAGTATAGCCTCGTAAATTTTCACGTAAGTTCTTTATAAAGTAGTTAGGTACAAATAATAGTACGAATAGTAGCTGCCGAATGTACTACCTATCTGAAGTATACCTAGTATAAATTGTTGAAAAATGATTATATGGTGAAGAAGATTATATGTATGATGTAACTAAAACTTTATGCTTTTCGCAATTTTGCTATAAGACGTTGCTTCGTACCAAATTTCAAGATTTTGAGTTCACGGGAAGTATCCTGTAGGTTTGATTTCCTTGAGGGTGTCGAAAATTTGCGGCATAAACAACTAGATACATAGACAGACAGACATAAAAATTTAAGATTTTCGGGATTATTTATTTCGTTGTGCTGTAAGAGCTACCTTATACCAAATTTCAAATGTCTAGGACTATCTACGGGAAGTAGTCAACGTCATAAATAAGTGATCATTTATGTACCTTGTCACTTTGACGCCATGTTTGAAAAGTCATACGAAATTGTGTAACGACTGAAAGCGACAAGGTACTTACATATATTATCACTCATTTATGACGTTGACTGTACCTACCTACCCTATAGGTTTTGATACCACGGTAGGTATTCTTCATGGAAACAGTTTTTTAATGGCTGTATTCTTAGAAGTTTGATTTTTTCACAGCTTCAAAGGACAGTTAGACCCAAGTTAGACCGTGGGTAGATCTGAGTATTTGATAATGAATTTCAGCTCGATACATTCACGCGTTCCTCACAAAAAGCATCTTGACGGACAGATATACAGACAACAAAATGATCCTATAACCTATAAGCTATAAGGGTTTCGTTTTTTCCTTTTGATGTACGGAACCCTAAAAACACTTAAAAACTAAATTTTTAGCAAAAACTGACAGCGTTTGTAAAAAAAAATATCATGTCTGTTTGTAGAAGTACTCCAGACGAAGTTTGGAGTGTGCGCTGCGCGGCGTCAGGCCCGACTCGCGGGCGACTTGGCTCTACCCTGGCGCAGCCGGCAAGGGTCGCTCGTGAGGAGGGCGGTGGTGGACGCGAATCTCGCAGCGCTGGAGAGGGGCGTCATCACCGTGGGGGATTTTTTGGTCGCCACCAGCAGGGCCATAGCCGTGCCCGCCCTCGACGTGCCCGCCCTCGACGTGCCTGAGGTGGCGGCCAACGAAGAAGTCGGCGCCGATAACATCGCAGAGGAAGATCTCGTTGAGATCTCGGCCCCCCCGCCCCCCCCGCCGCAAGCCCCGCGCGCGCCGCCTCCGCCTCCGCCACCGCCAGCAGCACCCGCGCCCGCGCCCGCGCCCGCGCCCGCGCCCGCTCCAGCGCCTCCACCAGCACCCGCAACCCCGGCGGAGCCCGCAATAACGTGCGGGATTTGTATAGACCAGAGACCCACCCACGTACTCATCCCTTGTGGGCATACCTTATGCTCGGTATGCCTACAAGGGATAGAGTCTTCTGAGTACCCGGACTGCCCCTACTGCAGAAGCGTCATCAGTAACTGTGTGCGTTTTTTTTTATAAGCTAGTAGTAGTAGTTTTAAGTGGCATAGACTTGTATAATGGATAGGTGAGCGCTTACAAATTTCACTCTTTCCGATAGACCAGTGCAACTTTCTATATTATTTCTGAGATATTTTTTTATTATAAAACCTATAGGTAGGTCCTATGCCATAATCTTCCAGCTGTGTGTCCTGTGTAGCATAAAATAAAGTTTTCGTGTTCTTCAATTTTGTTTGCAATTCGTCGCGTTTCGACTAATCCTAATATGTCGTATTTAATTTCCTTGATGACTTCTATCAAACGCTCAGAGGATGAGAGTGTTATGTCATTTATGTATATATTTATGTGGATTACCTATGTGGATTTGTTTTGTTATTTGGAAGGTTTTGGTCGTGATCTTCCACGCCGTCTTGGAAGATGAGTTTCATGTTCTGATAAAGGGTTTCGAATTTTGTCGCTGCAAGAGGGGGGCGGTAGTTTGCTATATATTGTCGTTAATGTTTGCCTGCTCCTCTGATGAATTGTTTGGGGTTTTGTTAATTAGGTAAATCGGCATTCCTGTTTTTGCAAATCCATCTGGTAGATTAGATGTTCTTCTTGTTGGCGTTTGTGTTTTATTTTTCTTGTTAGCATATGCGCTTGTTTCGGCTCCATCGGTGCTTTGGATGTCAGGAGAAGTTTATAACAATCTTTTGTTGTTGCCAGTTGTTTTATTTTTTTCGCTTATTACCAAGTTGGTCATATTTTATTTCTACATGGTATCCTTTCTCCCTTTCGATTTTGGTCTGTTCCTGAAGTTCTTTCCTCTTCATCAAGACAAGTGTAACAGGACGATGATTATTTAAGTCTTTTTTATCTTCTTTTTTTAATAACGGTTTAGGTAACTATAGATTGCTTTAGTAATGTTGGGAATTTTCCTTGGCTGAAAGACTTATTTATTAAATGTGACAGAACAGGAGCTATTTGATTGGCACTCGACTTTATAACACGAGTCGCTACGCCATCAAAACCTTTAGCTTTTGTGTTGTTTAGAGATTTAATGTATTTTTCAATTTCATTTGCTGTGCAAGGAGTTACGAAAATGCTAGTGCTTATTGGTTTAATTTTATCTATTATTGGATTGGTTCCTATTTTTCCATTCTTAATATTTATAAAGTGGTTATTAAACGCTTCTGCTATCTCTAGTGGATTATTAATTGTTTTGTTTTTTTCTACATTCATTGATTTAATAGGACTGATTCAATATTTATTTTATCTGTTTTGTCTTTAATAATATTCCAGGTAGTTTTACTTTTATTTTTGGAGTTTAAAATAACTTTATTATTTATGTTTCTCTATGACTGTATGATGCATGTTCTAAATAGTTTACCTACTATATTTCTTGTATGCAATTTTTTGTTCATTTGATCGATATTTGTAATATAAAAATCTTAGATGTCTTTTTTTTGTAGGATTTTTTCATATTTTTAGTGATCCAGTTTGGTTTTTTGTTATTTGCCTTAATTTTAACTTCTTTCAAGAGAAGATAAGTTATAAAAAAGACTGATAGTAGTGATAGTATCGTGAAACATATCAAAAGCCAGATCACAATCAGGCTCATTAATTACATCAGACCACGTAAGTGAAGAAACGCAGTCAAGAAACCTATTTATATTTTCGTCACTATACTCCCTCTTTCTAATATACCAGAAGCCCTTATGATGTTTCAGTGGTTCTGTCATATTCATTTCTAGTATTTGACATGTATCATGATCCGAGAGGTGCATCCTATACACGTAACCAATTACATTTTTTATGTTGCTTGCCACATGGTCGATACATGATTGACTACGTGTTGGGGCATCGATATTATTATGTAAATGAACATCATAATTCAACAATACATTTTTAAGCGTTGTGCGGTACTGTCAGGTTTTAATGTATTTATGTTAAGATCACCTGTGATTAACTACATTTTTTTTAATTATTATTTAATGTTGCTTTATATAGGGGTGCATCTAACTTATCAAAAAATACTGTAAGGTTAGTACTTTCTGGCACACGGTATATGCAGAACACCATGAGTTTCAGTCCACATATCTCGACTCCACAACACTCAAAAACTTTTTCGGTAGATAATTTGTTACACCACGATATTGTTTTATATTCAATGCCTCTTCTAAGGAGGATACAAGAACCACCCCGTTTTTTATCTATCCTTGAGAATTGAGAAGCCAACCCGTAACCCTTTAAATGAATGTTGTTCTCACTGCCACGTTTAACAAAAGTTTCCGTAAAGCACAAAATATCAATATATTTACATAAATCTTTCAACTCATTCATACACAGTTCTATTTCATCCAATTTGTATAATAAACCTTGAACATTCTGATGCAATAATTTCAAATTACCTGAATGTCCATTATGAGGTTGATGCATTATCTTTAGACTATGGTTTTTGCACCCTTTTGGCTCATTAGCAGGTTTATTGACGAAAAAACGAGGAATTTTCATCAGATGAAATTACAATATTTTCTTCTCTTATTATTGTTATAATTTTACTTAAGCCATGGAACACAATCCTCATACCATAATTATTCAGGCTTCCAGTTTGTATTGAAAACATTTTACTACTATAGGGCAAGTTAAGGTTGCTGTCAAGCGCATATCTACGCATACTCGTAATTCAACATATCTACATACAAAAGTTCATTAAATGTTTCTATCCTCCTAACGTCGGAACACATATGACTATGTTGGTGTGTGTTATTTTTTGTAATGTTTTTCTTATGCACAATACCAAACTTCTATAGTTTAGCGTTTTTTCATAATCTCGCTCACCTATAAAGATAACACAATAATCGCTCATAGTAAAATTAGTTAAGTACATTACTTTCTAGGTTATTTAAAAGGTATTTAACTCCAACTCCTGGGCTGAGATAATGGCATATTTCATAATCTGAGCCCAGAAAATGGTCAGAAATACTTAACATTTTGTTGTTTATTAGTACTTAATAAGCATATTTCAGGTTTTTCGGCTAGCCTGTCGCTGTAGTTATTATTAGACGATTTAGTCTCGACGTTCAGTGGCGATCTTGGCGCATCTTGTTCCCCTTTTGATGACTCACTGTTTCCCAGGTCCGGAGTGCTCTGGAAACGTTGATCTTGAAGTTCTTTATCTAGACGTTTCCTTTTGAGTTTTTTTTTACTTGGCTCGGAAGTGGGATTATTTGCCGAGACTTTTTTGTAGGAGTTTTTTTTATACTATTGTCGTTACTAATGAGAAGTTTTTTATACGTATCAAGTAATTTATTCTGAATTAAGACGGTCGATCTCAGTGTGTGCACTATAATATCTATAAAGTCGTGTCCCTTTCTAATCTATCGGTATAAGAAAACGGGACGACACTATAGTATTGCCACTTTTTAATGCCACGACTTTATAGACAAACTGTAGAAGATGTTTTGAAACGTTATTTTGATCACTTACTTTTGTTTGACGTTGGCTGTAGCACTCGCCCAAAAATAATTTTAATTTAACGTTTCTAAAGTAGGTAGCCAATTGAAGGCGGTTCTATTTTTTTATTAAAAAAATCTTTTTTAGGTATGTATGTACTTTACTTACCTACCTACTTGGCAGTTTTTCACTGTCGTTGATAAAATTTCTTTTTGATGTGATTTCAAAGTCCTACGTCGTTTGTATATCTACATACCAACATACTATAGTAAAAGTACTTAATTAAAAAAAATGCAATTTTACCTGTGACAAGAACAATTTAAATTAGTTTAAGCTTAATAGTGCCAACCCTGAAAGTTGCCGCAAAATGCAATTTTTTTTATCAATGTGTTTGTTATTGTTTTAATTATACTTAGTTATGAATATATTTTGATTTTTATTAATTTTGTTTTATTCAAAACTTTAGTCAGGCTGTACTTATGTAAACGAACAAACAAATAATAAAAAATATATGTACTTAACTCCCCATGAAATGGAAATTCGTTGGATAGCAATGGATTTAGGTCACCAACTCTCTTCCCGATATTTAATCAGCCATTCCCAATATTTAATCTAGCTCTTGTTTTAAATAAAATAAATTTTGCCGTTTCAATAAACTTACTGTCGGTAGGCAATCCAATCTCAGGTTACTATATTAATCAATCATTTATTCACCAGAACATATGGTATTTACATAGATGGTATTTTAATTATCAGTCCCTTAATATATATTCAGCCATTTGAGGCGCGTGAATATATGTCAATGAGATGATGGTGGGCCGTCTAAAGATACCAAATTTTATGATTGTACTTAGGTACCTACATTACGGCAAAGGATTTTACTTTATAAAAACAGATTCCAAAAACAATAGACTATAAAGTAGTACTTTACGTGACTGTATTATAATGCTTAATTATGTAGTCGTATACTTTTCAACACAGTTGCTCGTAAATTGAGTCTTATTGCACCGCAATATTGATACTCAAAAGTAAACATTATAATACTATCACAGATACAGGTTGCTTAATGTAGGCCATATGCTAATCGTTCCTGAATAATAATAAATGTTTGGCATGGCCCACTTAAGTCATGTATTTTGAATAAAAAAAATTAGCCTATGGCATTCCTCCAATCAAGCTGACATACACATACATATATATATATATATGTATTATTATATCGATATTATACGTGCCGGCACGTAAGTCTAGCAATGACGAGTCACGTGGAGGGGATCTGCGCATACAAGGTCAGATTAAACTTACGTGCCGGCACTTCCTACATGCACAAAAAACAACCCTCCTTCCTTATGGATTTGAAAAGAGACTTCCGCAGGCCGCTGGTTATCATCAATGTCATCATGTAAGTACAGGGAAGTAAGATAAATAAAATAAAAATAAAATAAATATAAAATAAAAATCATTTATTTCAGACCATAGATCCATATAATGTTAGTAGTACAATCTTACATTCTATTTGTTAGTTTAATTTTAGTAGGTAGGTACATCAAATTAGGGCAAATCAAATAAAAACAAATTAAATCCCTATTTAATATGCCTGCCCTGTACAGATGGCAACCCAATGTCTCTGTATAGGGCAATCTGGTTTTTCTGATATAGCCATCATAATGCTATTGGTGCCACCCCTAATTCAGTGAAGAAGTGAAGCAGCCTTCTTTCGCATTATGGCATGAAAGCCATCCACCGCTGCCTCCGCGAACATGGTGGAAGCGCTGCAGAAACGGGGTAGCCCCAACAGCATCCTGAAGACATTATTATATTGCACGCGCAGGACGTTGTATGCGCGTTGCGTATATCTGACCCACAGGCCGCTCGAGTAGAATGATTGACAATACGCTTTGAATAACGTCACCTTCACCTCTCTTGTGCATCGAGCGAACCTACGAATCAGCATATTGCCTCGCACAGCCAACGCCCTGCGCTCCCTTTCAATGTCTAAGTCATCTGACAGTGTCAGTTATTACATGCCCCAGGTACTTAAACTTGTTTACAAGTATAAGAGCGACATTATTTAACATTACAGGAGGAATTTCCGATGGCATTTTATTTCGGGCTTTAAACAACATTAGTTCGCTCTTTTTGGTGTTATATTTTAAACAGTGTTCCGCCGCATATGTCTCACATACTTTAACAAGTTTTCTAAGGGCGCTGATCGAGGGGCCCAGCAACACTATGTCGTCGGCATAACTTATATTGTTAATACATATGCCCTCAATATAGCAACCTGCATGCATGTTGCTAAGCCTCTCGATCAACTCATTCATATATACATTAAACAATTTGGGAGAAGTCAGTCCACCCTGCCTAACCCCGCAATTCAAATGATATTCTTCTGAAAGAGTGTTGTTCCACCGAACACAGTTTACCTGTCTCGAGTACCAATATCTGAACATTTCTATAATCTCATAAGGTATACCCATTTTCTTTAATTTACCCCACAGAACTTCATATGACACCATATCAAATGCCTTTGATAAATCAAGATAACATGCATATATTGGGGTTGATCTCTGAGTATAGTATCCTACAGTGTGCTTGAGTGAGAATATGGCACTTTCCGTTGAGACCCCTTTTCTAAATCCGAATTGGGCGTCATGCAACCCCAGATATCCCGCCTTATGCCCATCCAACAAACCGTCAAAAACTTTGGCAATAATGGTTGCCAGGGAAATCGGCCTATAATTGGTTTTATCCGCTAGATCTCCTGTCTTATTCTTTACAATAGGTACTACAATAGTTTTGATCATTTCAGGTGGCAAGTAGGAGTGACCCAGGCACAGGGTATAAAAGGTTGCAAGCACCCTAGCCACGTGACAGCTAGCATTTTGAAAGTGTTCTATGCTGAGGCTGTCATGACCGGGTGACTTTCCTTTGGTCATATTTTTAATTATTAGGGAAACTTCTTTCGCGCTGAACCTAATATGGTCCTCACCCGCAGCCGCCCCCACATCGCTCACCTCCGGCTCAGGCACCCGCCTATGTTCTACTTTAAAACTGTCCCTAAACATGTCCGCTATGTCCTTTGAATTATGGAACCCATCGACACACACCGGTACACTAGGTTTCGCATTCATTTTGTTTGTGCCATTCCAGAATTTTTTGAAATTTTTATTTGCATGATGTGTGGCAATGCGGTCCATTTCCAATTGTTCTTGCATATTTTGACACCATTTGAGTTTATTTTTAAATGCTTTTCGTGCTTCAATCATTTCATAATGAATCCTACCTTCAGGCGGCCTACCGGCAACGACCCACATCTGAAACCGAAGTCTAGCCTCCCTATGTAGTGGAGCTACGTGTTTGTTCCAACCTCGAATATAACCACCCCTACGAGCCGGCTTATCCTCGTAACTATCAGAAGCCGCCTCACTTAATGTGTTTACAATATCTAAATACATTTCTCTCAGTTTAGACCTGTGTTTCATGTTCTTACAGATTTTACCAGCACAACAGGAAAATTCAGTAGGAAAATACACTTCTCTCAGCTTATTATTACAACTATTACGGTATTTTTCTACTTGATTGGGCTAATAAGAAAATAGATAAGATAAGATAAGATAATTATTTATAGTTTAAACTGTGTACAATAGGTTTTATAAGTAAATTTAGTTTCAACAGTTGCCCTTTTCGGACAAGACATCTCGGAGTACATCGGTTAATTAGTTTACAAACAATACAACGGCGGAATTACTCGCTATAACCCGATTTAGAAGTATGCAGTATGATTTGTTATTGTGGCTCGTCAGTATACAATACACTAACACTACGACCTCAAAATTCGTAACTGCACATCGCAAAATAAAGCAAACACGCACTGGTAGGCGCGGGGAAAACGCAGTCTACTTGATTCGACAGCTCCCGCTTCGCTAATCGCGATTACCTACTGTAAAGTGGCTTCTATCGTACCTATACTTACCACTTATATAATTCAGCCAAGACACAGAACACAAACAAAATACCTTTATTACTAATTACTAGCGGTCCGCCCCGGCTTCGCACGGGTATTTAACAATAACACTAAATTAAAAATCTAAAAACCATTATTCGACTAATACAACCGCAAGGAAACTGGCATTAAAATGAAAAAAAAAAAAAAAAAAAGCACATCCAAATCAATCCATCCGCTTGAGAGCTACGTTGCCTCAGACAGATACACACACTAACTCACTTAAACTTGTAACACCCCTCTTTTTGCGGCGGGGATTAAAAACTTCATTAATTACACATTTTAACACACACACACACACGGGGTTTCAGGGTTTTAGGGTTCCGTACCTCTAAAGGAAAAATTAACCCTTATAAGATCACTCCGTTGTCCGTCTGCCTGTATGTCTGTCTGTCTGTCCATCAAGATCCTTTGCTCAAGGACGCATACAGATAAGTATAAAATAGAAAATGGATACCAAATACTAAGGTATGAGGTCCCCTGGGGCTTGTAAAAAAATGAACCTTCTGAGACAACTTAATCGAAACATAGTCATTGGAAAAGGTGTTTCCATACAAATTGCCGAGATTATAAATAAAACCTATGGGGTCCAGTTGTCCTAGAAATTTGAAATTTGGTATGAAAATAGCTCTTAAATAAAGCACAACTAATTAAATAAATCTACCAATCTGATTTTTGATTTTCTGTCTGTCTTGCATCTCTTCCCGCGCAAATGGTAAAAGCCCATCGAGGGAATCGGCGAACATCGTAGGAATCATGTTATAGCCGATACGGCTAGCAACCCATCACTATTTTGATTCCTTTCCCCTTTCCACCTATACGCCCACAATCATGCTAAACGTGGTCATAAGTCTTGTCAACTTAAACTTTGTCTACCCCGTAAGGAAGTTAATTATGTATGTCACAGACACAGACTGTCTATATTAATAACCAATACAAAATGACCTCACACTGCCTACATTGTGCTTAGAGGCAGGGCTCTGCTCTTTTTTCATGAACGCGTATGGACATAAAATTGAAATTGATACCAAATACTGAGGTCTGCTGCGATCCTTTGGAGCTGTGAAGAAATGCTGAAGAAAATGTAGGTGATATACGGCGTCACTGAGATGCTGTGTATGGCCGGAGTCACCGTCGAGGCCTGGCGAGTACGGAGGGGACCAGCCCAATGCCACAGGTGCCAGGGTTTCCGGCACTCGTCGGCACAGTGCTTCCGGAGACAGGCCTGCGTCTGCTGCGGAGCAGAGCACGCCGCGCGAGACTGCCCCCGCCCAAGGAGCGACCCACCGACATGCGCCAATTGCGGGGACGCGCACCCTGCAAATAGCGTCGCATGCCCGGTGTTCAAGAAAGAGGCCCGCAACCGGAAGGCAGACGCCAAGGCGCGCTCGAACGCAGCGCCCCCGGACATGCGCGTCGCCCAAGAAGAAGAAGCCGAAAACGCGCCGACGTCGTTGATGGCAGCCGCCAACGACGGACGACGCCCACCCGCCCGCCCGCCGACGACGAAAATAAAATGGCTGATAAAGAACAAGTAAAAAAAATTCTAAACGACACTGAAAATTAGAACACATAGAAAAATCCGAAAAGTAAAGCTATGGCCGGGAATCGAACCCGGGTCCTCGTCATTCCGTGACGCGTGCTATACCCCTACACCACCCATAGCAGGTAAAGAACAAGTATTCTCCTTCTCTACAATCTAAATAGGAAGTTTAATTTCATCCAACCTAAACTACCTAAAGTGGTGACCCCAGACTGAAGAACACATAAGAAGATGGACTCTCAATCGCAAGGAAATTCCAGTGGCGCGAAGCCTCCACCTCAAGATCCATGTTCACAACCGTCGAGCCAAGAAGTCTCCGGTATCTCACTGTCGCTTCGAGTTCCACCATTTTGGCGCGACCAGCCGCTCCTCTGGTTCTGCAGTTTCGAAGCAGCAACCGCCGATCTCAAACGCAACCAGGCCCAGCTCGCCCAAATGGTCATCGCACAGCTCGAAAAGCAAGACATCCAGAACATCGCCGATCTCATCTACTCGCCGCCGCAAGCAGACTACTACAACGCTATCAAAAGTCGTCTAATTTCGTTGTACGAGGAATCGAACAGCGCGCAAACTAAGAAGCTTTTGTCTCAAGTCGAACTCGGCGACCAGAAACCCAGTCAGCTGCTAAGACGGATGCAGCAGCTCAACAAAGACAAGTTTCCTGAGAGCACTATCAAAATGATGTGGCTCGAACATCTGCCGCCGCACGTCCGTTCGGTACTAGCCGTCAGCGAGGCGTTCAAAATTAAAACAACGCTCGACGACCTCGCCCTGCTTGCCGACAAGATGATGGAGGTCCACAACAGCTCGACGCAACACATCGCTGCCGTCGCTACAGATATCCCGAGGTGGTAAGGCGCTCCATGTGTTTCCGGAGTGCCTTAGCCGGAGTCCGTGGGGCGTTAGCCCCACAGAGGTGGGCCCGAAAGGGCAACACACGGTGGAGTGCCGCGGATGCCGGATCCCGCTCCCGTAGCCTCTGCCCGCGCGTACAGTGGAAACACCGGTGAATTTTTAATGGGTAGACCCCCACTAATCGGTTTGTTCTATTGAGATTACTCAGTAATTCAGAATTCGTTTACTAATATTTCTGAGGTTTTTGGAAAAAACGGTAACGATCAGTTCGGTGTAAAAGTTTCAACAGATTGGCATTCAATTGCAAACATATAAAATGGCTGATAAAGAACAAGTCTCAAGATCTCACACAGAACGCGGGTAAAAAGCAAGCGACAGATTGAGCTCCGCAATAACATAGTAAAAGGGAAAGTAAGTACACTTCAAACAAAAGTACATCGCGCGGCTTAAATGTGTGCGCGCCAGTTGGCGGCGGTACGCACGCAACCCGCCGCACGCACACACTGATAATTTAAGGATGATTAAGTTGATGCCGCACTTTGACCGTCTCGCGCTCTCTTTGCGATCACCGATACTCGTTACTCGTGTACTCGTTTTTGCGGATTTTTTTTTGTTTTAGGTATATTTAGTCAGTCTAAACTTCGCCGTGTCACGTGTTCATTGCCGCAGGGGAGCAGTTTGTCGTGTGCCCTGTTTCTGATTTTCATCAACGACCTACCTAGGGCTCTAGAGGGAGGCACCGATTGCGTTATGTTTGCAGACGACGTCTCATTACTGTTCGGCTGCTCGGACAGCTCCGAATGTAACTCCCAACTCGCGCAAAATTTTAACACCGTTAAACAATGGCTTGATGATCACAATTTAGAAATAAATATTAAAAAGACCAAAATCATATAATTTAAACCCATTCAGAAAAAACCCCTAGAAATAAACTTAGAAATAAACCATAGCAAGATAGAAGAAGTGACAGAGTTTTGCTTACTAGGAATTAATATTGACTCTGCTGTAAACTGGAAGCCACACATTGAAAAATCAAAGAAAAAAATAATTAAGTTTTATTTTGCGGATAATTGCTGGTACAGTGGGGACAGTAGGCTTATTGTTTAACTCGCTCGCAATCGCCATCGTGTTCATTTTGACAGTTGTTGTATGAATGTGACAGCTAGCTGATTCCGATGCCAATTGTCAGCCCATACATGAACTGTCAAAATGAACACGATGGCGATTGCGAGTGAGTTAGACAATAAGCCTACAGGTCTTCATAGTGACATCTAATTTGCCACATTTAGAACAGCAAGCTTATTACGTAACTCGCTCGCAATCGCCATCGTGTTCATTTTGACAGTTCATGTATGGGCTGACAATTGGCATCGGAATCAGCTAGCTGTCACATTCATACAAGAACTGTCAAAATGAACATGATGGCGATTGCGAGCGAGTTAGACAATAAGCCTGCAGGCCATTCCATTTATAGGTATTAGGACCTAATCCTCTACACTTGAAACAAGGAGAATGAGTTTTCATGCTTACACAAACTTTTATGCATGGAACCATTTGCTGTGGGTGGTATTCAATGCTATTATATTAGGCTAGCTATTTATACTTATAGGATAGGGTTGAGGTTATTCATAGGAACTGGACTATGTAAGCTGGGTTTTCGGTCGTGTTGGTTGTAGACTGTACAATGTAATTAAATAAAAACAACTAAATTATACTGAAAATCCAACACGCAGCGCTGACAAGAGCATTGACACAACTCAACTTCTTTTGTTTATTTTTCTGTCAGCGCTACGTGCAAGGGCCAGGGTTAAAATACGATATTTTACAAAAAGTTTGTTATGCCTAGCTCTACCTAAATAGGCGCGTCGCCTACAATGGCCATAGAATTGGTGTGAACCGGAAATGTCGCATTCGACCTGAAGAGCACACCCGCTGGAAACAATGGCTAAATGAATTGAAGCAACTAGAATCACAGAAAGAAAAACAAAAGAAGTTGTGTTGTGTCATTGCTCTTGTCAGCGCTGCGTGTTGGATCTTCAGTATAGTTTAGTTGTTTTTATTTAATTACATTCTACAGTCTACAACCAACACGAACGAAAACTCAGCTTACAAATAGTCCAGTATAAGTATAAATAGCTAGCCTAATATAATAGCATTGAATACCACCCACAGCAAATGGTTCCATGCATAAAAGTTTGTGTAAGCATGAAAACTCATTCTCCTTGTTTCATTTCAAGTGTAGAGGATTAGGCCCTAATATACTCCAAAGAAACACAATTTAAAATTTGATCACAAATAATTTCAATATCGAGGTAAAGCATATATCACTTAATCAGTGAATGCATTTATCACGTCTTTATCCCTTACGGGGTGGACAGTGCCTAAGGCCACGTTTAGCATGATTAAGGGCGTATAGGTGGAAAGGGGAATCAAAATAGTGATGGGTTGCTAGCCGTATCGGCTATAACATGATTCCCAAGACTTTCGCCCATTCCCTCGATGGGCTTTTACCATCTGCGCGGGAAGAGAAGCAACTGGTAAATTGTATGATTTTTCTGAAGAATATGATTAATAGCCTAAATATAAAAATAAGAAGTATCTTTTGGGAATATAGCATTCAAACATTATTATTCTAACTACTACATTCAATGACCGTTTGACCACTATTTACCTATGAACACACAAACCAATAAAAATTCTCACTCATGACAACCCCCTCTTGTACAAAAACTACTCTTACACAATCAACAGGTGTGAAACGGATATTCAGGATCTGCTCAGCTCTGTAATTGAGTTTGCATAGGGGTGATTGTGGCATGTTTATTTGGATATTAATAAGCTCGGAAGCTCTGTGCTAACCCCATGATCGCAGCTCCTCTAAAGTGTCGTGTAAGATGCAGCTTGCAGCTAATGAGGTATGCCTGGAGGCCGCCACTGCCATCGCGCCGCGCTCACCCGCACGGCTTACAGCTCGACAATATCACCACCTCACATTGTCTCTACAAAAGAAAATAAATGTAAGATTATATATACATATATATATCCAATGCTGGGTAGGTGGATATCTCTTCGCTTGACGAAGGATTAATTTATTAGTTTAGATTAATTTATAGTATTTTTCTGTGTCTACTAACAATATCTTTAAGACTTTTATAACTAACACAATAGAGAATATTCATTAAAAAAAAACATACAACAAATCACTAACAATTCACCATTAAACTTAAAACGGTACGTCGATGCAAATGGATTACTTTAGAAGTCTGAAGAATGCCCCCCGCTTCCCACTGTCACCAGATGTAATTCTGTCTTTTGTACTAACATTGCAGGTAGTTGCAACTGAGCCAAGCACAGACCATCGCCAAGCGATACCGCAATAACAGCTGTCATCGCTTGACGTCTCATAAAAGCTATAACTTATGACTATGAGACGAAGTGGTTGACCAATGAGCAAGAGATGCTGTTCGGATGGGAACCAATTCTTACGACAAATGTTTTAATCGAGATTTAAGATCAGAGGTCCGACCTCAGTTACTTGAAAGCTGAAATGATTTGTGGCATAATTCACAACAGACCAAAGGTAGACACTATGGTAGCCTACAACCAGATCTTCCCTCAAGACCATGGTTATTAGGGTTACGTAGCCAAATGGCAAAAAAACGGAACCCTTATAGATTCGTCATGTCTGTCTGTCTGTCCGTCCGTATGTCACAGCCACTTTTCTCCGAAACAATATCAGGTATACTGTTGAAACTTGGTATGTAGATGTATTCTGTGAACCGCATTAAGATTTTCACACAAAAATAAAAAATAAACAATTAATTTTGGGGGTTCCCCATACTTAGAACTGAAACTCAAAATTTCTTTTTTCAGGGATCAGGGACAATTCTATATGCGAATGTGGTATTGGTGAAGGAACTTTGGAGCACATATTTTTTGAATGTCCCAAAATATGCGTTCCGTTACATCACAGAATAAGTAATAGTACTAAAGTACAGAAGGCTCACTCTCAGAAGCCGATGAATTAGATAAAAACTCTTGCCGCGAACAAATAAAGCACGATCTAGTTCGCTCCTGTTATATTTACCTACAGCGATAACAGCCTACAGCCCCCACTCCATCACATTTCCCGCAAAGCATTCATATTCATATTCATTTATTCATTGTTTATGTCATGTACATTATAGTTAAAGATGTTATAATTATATTCAAGTCTGTCCATGCAAAAATAAACCGTGTTACGACGCGAGAGTGCTTCTTTAAGTTTAACCGTTTCAATCATGGCCGTTCACGACGTCACCGCGTGCATAATTAAGGTTGTGACTTACGAATTATAATATTTTTTGTACTGTAGCGGGTAGAACGGAGTGAAGCGAGTGAAAGACGATAAGTATTATTGAAATAGGTAAATGAATAATAGGTGTGCTGAATGAAAAAACGACACACTTATATAAATAAATTATTCTTACAAACATTACTAACATTGATTATTTATTATGTATGTATGCATGTATAACTCTTTATTGTACATAAAACACGTTAATTTTACAGGTAATAAGAATGTAGGTGGTTTATTTTCGCAATTAAAGGACATTCAATTTAATTATTTCCAAAAAGAACTCAAATTACGATGATCTATACATACATATTATTATGTATAAAATGCTTTGTCCTAAATGACTGACTGACTACCTAACTCGGAAGCGCGAGAAATCGAGAATCAACGCGTGCGAAGCGAACTAAGCAGCGCGCGGCGACCCATTGATTGACCGGCCCGGGCCAGCCGCCGCGCGTACTTGTAGTTTTATACCTACAGTGCGGAGTGGACCCGGCCTGTTATCACAAGAGACATTTCTTCTTGATCTCCTAGTTTGCATCATCAGCCATCCTTCCAACATTGCAGGCGTCTATGAAAAGCAACACTAGCAACAATCGCTTACCATCAGGTGACTTGCTGTCTTTTTTTCATAACAAAACTGACTGTCATCCAAGTCAGTCCCTGGTTCAGACTAAGTTGCCAGTGCCAGCGACGGCGGCCTGCGCGCCGTACGCGGCGTGGGAACTGAGCAGCGCTGTCGCAGTTCGTGTGTGATGTCGCTCATATCTGGAATTCAGTGATAGTAAAATTAAACATCTGTGGATTATTGCTTATAAGCTTATTTGTCAAGCAGTTTTCTGGAACGAGCTTCCCGCTGGGGTCTTCCCATCGAGTTACGACCAGGGTGCCTTTAAGAGGCGAGTGTACAATTTTCTGCAGGGCCGACAACGCACTGGCATAGCGTAAAGCGCTGCGGGTGTCTATGGACAGTGGTGATCATTTAACACCAGGTGACTGACTAGTTCGTTTGTCTGGCCTCTCTAAAATAAAATAAAAAAAGTTAATACCTAACGCCCCCCCCAGTAATATATTTAATTACTCATATGTTCAGGGCCTGATTAACCCTTAGGCTAATTAGGCTGCAGCCTATGGCGCGCTGAAATCGTGTCTTCGCATGCACTATTAATCTAGCATCATTGCCATCTAGGTACCCTACACTGACAAAAAAAATTAATTAACCTTCTTCTTCTTCTCTGTCGCTTCCTCATGACTGAGGGTCGTGACCATGCGAGGTCGTTGCGCGGCGTACCAGCTCTCTCCAGGCAGCACCTAATTAACCTAAGGCAGTCAGAACTCTTGATCAGTCACTGCATATGTTGAAACATTGGCAACGAATTATAATCAAATCACATCATGTTGATCATCTCATACAACAAAATGATACACATTTGTAACAGTACCTGCATATTAATATTAGCAGGCTGACAATCAAAAAATATATGCTCCAGAGTACCCTCTGCCAGACCACATTCGCAGATGGAGTTGTCCTTTATTCAGAGCTTTGCCAAGAATACAGGTGAGCAAAAATGACCCAATCTTAGCCTAATAATTATGGAGGTAAACAATTTGGAGAATTCTCTGTTTTTAAAAAAACTATGGTTTCGTTGGAATAGTTGGTTGAAGAACTCCATAGTGCCTTCCCTTAATCAGACGAGGTCTTTGCCATACCTCATTCCTTTAATAGGGATAATTAATAATTAATGACTTGTCAACTTTATAAAGAAAATCAAGCCTCAAACATGGTACAGACTTGGTTGCAATACACTTTCTGTTATTTTCTAATAGGGCTGTTCAGAGGAGTGCTCATCCCAACACTAATGTACGGTAACGAAATTTGGGAATGGCAAAAGAAGCATGAAGATAAGACAAGATAAGATAATGTTTATTTGCAGAAAAAGTGTTAGATACATAAGACATTGTCTTAATTTTAAGTTAGATATTGCTCCATCTTTTTCAGCTGCATTCATACAGCATGCAACTATATAAAGTAGTTAATGTGCATCAACAATAATAAAATCAACAACAATAACATATATAATTATATGGTAAACACATTAAAAAAATAAAATTTGAACAATAGTAGGCGGTCAATAATTTCTAAATTCATGTCATATATTAAGTCTATAACTAGTAAATTCCTTGACACTGTAGAAACAGTGTTCAAGGAGCCAACATCTCAATGCTTGTTTGAATCCATTGCCTTCAAGTGATTTTATTTGGTCAGGTAAGTTATTGAAAGTTAGAATGCACATATTATAACTATTCCTTTTGTAGATGCTATTATTACAGCGTGGTTGATATAAGAGATATTTATATTGCATTCTTATGCCCCTTGTATGCTGATCTGATCTCTTTTTAAAATATTTAGGGAATTTCTTAATAAAATTACAGATTTTATAAATATACATACAGGCTAGCGGCAAAATATTTAGTTTTTTAAAAAGGGGCCTACAGCTGCACCCTATCCAAGCATTTGTTATTGCACGTACACATCTCTTCTGCAACAGAAAAACCCTACCAAAGTTCACAGAGTTACCCTATAAAATTAGGCCATAACTAAGGATTGATGATACGTGCCCATGGTAGGCTTTAAGTGCAGCTTCATTTGACACACATTGTCTAAGTTTCCGCAATGCATAAACGAAACGTTCCAACCTAAAACATACAGAGTCAATATGTCCCTTCCAATTTAGGTGTGGGTCTATAGTTAAACCCAAAAACTTAACACTACTAGCTTCCTGCAATTCAATCTCTTCAATTCTAATATTGATCTTAGGAGGTTTGGCCTTGACTGAGTGAAATTGCATAAACTGAGTTTTGCTCAGGTTTATTAAAAGATAATTACTATGTATCTAGCAACTCGTGTCAGATAAGGCTTCATTAATATCTGCCTAAATTACTGCCCTGAGGCACTCCTGTAACAACAGTACTATCAGATGATCAATACACTATCTTCTGGATTTGATTTTTATCTTCTTAAATTTTTGTTATTTCTGGACATTGTTTCCTGTCGGATAGATACAATTTAAGCCAATCATTTGCTTGACCTCTGATCCCATAAGAATCTAATTTATCCAGCAACTTGACATGACCGGTATTTTATTATTAATGGATTCAGCCACATATTGTAGCTGAAAGTAGAATAAATGCAGTAGAAATGAGAGTGTGTTAAGAAGTATGGAAGGTGTATCACTGAAAGATAGAATAAGGAATAGTGTGGTAAGGGTAACATGCTGGTGTGAAAGAAGATATACCTAGTGACTAGGATAGAAAAAGGTATGCTTAGTTGGTTTGGTCACCTAGAGCGGATGGATGAAAGAAGATTAACAAAACAGATTTATATGGGGAGTGTGAATGGGTGCGTTGGGAGGGGAAGGCCTAGACAGAGGTTCCGTGATCAAATTGGAGACGTTTTGGAAAAAGGTCAGGTCAAGAGTACCGGAAACCGACGAGCATGTATGAAGAGATTGATGAATGCGGATGAAGCGAAAGAGGTATGTCAGGACCAGTAGCAAGTGCAACAAAGTAGTCTCTGGGTAGCCCTGTGGGAAAGAGGCGTGACGGTATGTATGTATGTAAGATAATTAAGCCTGCTCTTCTTGAAATTAAATAGACTATTGATTGCGTGTTTGCTGACTGGAACTGCATGTGCATACTGCATAATATACATAATCTACCGTTTGTTCTTTCAATACCTGGTTTGAATTGACAAGAGGTGAACAATTTATATAATAATTATACTTACTGAAATAAAATTGAAGAATTGAGAACCCGGTGGCTTCAAGTGTTCACTTAAAAATATGTTTGATTGATCTAATATTTATTATGTGAGCGGAACAACGGAAAACGCATTAATATCATTTCATAGATGTAAATAAAATACACGACATTCGCACCACAGCTTAATCAAATAAATAATACCAAAATAATACTAAATTGCAAAAGAACAGATTAAACAAACAAAACGATGTAGTTAAGTTATGTTCAATATGTTATCGACAGTATCACGTCGATAGGCATCGATATATCGACATTCATTATTTCTAGTAGGCAATCACTACAAATGCACTCTAGAGAATCGATGCCAAGAATCGATTGTCATTGCGAATGAATGTACACCGATTAACAGGCCGGTATTTATCAGGTCGCGTTTTATCACCGCGGTACAAGCCAATACCGGGGTGGAAATACCGACCCATATTTCATGTACAATGTACGCGGAATATAGGGTCGGGATTTCCAGGCCGGTATTTCCATGGTCGGGAATTAACTGCACCCATAATTTCTATAGAAAATAAAAGCGAACTGTCAAACAGCTGTCGTTAATTTGCCAGCCATTGAAAACTGAATTTCTAGTCTATGGTTGATAAGTGGAGTTCACACGCCTAAGAACAAATTTTAGATGATCCAATGCTAATAGCTTTACCATTACAATGTAGCCAGCTTAGTAACTATGGACCCCTAAAGGACAACCCTAGTCATAGAACTATTTAGCTAATCTGTGGTAAAAATTAAATGTCATTGTCATTGATTGTCAAATTTGACAAAAGTAAATAAACGCAGAATGCAATGCAAATTACGCAGAAATTGAAATAATTTTGCCACTATTCATAAACTACGCTATTGTAATAGTTTTAATATATAAAAAAATCTTTCTATTGACCTCTATCTCCAAAAGTAAGTAATTCACCATTGTATCACCCTACACAGTGACTCAGTGTATTTAACAATCAAAGTTTAACCTGTAATCTTTATCTTTACTTCCAGCACCACTAGTCCAGAATGGGTGAGCGTAAAGGTCAGAACCTGTACTATCCCCCCGACTACGACCCTAAGGTCGGGGGGTTAAACAAATTCATGGGTACCCATGCCCTGAGGGAGCGAGCCAGGAAACTTCACATGGGGATCCTTATCATTCGATTTGAGATGCCCTATAACATCTGGTGCGATGGCTGCAACAACCACATAGGTATGGGGGTGCGGTACAATGCTGAGAAGACTAAGATTGGCATGTATTACACTACACCTGTGTACCAGTTTAGAATGAAGTGCCATCTTTGTGATAACCATTTTGAGATCAAGACTGATCCAGGGGTAAGTTCTGCTAAGAATTACTGATTTAAAAATGGAATATGGATTGAAATCAAAATTTATGTCCATATGAGAATGTAAATTATTATAACTTTATTAGAGCATTTATGAATATGAATATTAATAACATGCAATGTCTCGACATAAATAATGGTAGGCATTTAAGGTTACTTAGAGCAAACAATTGATCCCTGTATTATGATTTAAACTGTTACCAATATGTACACGTTTTCATACAACCTCATGACATACCAAATTACTTTACTTCCAGAACCTAGACTATGTCATAGTATCAGGCGCAAGACGCCAAGAGAACAGATGGGACCCTAGCGACAATGGTCAGATCGTTCCCGAGACCAAGGAGACGCAGAAACGGATGTTTGACGATGCTATGTTCCGGCTGGAGCACAAAACCGGAGACGAGGATGTGGCAAAACAGGACAAGCCTCGGTTGGGGCGGCTGGTGGGGCGCAACCAGAGCGTGTGGAAGGATGATTATGAGGCCAATTGCTCGCTGAGACGTAATTTTAGGGTAAGTAATATAAAAATACAACCAAATTGAGATTTTTTTTTTGAAGTTGGTTAAAAATCATGACACAAACAATAGCAGGAAATAGGCGAATGAAAGGGCAGGTAAGAGTAAGAGATGGAGGAGACTTTGCCCAAAAGGGGTCTGAGTTAAATCAGTAAAAATTTTACTAATAATAGTCATTAAGAAGTTATTTCATTAACAACACTAGTTGAAATGTAAGAAACATCAGAATAAAATGAAGAAATCATGAGATGTGTTGCAAACAGAAACATATTTATCATAAACCCATTTTGACAACTTTCATAAAATATTGTGATCAATGAACATAAAATATTTACCTTTCTACTCCACTACTCATTTCATTAAAATGGACCTCTGCAAAGTGTCGCCTGGTTCAATAAAATATTGTGATCAAATCGACCATAATTTTTTTTTAAATTTAAATCCTCAGAAAAGACGGAAAGAGCTTGAAGAAGCGTCAGTCAACGACAGCCTGCTACTGGCCAAGTCTTCCCTGGAAATTAACCTGCTCCCCGAAAACGAAGATGACCGGCATATGGCCACCCTCCTGTCTCTCAGACCCTCAAGAACCATAGAAGAGAAGCAGACCTCAACAAGGTCCCATATCCTGAACAGCCCCGCTTTGCCAAGCTCTAGTGGACTCCTTACTAGTTTCGGAGGCCTCAAAAAAGAAGAGTCACTCGGTAAAACTTTAACTCTAACAAGGAATAATTTAGGTATTATGATTAAAAGGAAGAAAGCTGAAAGGGAGAATGGAGAAAGGGAAGGTGAAAATAAAATAGAAAATGTAAATGAAAATAAAGATGTTAAAGATAGCAGTAGTAAAGCTGAACAAAGAGAAAATGTAAAAGAAAATAAAGATGATAATAATAGTAGTAGTTCAGAACAAAATGATTTAAGTAATATGAAAGAAGGAGAAATTCAAGTTGATGAAGTCGTTGTTAATGGTACTGCAATAGCTGAAGATAATACAAATGTTAGAATGTCTCTAGTATGCGATTATAGTTCTAGTGGGGACTCTGAATAAATAAAATACATTAGTTGAGGTAAGGACAATATACGGACTATATAAGTAGTATGTCAAACTTAACGGGTAGAAAAATGATCTCAGTGAAAGAGGAGGAGGGAAAAGGGAGGTCAAAGCTTGAACAAGGTCAAATAAGAAAATGGTGAGACTTCTACTAAGGTAAATTTTCTATGTTTGGTAGATGACTTCTTAACCTTTTCGACGCCAACGACACCTCAGCACCGCGGGAAGACCTATATACGTCCATTACTTCAATGCAAAAGCAGCCTTCGTTCAATTGGGTTAAGGTTCAACTTAAGGTATCGCAACAAAGAAGTCTGGCGTATGGGTGACGTCTCTTGTATTTGATGGTGGCGAAAAGGTTAAGTTTGTCGTACTATGCTCGGGTCAAAAAACCGGGTTACTTTTTATACAACTTTCTACGAAAAGTGACTAGGGTTGCCAGATGTCCGGTATTTAAGCGTACAGTCCGTTATTTTCGAGGCCTGTCCGGTAAAAAATAAATGGTCATACCGGACAGAACAATGTCCGGTATTTTGAAGAAAGTCGATACTACTGGTCACAAGCGCCTACAAAAGCAGGCATATGAAATCCCTCAAACGCAAAACTCGCGCGCGCACCTCGCTCGCTCTGTCTGTATGTGCGTTTGGGGGCTCTCACTTCACCACTGTATACCCGTCTCACTCACTCGTACTTGCTGCCTGCGTCCCCCCCCCCCCCTTTTTGGGGTTGTCCGGTATTTTTTGTTTTTTTGCTTCCAATTATACTTATGGGACACTTGCAAGATCTAAAAATTATTCCGTAATTCAGCAGGTTGAGTTAGTTTCATTGAACAACCCTGTAATTTTTTTCAGGATTTTTAAATTGTTTCGAATCGAATCGAATCGATGTTTAACGTCAAAGGAGTGACTCGATTTTGAATCCAAAAATACGTTGTAAAATTTGTACATGAGTGTTTAATTGAATCACACTATCAAAACCACCTGCAGAAATATTACGAAATAATTCTGACAGAACCTTGTTTAATTACATATATACTTGTTCCTTGATTGTAACAACACTGGATTTATTGGGGATTGTTTCAATGAAGTAACCATGAATACAACTATTTATACAATAAAACCACCTTTTATTACATCTTTATGTTTATTCAAATGACTTATAAAACATTTATTTTCATCGATTAGCGTTCGATGTAAGCATGACCTTACACAAATAAACAACAGTTCAACATAAACACATTCGTAATTGTGCATGACTTATATACTGATATGAATGCCATTTTATGAGATCTCATAATAAACCCTAAAGAAAACTTGTCAAATGAAAGGTTTAAAAATTGTAGTCACCGCTGCCCGGCTAGCATGACAGCACGCGACATAGACTACCTATTTCCTTCTAGAACGAACAAATAAAAATACAAAATACTTTATTTGTTCAACATAGGTCGAATAAAACAGTTAAGAAAAAGACTGGCAAATCTCGCGCGCGACGCGACTGTGTGCTCTCGTGCTAGACCTGTTTGTTGTCACAGAAGCCGTGTCTATGTTATGTTGTGTTGTAACGTCCTGGGGCCTTACCATGACGTTTTAATGCGATTCAGTTTAGGTTCGCTCGCTGTCAGATTCGTACTAAAAGTGACTGCTAAAACTTCAACTGAGTCCGAATTAGGACGTCATGGTAAGGCCCCTGTTTTCCGCAACTCGACGACAGCTGCAGCGCTATTCGTGCCAGTCCTAAATTTCTAACCTAACCTCTTTGGCCATTCCGGTCGCTGTCATATATCAATATTATAATAACGAAACAATTCGTCAGCAAAATACTAACTAATTCCCAAAAAGATTAGTTCGCCTCAGCTGGCGACCTGAGAACAAAATGGTTGCGTTACATTTTCAGGTTGTAATTTGATTCTCACAAATCATTGCATGCGAATTAATGTTGCTTCTACAATTTCTAGACTTTCATTGCAATTAGACCCTTTTTATTCTCAGTCCACCAACAGTATAAATTCATCAAACAATATAGCCACTACATCAGACTCAAATTACCTAGTAAATTAATATTTAAAAAGTTTTTTGTCATGACGCAGACTGTAAAAACTGGTAAAATAACAATAAACAGTTGAGGTAAACAGTATAACATATTGCTATACATCCAATACTACACAGTAAAACATTTAAACCAACTGTTAACGCTTACACATAGTGTATCGAATAGACATCAATATATATACTTTAAAACGGCTTATTTCAATCCATATTCCTTTTTTATCCACTTTTCTGTCTTAACCATATTTCTTTTATCTTTCATCTAATTCCTAACTTGTCCAATGCCACATACTTAGTCTATTTTCCTGACTCGTCCACATTCCTATTTTATCAACTTCCTACCTCGTCCATATTCTTATGTTATCTTATTATATTGACCACTATGCCGTACCTATGATCGTCTTGATTCGTCCACATTCATTTGAGATCTGCATCTTGATATTGTGGACGAGTTGGACTAGTCAAAATAAGAATGTGGTTGAAATCATCATGGGCGATCATGTCTTAACCTGATCATCCGTCGATAGAAATAAGCCTCTTCTAAAGTGTGGAAATAATGTAGTCTGCTTCGAAAATGTAGCCAGGTTTTAACCTTCTCAACACCAATGAACGACCGATATATCCGTCGGAGAACACAGCGAAATAGTAACCTTTACGCAATGGATTAAGTTTTAAATTCGCTTAACTATTGCGCCAGGCTTGGTGTTGTAAAGGTTAAACGGATTTCAGTCGATTTCTCTTGGTTTTATCTTTGATAGTCAGTTAAAGCTTTGCAAAGTTCCAGTGATAAAAATAGCATTTTCATGTACCGCTAGGTGTAAGTTTTGGAAGCAAACTACACTTTTACATAATAAAACTAAACATACACAAATATAAATGCTTTACGAAAATACTTTTAACATTCAATATCATTTTGCTAACCTAGTTACGTGGGTCGTGGACTCGGCGACGTTGTCAACAAAGTCCATCCCTTGACATAGAGGCAATAAAAGCAATTGCACTGTTTATTTTATTATAATTCGCGTTTATATATCGTTATAGATATGATTATTTTAGACTCGCATTGTCCATATCAATGATGATACCTTTTGAAAGTGGAATTTGACTAAATTAACATGAAATGGGCAGGGCATGTGGCACGCCGAATGGACAACCGCTGGGCCCATAGAGTGTTGGTGTGGAGACCACGGACCACAAGAAGAAGTGTAGGCAGACCCCACATGAGATGGTCTGATGACATTAAAAGTACGCCGGACCGTACTGGCTCAGGAAGACAGAGAACAGGACGGAGTGGAGGAGATTAGGAGAGGGTTACATCCAGCAGTGGATAGAGAAAGCCTGAAAAAGAAGAAGAAGAACATGAAATGGGGAGAGACTGCGTCCACTCGCAAATGTGTGCGTGTCTCAGAGCAAGCTCAACTAGCGGTTCTCAAAATATACTCGACCGTCGCTTATGAGACGGAAGCCTGTCGGCTTATATCCCAAGGGGTCAGATAGTGGTAACTCTGCAGCTCAATTAAATATCCTGCCTTCATCATCTCCACCCACGTCCCACCGCTGGGCAAAAGCTTTAGGATAGGGCTTTCGTTGTAGTTTGTACGCTAGCTCAGAGCGGATTGGGAACACACTATTGGACTGCTGCGCAGGTATGTGCGGATTTACAGAGAACCTGTGCTAGCTTAGGGGGTCTTCACTGAAATTCTATTTTCGAAGTTCGTGTCATACCGTCTCTCACACTTAAATCAAACGAAGTACAAGGCTAAGTCCGAACCCACGAGGCTTGAGAAACCATAGAGTAAAGTAGGCTACCACTTTCCTTCATAACTTGAGCTGCATAATATTTTTGTATGTTTTTAAAATGTATGATCATTGATACAGCAAACATTTATAAAATTCAGATTCGTACCGAAACGTTACTAACCTACACAAATATACATACATCTATAACTAATTATCTAAACATAAAGCTTTAATGACTAGAACATATAAACTTAGGCTTCATAGTGCGATGGTCTTTGTTCCGCGTTAAATTAAAAAAAAAACTATATTAAGTAACTACATACTTAGAAAAAAAGAGTTGCTAATATTAAATTAACGTCCCATCCTTCGGTTTTATTCCGAAATATGTCAAATTATAATTGTCTATTTATGTCATCCACTATATAAACATTAAGAATATCATAAACCTTCATTTAAAAAAAACGATGATTTTAAGATTTATCAAGTCAATAAACTTACTATTTTTCGATGATTGTGAAAAAAAACAAATGATGCATTTATTTACCAATAAATGTAATGCTCATTTAAAAAACATTTTATAAATAAATAAGACAGGTATATTAAGATAATTTGCACGATATGACCTAAATTAAGTTGGATCTTTAAACTTGCAAAATCGCGTATCTTTTAAGTCACTTCTTCTGACTCATCATCTCCTCAATCACAAATGCACAAAGAAGCATCAGATGTGATTTTTATAAAGAAAAGTTATAAACACTTCGAATTCCGCTCAAAGTATTCGCCTGTCACTTGCATCGCCTTTGGGGGGGCTACTCCAAAATTCGAAACTCGACATAATCGTACCGCCATTCTCACTCTCCTATATAAACGACTGTTAGTGTGAGCTGAAAGGCACGAAACAAATTTCGAATTCATAGCCTCTGAGTCCTTTAACCTTTTCGTCACGACGTCAAAATACAAGAGGCCTAACCCATACGCCATTATTTATTGCGACGCCTTAAATTGAGCCTAAGCCCAATTGAACAAAGGTTGCTTTTGTATTGAAGTAATGGACGTATTGTCGTTAGCGTTGAACCTGCGATGCTGGGGGGCAACTCCGAAATTCGATTTTCGAAGTTCGTATCACACCGTCCCTCTCACTCTCAAATTAATAACTATTAGTGAGAGCGGAACGGCACGAAACGACCTTCGAAAATCGGATTTCGGGGTATAAGGCCTGATATATGTGTCGTTGGTGTCGGAAAAGTTATATCATTAACAATCCGTGATGTAAAACCGGAAAATGCAAATTAATTTTACTACTAAATTCACGTTTCTATACCTCACGCTACACTAGCGCCTCTAGTGGCAAATTTGTACGCTGAGCCTTCATTGACCGTATCTAACTTTGTAGTATGGTGTGTCCGTAACAGTGAAATATTCCCAGGGCTAGTCTGGAATTCGAAATACGAATTTCGTGTTACGACCACCCCTCTCACACTCATATTAATGGCTATTATCCTTCTCGCGGTAATTAAATTCCAAAAGTTACCAAAGATGGCTGTATGACAATCTCATAAATGTCATTGTCACTGTGACGTTCCAGATGTAACCAATCAATTTTTTTTTTTAATAAACATTGCCATCATAAAACTTTTCTTCTTTAAAAGTGTTCTAACGAAATATCAATTCGTGCGACTAATTTAAATAAGATTGTTTATTGAATTTTATCCAGAGATACAATCACAAAATATTCCCATGCCTAATGTCATTGATATTGAAATTATGTAGAATATTTTTCGGTAAATTTTGAAAACACCGACCCGCTTTATTTATTATATTAAATAACAGCGGCATCTTTACTGGTCAATGTAAGATATAATTTTGTTAGATTCAAGTAAAATTGTACCGCTTGTGCTGAAATAAACATCAAAAGAATTTTTTAAAAATGTACGCACATCATTTAGAAAAGTGAAAATTTACTGGTGTAAAGATCTACTAGAGGCAGCCTCGGGTCGAGAGCTGCCTCGAACCGAGGCCGCGCAAGCGAAGACTCTGCCTAAACGGCTTAGGCAGCGTCTCCACCTGCGCGGCCTCGGAGCGAGGCAGCCGCTCAACCCGAGGCTGCCAGTGGATAAGCGATCACTATTTAATTTTACTGGTAACACTGGTAGTTTTTTGGCATCGCAACACCGCGATAAAGTAAACGGTACGGCACGCAACGAAATCGGAAACTTCGGTCTGCTGTTGTTGGACCCTTCACCAAAGCGACATTGACAGAGACAACTGCAACTTCTGTTTACATTACAAACTCGACGAGATTCTACCGGCTTCATGACCACGCATTGCAATTCGAATTACTTGTCACCTTCAATTGTCGAATTGGGGGGGGGGGGCTGGTTGTCTTATTCTGCAGGGCAGCGTTTGTCCTCGAGGGCTAGCACCAGCGCGCACTGGATCTTGGACTGCAGCCAGCTCAGAACCTCGGGGTCCGGAACCTCGATCACCTTCTCGTCGGTCGAGAAGTAGTTCACCAGCTCGTCCTGGAATTAAATGTTTTTACGGTTCCGTACCTCAAATCTAACTAATATTATAAATGCGAAAGTTTGGATGGATGGATGGATGTTTATTTGTTACTCAATCACGCCAGAACGGCCCAACGCATCTGGATGAAATTCAGCACATAGGTACCTATAGATAGAGAAAAGTCTGGAATAGCACATAAGCTACCTTAAACTCGGAAAATTCTCGCGGGATAGCGATAAACGAATTCTTTGCAGACGAAGTCGCGGGCAACAGCTAGTATAAGAATAAATTTAAAAAATATCGCCCCACGCATTTAATTGAGTAAAATAATTCAATTTCATGCCAAAAATGTCTTATAACATTTTGGAAAAGCTTATACTCTTCAAACTAAGGCACATGTCCCAGGCGCCAGGCGACAAAAGTTCCATACTAAAAAAACACTCACTTCTCGCTACTCGCCGTCGGTGGGACAAGTGCCTTATGGACCGATTTTTACCAAACATACTTAGCTAAGGAAACTGGCTTTCGAATGAAAAAAAAACGCATCCAATTTAGTCAATCCGCTTGAGAGCTACGATGCCACAGACAGACAGACAAACACAGACACATTCCACCCGGACACGTTAGTACTATTACTTATTCTGTGCCCGGACAAACATACATACATACACAGTAAATGTAAAGCTTGTACTTAAGAAAAAAACCGACCAAGTGCGAGTCGGACTCGCGCACGAAGGGTTCCGTACCACTATCTATAAACCAGTGTAAACGGAGACCTGCTCCAATGCAAAACGTACGCAGTGTGGGTTCACTTTATATTGGTCACTGATATATACAAACATACATACGTATTTATGGTTTTCGCAATTTTTCTTTTATCTGTGCTATGAAACCTTGCTTCGTACCAAATTTCAAGATTCTGAGTTCACGGGAAGTACCCTGTAGGTTTTGATTCCCTTGCGAGTTTCGAAATTTGCGGCACAAACGGCTGTGTCTTTTGATTGCGTTGGCTTAGAAGTTCGATTTTTTCACAGCTCCAAGGAACAGTAGACCTGAGTATCTAACTAATATTATAAATGCGAAAGTATGGATGGACGGATGGATGGATGGATGGATGGATGGATGGATGGATGGATGGATGGATGGATGGATGGATGTTTGTTTGTTACTCAATCACGCCAGAACGGCCCAACGGATCTGGATGAAATTTGGCACATAAATAGAGAAAAGTCTGGAATAGCCCATAGGCTACTTTTTATCCCGGAAAATTGCGTAGTTCCCGCGGGATAACGATAAACGAATTCTTTGCAGACGAAGTCGCTGGCAACAGCTAGTTTGATATAAATGTCAGCTTGATACCTCCACGCGTTCCTGAGAAAAAGGATCTTGACAGACGGACGGACGGACGGACAACAAAGTGATCCTATAATATTAATAAAAAAAAACCCATTGTACAATTTGTATCACATAAAAAAAATAAGATAAAGTAAAATGTATATAAACAAAATTGTAAAATTGTAAAAAGACAAAGATAAAAGTAGATGTAAAAATAAAATGACGATACGATACGCAAGGCCCAGTCCCTTTTCACATTAGGTGCCTATTGTCGGATCGGTGCAAGGATGCCCAGTGTCTTTTAAATCCCTCGGTGAGGTCGTCGTATACTAGTTTCAAAATTTCGTTATTGGTACCACTTATTCTCTGCAGGAAGGAAGCACATCTAGAGCGCAGTATCGCAAAAAAGTCCGGCACCCTCGCGTCCGCGAACATGGTCTTAGCACTGCAAAATCGCGGGAGCCTGAGCAGTATGCGGAACGCGTTGTTATACTGCACGCGCAGTGCACTGAGCGAACGCTTAGTGAACTTTGTCCACAACTGACAAGTGTAAAAGCATTGGCAAAATGCTCTGAACAAAGTCACCTTTACAGCGGTCGAACAGCGCGAAAACCTGCGCGCGATCATATTACACCGCACCGCTAGTGCCCTGCGCTCCCGCCCTATATCCTCATCGTCTGTCCGTCTGTCGTTTACTATGTGTCCCAGATATCTGAAGCTATCCACAACCCGCACCTGCAAACCATTTAAATGCAATGGCAAGACCCTATCCGGACCCCTTCCAGCCTTAAATATCATCATTTCCGTTTTTTTCACGTTGTATATCAAACCATGTGATTTGCTAAATTTTTCACAAATTTCCAACAATTTTTTAAGTCCTTTTATTGAGGGGCTGAGAAGCACCATATCATCCGTGTAACTCAGATTGTTAACACACACGTTACCAATGTGACAACCGGTACGGGAGCCTCTCAGCTCCTCAATAAGATCGTTCATGTAAAGATTGAAGAGGTCCGGAGAGGTTAGCCCCCCTTGGCGTACACCACAGTCTAATCTAAAATCATTAGACACTGAGTCGCCCCATCTTACATTGCCAGTTTGGCCCGCGTACCAATACCTCAACAAATTTATAAGGGCGTCCGTTTTTTCCTTTTGAGGTACGGAACCCTAAAAAACATGTGTTACCTGGGCATCTTTCCAATCACACCACAAAACAGTCCGCTAGGTGTATAAATTCTCGTGAAACAGCTTTGTAGCAACATTGTAAACTTTGAGCACCTGTTTGACGTTGAGCACGAGCCTGTCCCCGCAGACGACCGGCGCTCCGATCAGGTCGTCCAGTTTGAGCACCCACTCGATGTGCCACGAGTTGCTGGCGCCGCTCGCACGAACCATGAATATATGCCTGCAAAGTTTAAACTTATCTATAAACGCTCTGACATTTACCCTTCACAGATAAAGACAAACGACTGCCAAGTTAGCAGGGGGGTTGCCATGACGTCTTAATGCGATTCAGTTTAGGTTCGCTCGCTGTCAGTTACATACTAAAAATGACAGCTAAAACCTTAACTGAGTCGGAATTAAGACGTCATGGTAAGGCCTATAGAGCGTTCATGAATAAGGAAGGGGGTATATTTTTAACGTTCTACGTCGACTTAAACTATTAACGGTCAATAACAACGGTTACTCCCTGGTCTGGGAGCAAAGAAAAAACATACCCCCTTATTCATAAACGCTCTGTAGGCCTCTAGTAACTCAGTAATCGTTTGTCCTTATCTGTCACTCTGACATTTACCTTTCACAGATAAGGACAGATAAGGAGTGTTTATGAATAAAAGGCATAGAATGTACCAGTTGCTTCTCTTCCCGCGTAGCTTGTAACAGCCCATTAAGAAGCGAAAATCTTACATCACTATTTTGATTCCACTTTCCACCTACTCCCACAATCTTGCTAAACGTGGCCTGTATGTAGGTCTTGTTGCCTTCGGCTCTGTCTACCCCGTAAGGAATAAAGACGTGATTTTGTGTGTGTGTTTGCGTGTGCGTGCGTGCGTGCGTGCGTGCGTGCGTGCGTGCGTGCGTGCGTGCGTGCGTGCGTGCGTGCGTGTGTGTGTGTGTGTGTGTGTGATAAAGAAGTCTCGCGTATGGGTGACGGCTCTTGTATTTGATGTGGCGAAAAGGGGAGCGGATCAGAATTTATAAAGTTTAAAATGTATAATGGGTTAAAATGTATAATAGTTCAAAATATATAATGCAATTTTCTGTGAAACTATTAGGTATATGTTTTTTTTTTATAGCGTGATCTATAGATTGGTTTAGGTTAGGTTAGGTTTAGTTTATAGCAATTCTGTTAATTTTCAATTTTCTGAGAAAATCGCGTTATATATTTTGAACCATTATGTATTTTAACCTATTATACATTTTAAACTTTATGGATTTTAATGCGTACCCGGCGAAAAGGTTAACCACTACTAGGCTATTCGTCATCAAACGTGTACTAACTGCGTGGTGACGAGCAGCGTGGTGTTGCCAGGCGCGAGCTGCGCGTGCGCGAGGTAGGCGTCCGTGTCCGCGTAGTGCAGCCGCCCCAGGAGCGTCAGCAGCTGCAGCCCCAGCGCCGCGTGCTGCGAGTACGGACGGATGCCCTGCCAACCAAACATACAAGTGTGTATCTCCGGCTCTGCTTCGTATAACTGTAGCGTGGCGACGAAGATTGCACCGAAACTTAACACTACTCCATTACCACCCTAACTCATTACCACCCTACGCCATTACCACCCTACCCCGATACCACACTACTTCATTACCACCCTACCCCATTACCACCCTACCCCGATACCACCCTACCCCATTACCACCCTACCCCATTACCACCCTACCCCGATACCACCCTACCCCCTTACCACCCTACCCCGATACCACCCTACCCCATTACCACCCTACCCCGATACCACACTACTTCATTACCACCCTACCCCATTACCACCCTACCCCGATACCACCCTACCCCATTACCACCCTACCCCGATACCACCCTACCCCATTACCACCCTACCCCGATACCACACTACTTCATTACCACCCTACCCCATTACCACCCTACCCCGATACCACCCTACCCCATTACCACCCTACCCCGATACCACACTACTTCATTACCACCCTACCCCAACACCACCCTACCCCATTACCACCCTACCCCATTACCACCCTACCCCGATACCACCCTACCCCAACACCACACTACTTCACTACCACCCTACCCCAACACCACACTACCCCGTTACCACCCTACCCCAATATTGTGGGGACAGATGTCTCAACATGAGGAAAAAACTATGGTTTCATTTAAACACCGTTATTATAGTAAAAGCAACTGTACAACAAGAAATCTAAAACAAGAGTGACATAACCAATCTCAAGTCATGTATCAAACTTGGACACAGAATTATTATTCTTTTTATTTAAATGGGCATATTAAAACCTATGTCAACAATTACCACCCTACCCCATTATCACACTACCCCAATACCACACTACAGGTGTAGTGCAAAATGATTTTCCATGACATTTCGTAAAAAATTATCCGGTTTTCAACTTTAGTGACATGTTATTAAAGTCGTGTATACAATGCAGCTGTCAGATTAGTTTGTTTTATAAACAAGAACCGCATGGGATTCAACGAAATGTCATGGAAAAACATTTCGCACTACATCTGTACTCTATTACCACCCTACTTCAGTACCACTCTACCCCATTACCACCCTACCCCAGCACTCCTATACCCCACTCCTCTTACCTCAGTATTGGAGCAATGCCTTGGCAGCCTGGTTCTCGCCACGAGCCGGTGTCCGCCGCGCTCCACGCATGCGCGCAGCGCCGCCTCCGCGCCGCCCGCCAGCTGACGCGCCAGCGCACCGCGAGTCGCCTCGCGACATAGATCTACAGCAATACTCATGGCAATGATGATGATAATGATATCCTGTGGTCTCTCAGCAGGAATAGTCTCGGAGGGACTGCCAAGCGTCGCAATCGGGAACGCCTTTATTCACAAACTTATCACTTCATAATTAGGTAGTCATTTCTCGTAATTTCGTTTTTCATAATCATATGATATAGTACATGGACCCGAGAATATTTCAGGATCTTTGAGTGTTATCGGGTAGGGCGGGTAGGTTAGGTTAGTTCAACTAGTTTTAGTATTAAAGCACTTTATAATAATAATAATAATTTATTTCAATAATTCGTTCATATTGTGTTAGTAACAATTATCTTATTAGCTACTAACTTTATGAAGAACGATATTTTTTTTTACTCTGACGCACATGCAAGAACCATGCAGATAATTTACATGTAACGTGGTGCAATCGGTTAACTTGATTTATAAATGCAGGGATCACCAATTTATCAAAATTAAAATGTTAATTACAAAGTTAGGTAAGTGCCAAATAAAGTAGGTATTTGACTCACTTTTTTACTAAACACGAAATAAGTATCAAATGTGGAATATGAAAAATTGACCTACGAATAACTTTAAGTAAAAAAAATATCAATATATTTAAGAATAATTTATGGATTTAAAGTCCGAACAAAATATTTGCAGTCTGCTTGGTGACCCCTGTAATATACCCCCTTGCACAAAAAACGGGCACCCATGGTTTTTGAATTTTGTGTGCATAAAAGCTTACTTTCTAAGCGTTAATGCCCAAAAGTCTGAAAAACCATGGGTGCCCGATTTTTTCGCAAGGGGGTGCATAAAGCCTAGGAAAGAAGGTTAGTTAGTTCTTGCTCATAACAAAAAACTTGAATTCCAAGGCTCGTCGATAAGGTATGCGTTTTATTTAAGTACCTACGGTCTGCATAAATAAACTTCTGAGCCAAGCTACAGGTGAAAAACTTAAGTAAATGAGTAATGTGTGCGAATAGACAAATTGACGTTCCAAATTAGAAAAATTACTTAAGTACCATATCAGTTCTAAGCGTCTAGTGTTAGTTTTCGCGTATAAAAACGTTCGAACGCGTTCACGTAAACGTCTCAATTACTATACTTAGAATAATTAGCAGCGCCACTTGCGGATCGAAACGACAACAAACTGTTTTCATAGTATTTGACATCTTAACGCGAACGCGTTCGAAACGTATTTTGTGACCGAAAACTTACACTAAGCATACTGTACTACTACATACAACAAGTCATTTACTTAAGTTATTCACCAGTATTAAATGGCATGCTGTAGTATACTCACGTCGCAATACAACACAGTCGTCATCTATCCAACACGTGCAGAAACAGATGTACAAAAAAAGGAATGCATTAGATTAGATGAGAAACCTACCTCACAGAAACAAGAAATATGTCAGTTGGCATGCACATTTGTGCACCTTTACGCAACGTGTGGTGGGTTAATAGTTGCCAATTGTACATACCTACCTATATTAAGCAGCTATAGTTATCTAGGTAGGTAAAAATATATACTTTTGCACCACCCTGACATTACTTTTATTTCAGATTTCTTAGAATCAGTTTCTGTCATGCCAAAATAGAGGCGACTTGGATACGAAATATTTTTATTAATTTTTTCAATTAAAGATCAAAAAATCATCCAAATATACAACCGAAATTGAACTGACAATTTAAATGTGTTCTACTTGTTTCTGTGTGTTTGAAAACAAACCCAGGCATGCTAATGCGCTTTATCTATAGTTTTTAACGAATTAAGGTAAAAAAAATAGGTATTAAATAATGATTATTATCAAAATGCATTTAAAGTAAATTAAAATAGTGAATCATGCTAATCGTGGCTTTTAGGTCATGTTACCTTAGGTTCTGTCTACTCCATAATGGATAAAGACGTGATTTATAAATGTATGTAAAATAGTGATTTTAAAGTAAACACATGCTTTAAAATTCCATCAAACGAACATGCGATGATCTACAATTGTTTATAATAAATCCTTTTTAGATTCTAGAAATTATCTACTTATCTTTACTCATACTCACATTAATCCTTATATTCATACTCATATTTTATACTCAAACTCATACTCATGTTCATATTTATATTCATACTCATACTCATATTCACTCAGCTGACTCACCGAGGCTAGGTCTGGCGACGAGCCCGGAGAGCGCTAACGCCACACTGGCGGGGTGGCTGCGGCTGGCTTCTAGAACCTTCTCCGGTATGTCGTTGCTCTGTGCGCCGTCTTCCACTAAAATAATGGAATAGAAAATAAACTGATACTCGTATTATTCTTGACAATGACAGTTTTTCGGAAAGCGCTGCTAGTCTCAAAAAAGATATGTACCTAAAAGAACCCTTGGAGGCTTATTTGAAAGATAACTTTTAGCTTTTTTTATAATTAACTTTGCATGCATTTATGGTTGTCCGAGTGGAATTTTGCTACTAAATTTTGAAGTAGATATCTTCAACCGATTGAGCTGAAATCTTGCATACTTGTGTACACTGACCGGGCCACCAGAATTCTACTACCCAGATTGTTATACCGTCCCCGCAGAAGGGAACTCTTCAACGGTTGGTCCGATTGACTTGCAATTTGGCACATTTATGTTGGACGGAGACAACGCAAGTACATAGTCAGCAAAAAAGCTTGTATTCAAAATGTATTCTTTAAGAGGCTGACAACACCTAACTTCGTTGAAACTGATGTTATTTAACCACTTTTTTTAAGAAAAACCACACAAAAAAAAGATATATTCATCATATTTCAAAGACCGTGAACGGACTCTATACACAATTGAACAAAATCGGCTCGATAGAAAATAATTGCAAAGATTGGTCTTAAAATCATCATTAAACGGTTCTGTGTCTTTATTTTTTCGACGTATGGGTCTGCAATTAAAAAAATGAAATCAACATATTCACACCTAAACCGCTAACGAGTCATATTTCACAAATAATCCATACTTTTTTTATTTGTGTCTTATTTGCAAGACTTTGGACGCGCGCTACGCTGCCGGAATAGTTTCATCTCTTTTACTAACCGGCACGTGAACCGTACGTGTGAAGAGTGGCGCTGCTCAAGGTCATTTGCTGTTGACAGCGCCTTAACATAAACTTGTTTTAGTATGTCTCACCGGTGCGGCGGCGTGCAGCGTGCGCTTCGAACGCCGCGTGCGTCCCGCTGACGGCCTGTCCCAGCAGCCGCGCCGCGTCCTGCCCCAGGCGACACGACACATCCTGTTGCCTGGTACCAGTCACGCAGCCCTGCAAACATCACATCTTGTACTCAAATTCAAGGCCTCTCGCTCACGTTATACTTCATTTAATTTAGGATGAGATGAGAAACCACAAGAACATTATATTGCGGCTCGTGAACTGTAATCTCTTTACGATTTGAACTAGAGTAACAATTGACGCCACGCAAATAAAGTGGCATTAAAACAATTTTATTTTGCGGCTGCCAAACTATTGCACTGTACTGTTTGCTAGGTAAGAAATGGGTGGATTTTTGACGTTGTAATTTGTGTGCCATGCTAAACGTATTGCACACAAATTACAACGTCAAAAATCCACCCAAATAGTTGACCAGCCGCAATATAATGTTATTGTGGTTTCTCATTCTAAATTAAATGAAGTACCTATAGTGGTGTTCAAAGATAGTGTGAAAGTGACGGCGAATTTTGGAGTATACCTCTGCACATTACAACTTTGTCAGAAGACTAAAAGCTGAACGCTAAAGATTTGATCACGCACAGAAGCACGAAAGCACGATCAATGTGTCTGATCTGACAAAAGCATTTACTTACTAATCTGACTCTGAATCTGACCGTCCCTCTCACTGTCATTGCAATGACTATTAGTGTGACCGAAACGGCACGAAATGAATCGGATTGTAAAAGCCTGCTTAAAACGCCATACGTCAAAGCATTAAATAATAATAATAATAATAATAAATAAATAAATAAATGCATTTATTTCAAACAACAGAGATTAATCTTGTTAGTTACATAGTATGTCCCTTAAGTAAGTAAGTAAGTAAGTAATGCTTTATTGTACAAATAATAAATGCACAAAGGCGAACTTATCCCTATAAGGGATCTCTACCAGTCCAGTCTATGTTAAGCTACCACGACCACCACTCGTCCAAACATTCACCCCATATAAACCTACGCGAATGGCGACCACGGACCAGAAGACGCTGCATTGGCAGACCTCTCACTAGGTGGAAGAACGTCGCACGTCGCGCGTGAGAGCCGTATAAGTATGAGTATGAATATGGGTATGAAATTGACCTTGATTCAATAGTATAAATATGAATATGAGTATGAATATGAGTATTGAATTGTCGTTCATTGTCATGTGGCGTTCTAAGAGTCCTCTGTTCAAATGAAAAACGTCTTAAAGATGATGAAACTCACCAAGTAGGGCTCGTAGAAGAACTTCAGGGCCCTCCCGAAGTCCCCAATGACGCTGTAAGGGTTCCCGAGGATGTTCAGCCCCAGGACCAGCACGTAGAACTGCTGCACCAGCTGCGTCCAATAGAAGCGGGAGGCCGCGTCGAAGAGTGCGGATGATGTGATCGGCGCGTTCCTTAACTCTAAGTAGGCCATCCTGTGAAGAGACTCATACGTTTACATGCAGTGGGTGTGTTACCCATCGTGATGATGAGGGAACGGGCGAAAATCTTAAATAGTTTCGAGTACACCATACATACCGTCACGCCTCTTTCCCACAGGGGTAGGCAGAGACGACTTTGTTCCACTTGCTACGATCCTGACATACTTCTTTCGCTTCATCCACATTCATCAATCTCTTCATACATGCTCGCCGGTTTCGGATACTCTTGACCTGACCTTTTTCCAAAACGTCCCCACTTTGATCACGGAACGTCCGTCTAGGCCTACACCACTAAACAATAAAAGCTGGTAACATTATTTGACATTTGCACTTGTCATTTTAGTATCCTAGATAAAAGAATAGTCTTTATACGCCCACAATCATGCTAAACGTGGCCTTAAAAACTTTAAACTTACCTAGACTATTTCCTGAGTAGGTATTTCTCCAAATTATATTTTCTGTTACACGTCTACACTCTAACTGTCCAGCGGATTGACAATTATTCAAATAACTCTTCGAACAACTCAAATTTAAAATGCCACCTGCTTCTAAGCAGCCACTGCGCTACAGTAGCTACGTTGTTTTGGTATCCAAGATACTAATCGCGAAAACGTCAATAACTTGTAGGTACAATACAAGTAGAAGACTGACATAAATATCTTTATAAGGGTTTTAAGGTTCACCAAACTTTCTGTTGACAAGTCACCGACAAGTGCTATTTACGCGTAACATTTGAGCAACAAATTAGCACAAATTAAAAGTGAAGCAAGTCAAAACCGCCAACGGTACATTATGTAATCGTTAATCTTTAACATAACATTACTAACTCAGTTGGTGTCAAATTGTCTCGCGACATTTACTAGGTGTTTAAGCAAAATATCGAACTAAACCTTACCTCAACTCGACGTCTTTCATATCACAGAGCGACGACCCCCAGGAGTTGAACAAATACTCCAGCAGATCGCTATTAAACAGCTTAGGCCTGTTTTCCTTCTTGTTGCAGAACCTTGCCCGCGTCGGGCTATGAGGGTTCTCCCCTGAATAACCCCGCGACGACAAACTCAGCACCAACTTTATAGGCGACAGATGGACGAACTCAAACACCATATTCCTCTGCGCATTAGTCTGACTCTTTAGAGCGATTATCGGCAAAGGCATGTGGACCAACGCCAGATCCGCGCGCAATCTCACAGCTGGTTTTTCTTCTATCTTCCAATGGTTGAGTATGTCAAACACGTAGTTCACAAAACCACGGTCCAAGTTGACGCAGTACTCTTGTATTAGTACTTTCAAGTATTTATATACGTCTTGGTTTAGTGTAGGCCGGTGCTGTTTCAAAGCTACGAACTCTATGCAAGGTTTGAGGGGTCTATTGGACCTGACGTGAGCTGGCAATGGTCCAGGGTATAGCACGCTAGGGAATACCGCTTCGCTCAGTTGATTATCCACCTGGAACCGCTGCAATTTCAAGTGGTAGTACGTCAGCGTTTCAGATTTACGCAGCTGCAGCCAAACACCTGGGTTATACGTCCGCCTTAGCTCCGAAAAGAACGGTTTCGTCATCTGCATCTTCTCCAGGTCTATGTGAATGTATTCCTTCAGCTGGCACTTCTTCTGTTCCGTTTGGTATTTATCCTCGATCCAAGCCGTCAAGTCTGGTGACAACTGCTTCCATTTATGACTGACATTGACTTCCCAGCGCGGCAACGAATCTATTATGCTCATATGCGCTAACTCCTTCACTCCTGTCTTCGTGTCAACGCAAACCGAGAGACTTACTTCTGCCAAAGACAAGTAAACTTCATAATCGCTTTTCTCTGAGTTTATTCTAATTTTGTTTTGATACGCGATCCGCTCGTCCTGTGCTAAAGCGAAGACTCTTTGCAGTCCCTCCATGTAAGATATCCAGTAGACAATAACCTTGTCTTTTCTCATCTTCTTCTTGTGGGCGTCAGGTTGTTCGGTGTCGGAGTCGTCAGAGCTTGAGGAGCAAGGTTCTGGCGACTTGGGTGTGAGGCGCTTGAGGGTCGAGGACAGCTTGGAGGTGACGCTGCTCGTAGCGACCAGGGTCGAGTGCTTGACGGAGTGGAAGCTCACTTTTTCTTCGCCGTGGCTGGAATAACAAGGATAAAGTGTCGAATACTTGTGTGAAATCTTTCGAAGCTGTGAAAAAGAAACTTCTTAGTCGACGAAACTAAAGTATATAGCTATTGAAATTTATCATAAAAATTGGCATGTAAACAAAACCTATGAGATTCTTTCAAATGACCTTTAAACTTGAAATATGATATTGGGTTAGTTATCATAGTACAGTCAACGTCATAAATAAGTGATCACTTTTGTAACTTGTCACGTAAAGTCATGTTTGAAAAGTCATACGAAATCATGTAACGACTGAAAGCCACAAGGTACAAAAGTGATCACTTATTTATGACGTTGACTGTACAACCAATGAGAAAATTCTGAATATCTTTATTTATTTATTTTTAGTTTTGACAATGAATATGAATGAATATGAATAGAGAATTTGAGTAATGAATATGAATATGAATTTAGCTTAGACTGTTTTTGGCGTATATTTTGATAGTCGCCGAAGTCGTAACATTCCTACAAATTTGAACGGAACCCTCGATGCGCGACTTTATTTGCAAACAGTTTACCTACTTTTCAGTGGCGTGGCGTCAAATATATCAGAAGGCAAGCCGAAGGGAACTCAACTAGCCTTTTCCTCTAATTCTGCACAATAAATTGCCCAACTGCCTTAAAATAGGCAAGCCGGTGGGAATCGAGTTCTATGGATGCCACGCCACTGCTACTTTTATTAAACTTATCTTATTTTATTGAATCAGGCGGGCGTTACTTTGCGGAGGTCCATTTTAGTGAACACAAAATATTTACCTTGCTACTCCGCTACTTACGTGCAAGATAAACAAGCTTGTCGTGTACGACGTTGGTTCGCATGTGCATCGGTTGTGCTCTTTAACTTCGAAAATGATCCCCTAGAGGGATTGAAACGCGCGTCAGTGTTTGTGTGGTGTCAGGGTTAATTAAGTGGGATTTATGTGCGTTTTGTGTGGCAGTAGTGGAGGGAGTGCTTGCATGCAAAACATATATAGTTCGAACAAGCTTGGTTATCTTGCACGTAAGTAGCAGAGTAGCAAAATAAATAGTTTGTGTTCATTAAACTTTTCTTACCCATCCTGGCTGAAGTCGGCAACGTATCCTTTCCCCTTATTGTTGTAGATGTTCCACATGAGCTGCCGTTCCTTGCTTGGGTCGTCCCAAGTGTACAGCATTGACTGGTACGGGCTCAGTAGCGCCACCTGTGGGACCAAAATAAAACTCTACTTATGGTCCATTCAGGTCATCAGAATGTCAGAATCTAGAATCAGTGATTGTAAACCTTTGAGCTTGTACTTTATTAACCAAGTAGCTTCTGCCCGCGACTTCGTCTGCGTAGAATTAGCAATTGACATGTTTATGGCTATGCCCCGGGAACTATGCTATTTTCCGGGATAGAAAGTAGCCTATGTTTAATTTAGGGTACCAGCTACCTTCGTTTCAATATTTTTCCGAATTCGTCCAGTCATTTTAGCGTGAAGAAGGAACAAACATACACACTCACTCAAATCGTCACTAGTCACAAACTTTCGCATTTATAATACTAGCTTCTGCCCGCGACTTCGTCAGCGTAGAATTAGATTTACATTAGGCAGCTAAACCCTTTGACATGTTTATCGCTATCCCGCGGGATCTATGCCATTTTCCGATATAAAAAGCAGCCTATATGTTAATCTAGGGTACCAGCTATCTCCGTTCCAAATTGTATCCAAATCCGTCCAGTCGTTTCAGCGTGAAGAAGGAACAAACATACACACTCACATCGTCACATCCATCCATCCATCCATCGTCATAAACTTTCGCATTTATAATATTAGTAGGACTACCTAGTAGGATTGATGAATTTTAATAAATACCTACCTAAGCCGCTCGTCGCGCCCCCCTTGGGTCACCCTACGCCCCCCAAGTGGGGCGCTCTCTATTGGTTAGGAACCCCGCCTTAGACGATGAGACCGTGCAATCCATGGTATTAAGAATATACCAACCTGCCCCGAATCCTTCTGATGCAGCTTGAGGAACAGGTCCTCACACAAGTTGTCGATCCGCACCGGCGCGTCGCCCGCCGTATACGGCCGGAATGTGACCGTGAACGGCCGGTCCGTGCCGCCGGTCACTTCCACGGTTATCGCCGACTAAAACAAAGGTTAGTGTCAACGAAGCTGTGAGTAGGCAAGGGTTGCGTTTTTAGGGTTCCTGTTACTTAGACTCCACTGGCCGTCAGTCTGTCACAGTTGAAATTTTCACAGATAGTATTTCTGTTGTCTCTATAACAACAACAACAAAAACAGAATATTTTTATGTCGTTACCTCAAAGAGCGATTTAGTTACGTCACCTCTATAAGATGCTCTCAAAATTTTCTCCTTACTGTACCTCTTTCTAATTCCAAATTCTATGTCTATTCTTATACTATTCAGGCTATACTGTTGTGGAATTCTTTGCCTATAAGCATAAGGTGCGCTAAATCTTTGCCCTTATTTAAAACTCTGTTGAAGGAGCACTATCTGTCATCCTGTCCATAATTCTTATATGTAGCTGGTTTTCTTTTTAGGCATGTGTGTATATGTCTATTTATATCTCCATTTATTATAAATGTGTTTCATGTATAATGTATTATGTATTGTATGTGTATTAGTATGTATGTATTTTCACTACTTAGGTATATTAATATATATTCCTAATATGTATTTCCACCTGCTCAGATCTGTTCTTTTCTCCAGTCCGTTATGGTTGCCTGGTAGAGATCGCACTGTAGCGATAAGGCCGCCTATTGTTACCTTATTACTTCTGTATACCTTTTTCTGTTTTGATTGTTATAACTATGTGGTGTTCAATAAAGAGTTATTGTATTGTATTGTATTGTATTATATTGTCTATTTATGTAAGTACCTAACCAATATAAAATGACCTCAAACTGTCTATATCTTGCTTAGAAGCAGGGTTATTCTGCTAACACAGGATTTTAAATTAACTGGCCGAATTTGCAAAGAAGTTTCGGTGAGCGTGTCCGAGTCGCACTCGGCTGGTTTTTAACTTTAATTGGATCTCCTGTCACAAGTATGATTCCAAACCACGTGTATTTATTATGTAACCCAATAAAAAAAACCATTTCCAAATCTTTTGAAACTTCGTGATGTGACTTGATTTCATTTATTTACCCTTTAGAAATCGTAATAAAACGTCTTAAAATAAAAAAATATTACGAATAACGTTAAAACGCAAAACGTTAAAATATATTTGAAATATCAAAATATGAGCTAACACAAAATAATAATTAAAAAATGACATAATAAAAACACTATTTACGTCGGATGACAAAATGCACAATGCTAGATCATACAAAAAGTACAATCTGGAAATTTAACAGAACTTTGGTACTTATCCAACAATTAAAAACCCGTAGAAATTTCACATTTCATCATTTCCGTAGTGCCACTGCTACGGAAACAAGCAATAACATAACAGTATTATCATTTATCATACAAGCCCGCGTTACAGCGTCACCGCTAATTTAATTGTCACCACTTTCATTTTAGCTATTATAAGACGGCGCAGACGCACTGAAGCTCAGTTTCACGTACACAACCAAAAGGAAAGTGTCAAAATGTTAAAATTACATTTAACTTTTGTGATATTGACAGTGTTTACAATGTACAGTGAAGCGTTTTTGAATGAAACAATACACATCAGAGTGAAGCGAGGGAAGTACTATTCTAATCCGCCACAAAGGTTCTACAGAAGACCTCCCATCACACATCCGACCAAAGGCGCCTTCTCATACACCCCACCACCAGGTTACATGATGGACGAGGAGGATGCTTACCCTGGCAGCAGACCCAAGGTTAGTAGGAGACCCAACGATGGGCTAGGGGAAGACGACATCAGTAATATCGTTAAATACTTAAGCAAACACGATTTGGATAAGATTATTGAAGTGGCAGCCGAAAAGGATCGCATCAGAGATAATTATATAGAAAAGAGACCTTTTAAAAGAGAAGAGAGCAGAATCATAAAAGCTAACGTGCAAGAATTCACAGATCAGAGTTTTTCACAGAACAGTCCTTATAAGAGTCAAGAAACTGAACATAAATTCAATTTGAACGGCCCTTACAGATCTCAAGAATCAGACGTTCATTTTTCGAAAAACTTTAGACAGGACGATCAGAAATATTCGTACAAGCCTCAGACGAACTCAGAACATACTAACAATTATAAACCCCAAGAGAGTGATCACAAGTTTTACAATGGACCGTACGCGCCAAACGAAGACCTCTTGAATTACGTAGAAGATGCGACTCAATCTAAAATAATTTACGTTAACAATAACGGTTACGGCAACACGCCGTTGCAAACTGATGAATCTATGCAAAACAAACAAATATCATACTTAAACGCGTATATACATCACGAGATTAATGACATGACTCCTGGAAGTGGACCTTCCAACGTCTACACCGACAGTCAGATGATGAAAGAAGAAGAACTCCCGAAACCTCTCAATCTTAGAGATGACTTTGATATATCTTACACGAATAATGTACCGACTGTTGTGAAAGGGCCGAGCTATGAAACGAAGGATTTTGGCGAATTGCCTCTGATGAGCAACGATTACAAACTGGATACAGTCAGTTCGTACAAAGTGCCCCATTATACTGTAAGTAACTAACTGAATGAACTAAAACCCGTCTAGCTACACCTTTTTACTTTTAGTTCATCTAACTAATATTATAAATGCGAAAGTTTGGATGGATGGATGGATGGATGTTTGTTTGTTACTCAATCACGCCAGAACGGCCCAACAAATCTGGATGAAATTCGGAATAGATAGAGAAAAGTCTGAAATAGCACATAGACTACTTTTTATCCTGGAAAATTCCCGCGGGATAGCGATATACGAATTCTTTGCAGACGAAGTCGCAGGCAACAGCTAGTAGTCTGATAAATGAACAAGTGAACGTCGGTGCCAAACAAGCGTACGGCCCGCGTTATGGTAAGCGCGGCTACCGTAGCCTACGGGCGCTTACAAGTCTAGAGATCTGAAATGTGTGTTGCAGATTCTTTAAAAATCGTAAGACTAATGGACCCCAGTAGTCCCTCGAGAAGACCATGGGACCAGGAACACCAGATGATAGATACGTTGCCAGCCAAGAGTATTAAGAAAGAATAAACATACTGGCACTAATTATAGCAGCTAGTTAGATAATAATAATTACATCGGCTGTCTTATTCTCCACGTTGGAATATAGTACTTAACTCTCGTTTTAGCGCTTGGTCGGGAAATGGCATAGGGAGATAGAATCTCACTAAAAATCAATGGGTAAAAACATACATACCGTCAACCGCTTTCCCACAGGTAGGCAGAGACTACTTTGTTCCACTTGCTACGATCCTGACCTCTTTTGCTTCATCCGCATTCATCTCTCTTCATACATGCTCGTCAGTTTAATGTAACTCTTGACCTGACCTTTTAAAACATACCTAGGTACTATGTATTTTCATAATTTATCATGCACGTCATTTGTTTCAGGTAACGTCAAACACCAAATACAGGGCTCCATCACCAGTTTCATCATCACCATCATCATCATCGTCATCATCGCTCAATGTGCCCGTGGAACCAGCGCCCGCCGTGTCAGCAGCGAGAGAACAAAGCGACGCGCATCTTAAAGCTATTAAGATATGGACCCACCGCTCTAAGGGTACCGCCTACACTCTCCACAACGATGGAACCCTGTCTCTCGAAAGGCCGGGGAGGCCGAAGACCAAATATGGGCCGTGAGGAATCGTTGACTGACGTTCAGGAAAGTTTTATTAGTGAATAGGGAATATTCATGATTTTATCATCGCTTAAATGGCTATGTAATAAACAATATGAAAATAATATTTCACAATTAACTGCAAAAATAACCTAGTTATAAGCTACCAAAGATTTGTCACTATCTCTTTCTAGAAAAACGGAATTTTAATATGGAGTTTGTATGGGCGTTGTTACAAATGACGTCACATGTCATATCGGATCTCTCTTTCTAATCATCGACTAATTAGTATTTTAAAACTCATATATTTTCCGTGTTGCTAGACCAATTTTACTTTTAATTTCACTTTTTGTCGTCTTTTTTACTATATTTTCATATTTTGTAAAGAAATGTGATATTTTTTTAATGCATATTCCCTATTTATTATTGTTGGGCTTACATGGATATGGAAAACGTACCTATGCAGTTCAACTTTTAGTAAAGGATTGCTGGGTGTGCCACGTAATATATTTCGTGTGCAAGTTCAAACTTAGAAAGTGTACATTATTAAAGAGACTTCTTGTTGCTCAATATTCTTAAGTTTTGTATTTAATGTTCCTAGGATAATAATGTGTTAATACAGCACCGCCAAAAAGAATGTAAAAATAAATTATTAACAGAATTACTTAGGTACTTATTATTTTATTTACCTATTTCCAAATTTCAAGACAGTTCGATCACTGAAAACGCTTGAAAAATGATGCGGGGTGGGTTGTTTATTTAGTTAGGTAATAGGTAATTAAAAAATTTTGGTTGTGTATTTTTTAACTTGAAAAATGGTTTGAAAATTTAAAAAACAAATGAACGCTCAGCAGGTTTCGTCAGTCCTTACGATAAAGAACGTCGAAATCGGTTTAGAAATATTCAAGAGACAATACGTACAGTCAAATCTAATCTAATCTAATCTAATCAAGGGGATAAAATATACATTATGTATGTTACCAAGACGTCAAAAACTTCCCTTTGTTCCATAAACAATAAAGGCCGATGACACATATATTTGACATGGTGGCTGTATCAATATTTTTATTATTTTTATGCCCTCGGCAATAAAAAAAATATACAGTCGAATTGGAACCTCATCTTTTTTCGAGTCTGTAAAAACAACACTGTGGCAACACTCACCCCTTTATCCATTCTCAAGACGGTAAAATGGTTCTTCGTAATAGGGAAATGCTGGCTGACAACACCAGAGTCCCTGTACTTGCAGTGCATCGCCATTGAGTCCGTTTGAGGCCAGAACGGCGTACATTGCTGCGGGGCCAAGTCGATCCAGAGGTCGGCCGCTTCGTTCTCCTCCATGAAACGCAAATGACGTTTCGTGTCGTTGTACACGAGGAAATATGGTAGGAGGGTCACGATTTTGGTTAGCTGAGGGCATAGCTCGGAGAGGGTTACCTGCAGAAATAGAAACATATCGTTAGTTATCGGTAGCGGTATTCTAGGATTAATTAAGTTTGTGGAATTTGTGTGCGTTGTGCGTTTTTTGTGGCAGTAGTGGAGGGAGGGCTTGCATGAAAAACGTATATATTTCGCACAAGCTTGGTTATCTTGCACGTAAGTAACGGAGTAGCAAGGTAAATATTTTGTGTTCATTGAAATGGACCTCCGCAAAGTAACGTCTGATTCAATAAAATAAATAAGTATTTTTGTAAATACCTCGACGTTTCGGACGCGACTTTGCATCCGTGGTCTCGAGAAGACTGAAGTGGCGGGTATCAACATCTTCTAGCTGCACGGGTTTTCCTAACTACCTGCACTTGGTCTTTATTATTAGTTTCTTCATTTCGTAAGCGAGTGAGCGAGCGATGGGTGTGTTGGGACGGGAAGGCTTAGACGGACGTTCCGTGATCAAATTGGGGACGTTTTGGAAAAAGGTCAGGTCAAGAGTACCCGAAACCGACGAGCATGTGTGAAGAGATCGATGAATGTGGATGAAGTGAATGAGGTATGTCAGGATCGTAGCAAGTGGAACAAAGTGGTCTCTGCCTACCCCTGTGGGAATGAGGCGTGACGGTATGTATGTATGTATGTATAAGCGAGTTATCCGTTTGTGTCATTATGAGTGGTGAGGGGTGATTGATGAATGAAAGAATAGAACACGGTCTCAAAACTCACGTTGAGAAGTATCCGGATCATAATTTGTGATACTTTTAATGTTTTTGATAATTATTACTGTCTCAGTCAATTATTGTCATAATTATTTACGTGTACTTAGTTCGTTTGTTACATATCGTATGCCCGGAACAGGTAGCTGTTGATACCGTGAACTTCTTGTCCATTGTGTACACCCACAGTTTATACAATGAATATTTATATTTGTATCTCTCACGTTGAGCAGTATCCTGTAGCTGGTCCTCCTCTCGGTGTGCGCGCACACGACGAGGCCGGGCGCGACGGCGAGGCGCGCGGCGCGGGACCAGGCGGACTGGTGCGCGCGCAGCCGCAGCTTGGCGGCGCCCCGGCGCGCGCGCAGCGGGGACCACAGCAGCGGCTCCTCACACACCTCGTACACCGTGTCCGAGTGGCTGCCCTGCAACAACAGAACAAAACTGTCTTTTACGCGTCTCTTTTTAATATCTGGTCTTTGGAAGGACCAGGAAGAGTGCGCGGAAAGAGAAAATCATTTTTTAAATAGCAACAAGGGTTATTTTCTGTTCTTTTTAGGGTTCCGTTTTTTGCCATTTGGCTACGGAACCCTAAAAAGAACAGAAAATAACCCTTGTTATAGATTCGTCATGTCTGTCTGTCTGTCTGTCTGTCTGTCTGTCTGTCCGTCCGTATGTCATAGCTTTACCACTTTTTTCCGAAACTATAAGGACTATATTGTTGTAAATTGGTAAATAGATGCATTCTGTGAACCGCCTCAAGATTTTCACACAAACATAAAAAAAAAATTTTGGGGGTTCCCCATACTCAGAACTGAAACTCAATTTTTTTTGTGTGCCCGTCCCAGCCCCTATAACTTCGAAAATAAGAGAATGATAAAATAAAACTATAAAAAATATATATGATGTACATTACCATACAAACTTCCACCGAAAATTGGATTGAACCAGATTTAGTAAGTAGTTTTTTTTTTTATAATTTCTGTCTGTCTGTATAAATATAACTAATATAAAATGACCGCACACTGCCTACACTTTGCTTAAGACCAGGTCTCTGCTAACACCGGATTTTATAATAACTTCGCGAATTTGTACGGAACCCTCGGTGCGCGAGTCCGACTCGCACTTGGCCGGTTTTTAATACTTCTGGTTTTTGGAAGGACCAGAAAGAGTGCTCGGAAAGAGAAAATCATCTTTTAAAATAGCAACAAGGGTTATTTTCTGTTCTTTTTCTAATACTGCTGGTAATATATCGGAAATACCATCATTGCCAAAAAGAATGCAAGGCAATTATAGGCAGAAACAGAAAGTAATTTCTCAAAATTATTCACAAGCGGGCACGTCAGTTAATAAGATGGGTAAAAGATGTACATTGATATGCCAGCTTATTGTCTTTGAACAATATAGTCTTCCTTCCTTTTTGTTTTTTGTTTATTGTTAACAATTTAATAAATTTATGTATTTTCTAGTCACACATAAGTCGGGTTCTGTCTATTTATTATATAAAGAAAGAAAGAAAGAAAGAAGACATTTATTCATTTTGCAAGACACACAAATATAAGAGCATGTACACACAATTTATATATATTTATATCTATTTATTACTTTATTTACGTAAAAGTTTATGGTTTATGTAGTATATTTTTCCTGTATATCGTTTCTTGAGTCACAAACGGTTCTGGCTGAAAATCAGTGCTGCAGGTGTCTAACACCTCAGCGTTATGCTGAGGTAGCGACCGTTTCACTTTTGCGGAGACACAACGCTGATGATCTTATTTTCATGTCTGTGTTTTTTTTGTTTTTGTTGTTTCTTTTCTATAAAATTGTGTGTATGCCCTTATATTTGTGTGTCTTGCAAAAATGAATAAATGTCTTCCTTCTTTCTTTCTTTCTTTCTTTCTTTCTAGATGCTATTCTAATGCGAAACAGACTCGCGCACTGAGGGTATTGGTGGAAGTAAAAAATTAGGTACAATAAAATTTGTTAATTTTATCATTCGGTATTTCCTAAAGTTAGGTAACAGGCATAGTCAAGTTCATAATAACTATACTATCCTGTCGACAATCCAAGCGTAATCTGCCTAAAGTACACGTCATCCCGGCTCCTTTTTTTTACTCTCTCATAATCTTCGTACTAATAACCTGATTACGCAACGCAAGAAGTTATGTTTATACACATTTGCTCACTCCCAGCTGCTTGTTTGCACTCGGTGCTCATCGCAATGTTTGCTCACGCGTTACCTTGAGCTGCAGCGGCAGGCCGGTCTTGTTGATGATCCAGTAGGGCGCGTGCAGATGCAGCTGCCAGCAGTCGGCGCGCCGCAGCCACGCGCGCACTCCCAGCTGCTTGTTGCCGCCTTGCGTGTCGCACTCGGTGCTCATCGCTATGTTTTTCTCTGTCATATCTGTGAAGGTATAATAAAATCGCGTCAGTTCTGGTGCGTTAATAGGTAAAAAGTACGAGAAACGAGCTGATGATACGTTTCTTTCTCTTTCTTTGTTTATTAAACCTCATTGGCTAAGTCTAGCCATACATCTAATACACTTCATATCTGATACAACTAATTATGACATCGGGATCTTCAAAAAAAGAGTTTACTGTTCCCTTGAAGGCCAGCAACGGACCGGCAACTCTCTTAGCGCTACTTACCGCCCGAGGGTTTTATATGGGGCGTTGCGGCCAAGTTAACTTGTATGTTTTGATACCGTTTACGAGCAAGTGTGATGAAAATATCGTTAAAGGAACGTTCTTCAGGCAACATTAAACTAAAATGCATTATTCAGAAATTCCTGTGTAATATTCGAAGACTCCGATGGGAATTCAGTGAGATTATTTAATTTCGACAGCCAGATCCGCCATAGACTCCGAAATTCGAAGTTCATCTCTACTGTACCGCCGACGACTCGCTATAATCGCTCATCGTCGGCGGTGGGATTCCTTACCTGGCGAGAGCGTGAAACTCCCAGTCCACGGCAGCCCCAGATAGTGTACGTGCAACGTGAGCCTGTGTGCCTTGTGCGGCGGCAGCGCGTGCGAGTGTGTGCACTCGCCGGGCTCCACGCGCGCGCTGAGGGGCCCGGCCGCCACGCTCACCGCGTACGGCAGCCGGTTGTACAGCGCGAGCGGCGGCACCACGCGCACCAGATAGTTGGGGATAGCGCGGGTCACCCTGGGCGACGGGCAGCCTGGAAACGTTGCTGTTATTGACGTGAGAACATCTTATATCGATGAGGCTGCACGCGCGAAAAAGTGTCACGTTAGTCAACTAACGTCAGACGCACGTCGTTGACGTCAGAGCATGTATCTGCGCTTGAAGTAGCAGCTGGTACATTCCATGCTTATTCGAAATATTATAAACGGGATATGAACCGCGATTACCTTTATTGAGCACCCGATATTTCTACGCAGATATTTCGATATTTCGAGAGTGCACGCAGTCGACGCGCAAGAATGAGGGTAGACAGAGCTCGATCTACCCAACAATAACATCCACCCGCAATTTCTTCAGTCTACCCGTGATCATGATGCATGCCACTGCGTCAAAATATCGGGTGCTCAATAAAGATAATCGCGGTTCATATCCCGTTTATAATATTTCGAATGAACTTAACCGTGAATCATTAAAAACTTTCATTCTATGTTTATTCTTTGCTTCCAGACCTGTAGGCTTATTGTCTAACTCGCTCGCAATCGCCATCGTGTTCATTTTGACAGTTCTTGTATGAATGTGACAGCTAGCTTATTCCGATGCCAACTGTCAGCCCATACATGAACTATCAAAATGAACACGATGGCGATTGCGAGCGAGTTAGACAATAAGCCTACTGCATCGAAAAGTAAAGTAAATAAAATTTTAGATTTATATACACTGCATATTATTAATTTTAATACCTTCTACAGTAAGTATTCTCATGGCGAAGACATTGGAGTCGTCAGCTTTGGCCGGGCAGATAATGTCCCGAGGACTGTCTAGGTCTTTGGCCAGCTCCATCCACCAGATGCCCTGCGTCGAAGTCTGGTAGTTCCTGCATTAAATACTGATAGTTTGACAATTGACAACGCTTAAACGCTAAAGAGCTGGCGTATATGGAAACGGAAACGCTTCGGAGCGTGTTTTCACAAGCCACATAATGTGGCTGTACTAATGTTAGATTAAAGTCGTCACAATTTAAAAGGCCCGTTTTGACAGTTCACGCCCATGAAGTTCTTTATTTTTTTACCGATCGAAATGTTCTGAAGGTAATTGCATTTTTCATTGATGGGTATCGCTCACTCAGCTAAGTGCTGTGCATAACGATTTTTCATATTGTCCACAGACTATTAATAATCGGTTAAGGAAAAAATAAATCGATCTAAATAAACAATTTAAGGGGCGACTCGTACTTGGCCGGTTTTATTTATTTTAATTAGACCAATTAATTGCTGAATTTCACCAGCTGTGTAGTGATCTTTACTGAAAATTATGACCTTGGAACTCAAAGCCGTAAACAATGGCTTCAATAGAAGTCTTCATCATCTGAAGAAAATGATTGACTGAAGATTCACTTTTTCTCGATTTTCTTTGTGATTGAGAGAATGTTATTGTAACAAAAATATTAAATGAAAGAAAATTGACCTTTCTTAATGTTGTATCATTTCAAAATACCTACAATATCAATTTAAGTTAAATTTTCAAGTCAGAACTTTAATCCAGTGCCATTTTACAATACATATTCAAATCGATCAAATACTCATGCAAACTTGAATCGATTTATCGTGAGTATCGAGTACCGAGTTGTACAGTGACATCACTAGTTACGTCGGGAAGACAAATGACAAAACGGGCCTTTTATTTTGCGACGACTCTAGATTGGCGCTAAAATAACTGAGACGATATCGAAAAATTTACAGAAAATTACTGTAATGGGTTGCAAGCCGCGTCACCTATAACATAATTCCTAAGATTTTCGCCCGTTCCCTCGATGGGCTTTTACCATCTACGCGAGAAGAGAAGCAACTGGTATATTCTATGTTTTTTCTTTGCTCCCAGGCCAGCAGGCAGCTATTTTTAACCGTTTTTGAAGTGGAAACTTCTTTAGCGGCGTTGAGCGCTTTTTGGGATGGGTAAAAAATGTTAAATTCGCGTCAGGCGTAAGACGGAGGGAGAGTTTAACTACCAGGATATCAGGATCCTCTAAGAGCTTATATTTATACGAATGAACTCTGTTCGATTTTTGAAGTGTTTTTTGTTGAGTCGTGGCGCAAAAGTACTAGGGCATCAGCAGATTGTTAGAGGTCTGTTAATAAAGATAGCACGTAGATTTTTTTTGTAAGCGGCCAGTACGGTACGCGTCTTGAGCGTCATGGAGACAACATTAAATTTTAATCTAAGCTGCTGTTTTCACTTCTGCCGGCAGTCCGGGAGTGCTACCAGTCGCTTTTTTTATGTTTGTTATGTGTACACTTATAAAATGGTGCTAACTTACTCAGTATGTATAGGCATGAGAAACAGCTTGCAATGGTACGCTATGTAAAGTGGCACGTTGTAAGTGTCCTGCGGCGCCACGCACGCCAGCCGCATCTTATCCTCGAACGGGTTGCTCACCGACCCGATCAGGTCAGCTCCGATGGCCAGTAAGTCCGTCTTCTTGTAGTACAGCTCGAGGGGGTACGAGGTTTCGTTGCGGAGCTGGGAACATTCAATCAATCAATCATTCATAAATCATTTATTGCAACCATGGTCTTTGGTCTAAAGCGCTAACAATATTCCGCAGCTTATTTGTAACATAATTATTATGGGTGATACGGATAATTTTCCAGCTAGGAATAAATCAATAAATATCTGGATATCTTATTCTTAATATTGGTGTGAATATAGTCACCTGCAACGGAGATCGGACGACAATCTTCTGGTGGTTGTAGTTGGAAGTTCGTTCAACGACAATGTAGTACCGAGTCCCATTTTTGCTCGGATGCAGTACGTGTAATTTGGACGCAGTTCGTTGCGGGCATGGGATCTGCAAACAGTAAAAAATGCTTGAGACAATTAACTAGGACATCATATGGAATCAAAACTAGCTATTATAATAATCGCCATTCGAAGCTGTAAAACGCTATCAAATCAATATTGAAATGTGCGTATTGCACCACTTTTAGGTGGAATAAAGGAAGGTGCAGTCAAATCTTTAAAGTAGATAACATTTTGTCGACAAGTAAAAGACGACATGTACCTCAAGATGACATAAGTATAAAAGAGTGCGTAAAACATATAGAACCACCACCCGGTTGTCCACTTATAAGTGGACTTTGGGGAACTGCGGTGTAACATGTATAGTCAATTAGAAACTCACCAAAACTCATCTAAATACTGAAATTTATCCATGTGTCGTGAGTTATGGTGACATCCTAACTAAATCAACCATCACTCATCTCTCCGCTCTGAGGTGGCCTTTGGGAAGCAGCAGTATAGTCTGTAAAGTAGACTATTGACCCACCGTTAGCTCATCTAAATCGTGCAACTTGATGGTAAGAGTTTTGTCGACGAGTTTGCGCCGCAGTCGCTCGGCGCCCGCGGGCGGTGACAGTGGTGACCGCCATACCGTAGGGCTGCTTTCCATGGTCGTTGAAGGGAAGCCGCCTTCCAAGCTGTTCGGAAATACATAGGTGATAGCTACTGGAGGTGGACTGTATAATGGGTGAATGTGTATGATGGAAACACTTTTTAAAACTATTAATATATTTAATTATAGGGCAAAAGAATGCTGTATTAACACAATGCAATGGTGGCACAAGGCAGACTGATCTGAAGGAAAGTACATTGACAAGTATCAAAACGTAAAATAGGCCGCAAACCAGCCAGTAGCCAACAATAGGTAATTCAGAAAGAACGATGAAAAGGTTTCGAAACTCCTCAGTATGCAAGAGAAATTAAAGGAATTGCTACGTTTATCAACCTGGTTAAAGAAAATTCTATGATCCAATGGCATGGTATTTGTTGTGTATGTAATTAGAAATATACAAAGTAAAAGATTGTACATTTATAAGCGATTATACAAGTGATTTCTAGCTTAATCAATCCTACCGATCAACCACTACATCTTTTTGACTTATAGTAGGCAGATAACCAGTCCAAATTCATACCACTCCCAGTCATCGCTGACGTCACTCGTCTCCGGTTTAAGCTCAGCGGCATCATCCAGCATGTCAGCTGATGATGTGTCACATCCTAAAAACATATAATATTTATATAATGAATGAAAATTAAAAATTAAAAAACATTTATTCAGTAACTTTAATTACAACAACAGTATCTGTGCTGGTGCGTCTTTTTGAGTATACGAGATACTCGTGCTAAGAGAACACCGCTCCTCCACCTATTGTATCTTACGATTTAAATAGGTGTAATAATTTATTTCATTTTACAAGCTCTAAAAAACTCAAAAAAATCTAAAAGTTAAAAACAATTTTCAAGAACAGAAAATGAAATGAAACAAAAACAAAATGAAAACAATTATTCAAACAAAGCAACCGCACAGCAAATATCAGCAACCAGCAACAGTATAAACAGGCTGTCTTAAAATTGTTCCCAAATATTCCAGAAGCTTGTTATAGGTCTTCCCTTGCATTGATCCCTGTACAAAATCCACAAATGGTTCCGTACCATTCATTACCTATTAGAGTTTAGGGCATGAAATGGCGTTAAAGTCACTTAGAAAACTAACTATGTACCTACTTGAAGTACAAGGGTTTTTGAAAATCCATATTAATAAGTATTGTATGATGTAAAAGTTCGTCTGTCTTTTGCCTTCGCGCTTAAGCCGCTGAACCGACTTAAAACGACATTTGGAATTTCTTATAGAGTCGCCTTTGACAGCTATCCCTTTGGACCTTAGTCAAAAGTGGCGCCAATTAGTGAGCAAAAAAACGACAGTCCCCATTGGGACACTCACGTGGAGGGTCACAAGCTTGTACCACTTACCAGGAGTGCTGGGGCGGCTGGAGTCGACGTCGTAGTCAGCTATGATCAACACGCGGTCGTTGCCCGCCAAGTCGGTCTCCGAGTGAGTCTTCAAGTGGACTGTGGAGCCCGGCTCTGAAACAAAAGAATTATGTGGAAAACGGCGTGAAAATAATTTACTTAGTAGCCGTGATCAACATCTTCCTAGCGTTTTTCCCGGCATTTGCCACGGCTCAGTGAGCCTGGGGTCCGCTTTGACAACCTAATCCCAAGATGTGGCGTAGGCACTAGTTTTTACAGAAGCGACTGCCATCTGACCTTCCAACCCAGAAGGGTAACTAAGGCTTATTGGGATTAGTCCGGTTTCCTCACGATGTTTTCCTTCACCGAAAAGCGCATGATAAATTTCAAATGTAATTTCGGACATAAATTCCGAAAAACTCAGTGGTGCGAGCCCGGGATTTGAATCCACGACCCTCTGGTTGAGAGGCCACAGGTCAAACCAATAGGCTACCACGGATTTTTAAAGAATTTACATACATAGAAACAAATCACGTCTTTATCCCCTACGGGGTAGACAGTGTCTAAGGTAACAAGACCTACAAGGCTACAATGATTAAACTCAAAACCACAATTTGTTCAATAAATTACTCACGGATATCGTTGGTGAGTGTGAGCTGCGCCGGCGCCTGTACTAGCGCGCCGACGCACGCCGCGCGGTCTAGGCTGAGCGCCCGAAGCGCGCGCCCGCACGCCGCGTGAGCAGTCAGCTTGAGCGGATCCTTCGCCTCTATGACTATGTAAGTGCATAGACGGTCGATGCTCTCGGACTCTAGGCCTGAGTCTACGCTGTCTTGGCGGATCGGGTCCTAAAAAATTGTTTGACCCCCTATTTCACCATTTGACAAATGTCGGCGATATGTGACAATTCGACATGCAAGGCGTAGTCAATATGGAGCCAACCGGCGTAGATTCTGGTCGAGTTTGCAATGTAAACAGAATTTTCACTCGTCACCGACAATTGTCTAGTTGGTCCAGTTCGTGAAATATGGGCCAGAACAAATAAAGACTCAAAGACGAGCTGATACCTTCTGATAACAGCTACCGACCCGTGGTCCACCTAATTTGTTCACCCGGAAAAAATGCTACCATTATTTTGAATACATACATACTGTCACGCCTCTTTCCCACAGGGGTAGGCAGAGACTAATTTGTTCCACTTGCTACGATCCTGACATACCTCTTTTGCTACATCCACATTCATCAATCACTTCATACATGTTCGTCGGTTTCGGGTACTCTTGACCTGGCCTTTTTCCAAAACGTTATTTTGGATCACTCAATATTTTAATACAAGTTGTTAGGTTAGTTAGGTATCATTAGTTGTCCGTAGGGAAAAAACGCAGAAAAAGGAGCACCGCACTTGGGCGGAGCTCCGTCGCAAACCAATTGGACAAACTGTAGGTGGACCACGGGTCGGGAGCACTGATAACTTTCATGAAATCTGTCGTTGTATTCTTATTGTATTTATTTTTATTCTTATCATCCTTGCAGATAACTAAGAGCTAACCATCAGCTAAGAAGGAAGAAAATTTCTTCCCAGATAACTGGTTTTTTAACGGGAAAGATTTGTTCCTGCATAACCAAGTTACAGAAGCGGCACTGGTAAAACCAATGTAGGATGATTAATTGAATTAATTTAGGTGTATGTGTGGCGGGGGTGGGCCTTGGGCTACCCCTAAGCCGCGAACATGTTTGTTTTAATTTAGAAATAGTCTTCATTTTACCTTATATTAGTTATGTCTCTACGGGGAACAAATCTTTCCCGTTAAAAAACCAGTTATCTGGGAAGAAAATTTCTTCCTTCTTGGCTGCTGGTTAGCTAACTGGTTATCTGCGAGGTACAAAGATTTTTATTGACATTGAAGCTTGCTGGCATCATATCTGTTTCTCTTACATAGTATTTAAGATCAGGAAAAGTACAGAAAGCGTTCGTGCTTGTTTATAAATATCTCCAAAGTTAGCGCCGTTCTGCGTCGAGCTTCCAGCCTATCTTACCTGCACAGTGACAGTCCTGTCCTTCCTGTCTCCGTCTATGAACGAGACAGTCTTATCAGCTTCCTTGTCGCTCTGTTCGCCTTCTCCCTCACTCTGTTCTGGGGCTGACGAGTCCGAATCGTTGCTCAACTCTTCTGCACTTGAATCGCTACAGAAAATAGCTAGCTTTAAAATTTGGAAATACTTGAAGATACTTGAAGACACATACCTGTTTCGCTTCTTTCACTTTCATCAATCTCTTCATAGTTTAGTGTACTCATAACCTGACATTATAACGTCACGGTCATTGCGGGTGGTAGGGCCTTGTGCAAGGTCCGTCCGGATAGCTACCACCATCTTACTCGCTAATCCTGCCGCTAAGCAGCAGTGCTTGCACTGCTGTGTTCCGGTGTGGAGAATAAGACAGCCAGGGAAATTACGGGCACAAGAGGCATTTCATCTTAATATAATAAAAAAAAAAAAAAAATGTTGTGTCGTTATACTTTCTAGAGGTACATTTGTGGTGCGCAATCTACAGATAATAGCCCCACAGCTCCGAACAAAAACCAACATGTCAGAACCTTTCGCACCCGTGTTAACTGGCCACCCGGATCTCACCTCTCATTCTAACTGATTATGTTAAAAGAAGACTAAACTTACTCAGTAAACAAATGACCCATTGCGGTTGTCAGTTTATCCATCAGTCCGTTTTCATTCTCCGAATCCGACTCATCGACATCCAAGGCGCTCAGGAAGGACATATTCCCCCCGGTATAATCCACGTTGTCCTTCCTGCTGCCCTGTGGGTTCTTTATGAAGGTCATCTCGTTGTCAGTATTGTCTTCATCTGCTGACGTTTCGGACTCGAATTCGCTGCGCTTGCGACGTTTAGCGCCGTCAGTGAAGGAAGTTTCATCCACGTCTTTTTGGGTGGCTGTGTTGAGGCGGGATGACATCGGGTAGGCTTTTGACTGCAAACGATAAAATGTTTGTTTATTTGCTTCTGTTTTGATGTTGTCTGTTTTGTTGTTTCTATTTCCTATCTCATTCATTCAATAGTCCAGTCGCTCGTTGCAGGAGCTCTAGCAGCAGTTTCCAGCAGGGACCGGATACCGGTATTTCTTCATACAAAAATACCGGTATTATTACGTTCTATTTCGTTCTTTAATTTGTCATTTAAATTTTAATAGGAAAATTTAATAATACGAAGTTGTTAAGTACTTAAATACATGACTCAGACCTACATAAAGAGCATAAAAGAATTCAATATGCTAGGCAATGTCGGGGTTTTTTTCAAATACCGGTTCCGGTCCCTGGTTTCCAGCAATCCAACTGTTCTTTACACCTCAAAATCCAGGTGTCAAAGGTCACTGTCCTGGAATATCGTAGCAGTGAGCTCACAAATCCAGTAGATGTTCTTGTGTCACAGCAGGAGCTCCACCAGCGGCTTCCACCGATCCAGCTGTTCTTTACACCTCAAAATCCAGGTGTCAAATATCACTGACCTGGAATATAGTAGCAGTGCGGTCCCAAATCCAGTAGATGTTCTCGTATCACACCAGACAGGCATCAGCAGCGGCTCCAAGCATTCCAGCTGTTCTATACACCTCAAAATCCAGGTGTCAGGTCACTGACCTGGAATATAGTAGCAGTGAGCTCCCAAGGCCGGTAGATGTTCTCCTCGCACACTACCGGCTCCAGCAGCGGCTCCCAGCAGTCCAGGCGTTCGTTGTAGCACGAGGCTCGCAGCGACATGCTGGCGGAGCCGTGCAGCTGACGAGACCAGTCGTGGAGGGACAGCTCGCCCGTTAACTGGTAGAGAGAACGAGACTTAACTCGACAAAGAGGACAAATAAGGTGTTCAAGAACTCGTATTCCTCGGGTAATGTCTCCTGACTAACGTGACATTATAAAACGCTCTGGAAGCGAACTACTTCCAAATAAAAGTAGAATGGAGATTGAAGAGTTATTGCATCGTATTGTAGAGGTATTGTAGATGCTAAGGTAGGTAAGATATAATTAATCTTCCATTCCCAATTGGAAAAGACTGGGAAGAGAAATACATAAATCCGAAACTTTGTGTACTGGAGACTGGATTGAACCTGTCTTCAAATCAATGGTGTATGGGCATTTACCAGGCAAGCGTGATCTACTCTAGATCGCATCGCTTACCATCAGGCGTGGAGACACCAACCTTCACCATGAGAACCGGCACCCTCACAGTCTGCTCCACCTCCAGCAAGACCCTCACGCTTGGCACTACCATGTTGAAGCTCTCCTGAACTTTTACAGCGGGATACTTCGGCTGCAAAAAACAACGAAGCTGACTTCTCCAGAATAAAAAGTTTGTTGGTCTTCGGTCTCTATACGTGAGGCAGGCGCACTCGCCGCCCGCACCGCTCTCGGTTCCCTTTGTCGTCCTACCCTGCGCCCCACGAGCGAGGACTCAGAAGCGCGGTCGGTGTATATATGTCATGTATTTTTTGAAACTGTAATCTGGTAGCTATATAACTGCAGTAGGACGACAGTTTCAACGATGTCAGTTTTTGGTGATAAATAAATAGTGATGATAGTGAATGAATGAAAGAATTAACGATCATTTATGTTGAAATAGGAAATTTTCAATGTTCAATAAGGTTTATTTCGTCTTTTACTCGTATTTTCCAAAAAAATGTAGCCATTAAGGTTTAAAAAGATAGCAAAATTGTTACTCTTTCTTATTACTGAAATCGTTTTCTTGACACGTGCAAGCAGAAGGATACCCTAATACCCCAAAGCTGGATTTCATTTGAATTCCTAATATTCCCATAATTATCCTACCTATTTCTTTCTTCATTCTGCTCTGAAGCGATAAGGCCTAGTTATTTTCTCTGTACCTCTACTGTTCTGTAGTATTTAGTAAAGAGTTAGTGTATTGTATTACTCAGAGATTGTAGATCAGAACGAATAGTTTCTCAAGAAAACTTAAAGTTTTTAAACTAGCTTTATCTACAACGTTACCTGCACGTAGCTGTCCTCAGGGTTGATCACCACGTAAGGAGTTATCTTCTTCGGAGACCAGAGCTCGTCGTCCTGTTTCTCGAACTTGGGGTTTGATGAGAAATTGAAAGGTTCGTTTTCCGGTAACGCCAGTTCTGATTGTATCTCCTCCATTATGTCTAGAATAAGACAGGTAGTTTTGTCTGAGATATAGATCGCTATGACTTTTTTTTCGCATTGGAAAGAAGATAAGCAATGCTGATTGGTCGTGACGTGATCAACATATTGCAATTTTGAAGAAAAAACGCGTTTTAAAAATCAACAAATTCACTATTACTTAGTTACCTACAAAAAACCGTAGATTCAGGCGTTACCTTGTGGAGGTCTGTGTTAAAAAAATGGATAACTTTACTTCACTACTCCGTGATATAATGAGGTCAAATCATGCAAAACAGACACGCTCTCGCCGAATCCTATTCATGCAGTCGGGTACGTATTAAAATCCATACAGTTTAAAATGTATAATGGATTAAAATACATAATGATTCAAAACATATAATGTGATTTACTCAGAAAATTGCAAATTAAAAGAATTGTTATAAACTAAACCTAACCTAACCTAAACCAATCTATAGATTATGCTATCAAAAAAATTCATGTACCTAATAGTTTCACAGAAAATAGCATTATACATATATTTTTAACTATTATGCATTTTAACCCATTATACATTTTAAACTTTATATATTCTGGGGCCGTACCATGACGTCTTAATGCGTTTCAGTTTAGGTTCGCTCGCTGTCAGATTCATACTAAAAGTGACAGCTAAAACTTGAACTGCGTCGGAATTAGGACGTCATGGTAAGGCCCCTGATTCGCGCCCCATGCGGTTCCCCTACCGTACCTAGATATGTAGGCAGGTAGGTACTTGTTTAGAATACGAAAACGACAATTTAAGCGGACTGTAAACGAATATTTTTGGACTAATTTTAATAAAAACAAATACGAAAGATTTTGCAACGCGAAACGAAAAATAGGCTTAGATCTGTTGTTTGAAGCACTCACCTCGAAGGTCTGCAGATGATGGTGCAGATTTCGGCTGTATTAGCTGGCGTAGGCTCCCTAGATCTTCGGCTTGTTCGAACTTACCTCCAATAAAGGTTACCGTTAACCAGCAAAAATACCGAAATACAACAAGAACAGTACTCCCTCCAACGGATCAGCCTTCCTCAGCGTTCACACGCGATTTTACACTAAAATAAGTATTAAATTCGCCCGATATATAATTTGCGTGGAAATACGCCGAAAACCGACACGACAAGCCTTTCATAAACGAACGAAGGTAGACAACTAAATTTTTTTTATTTTTTTTTATTTTTTACTTAGAGCAGATAATGTTGCCAGGCGAACGTAACCTAAACAGTACCTACTACCTACCTACATATCTAGGTAGCCATGTGGCTATAGGTGGTGTAGGTGTAAGGCACGCATCACGCATTGATGAGGATCCCGGGTTCCCAGCCGCAGCTTTACTTTTCGGATTTTTCCATGTCTCCTGGGGGGTTACCATGAGGTCTTAATAAAACCTGAACTGAGTCGGAATTAAGACTTCATGGTAAGGACCCTGGTTTTCAATATCGTTTAAAATACAATAACTAACCAATAACGGTGTGAACGGTGGTGGCCGCCAGATGCACCTCGATGTCGGACACCGACAGCTTGACCCTCACGCCCTCCTCCACCGTCTTGAAGCTCTTGGAGAACTCCACGTCGCACGGCTTCAGCACCAGCTGCGGCGGCAGGTTCTTCAGCTTGGACTGCAGCTTTGACATTATTTGTAAACCTGGAATAAAATAATTACACACATTATTACTATTATTTTCTTGTTTTTAACTTAATCTCTCCCTAGGAGGAAATACTTCACACGGGCCCTAAGCCAAGTGCTTTTTTTTATGTCCCACAACTGGGCAAAGGCCTCCCACGCAAAGGTCATGTTTAGCGTGATATGTGGGTGTATAAAATAATTAGCTACTGCCCGCAACTTCGTCTGCGTAGAATTATACATATACACCTTCCTCTTGAATCACTCTATCTATTATAAAAAACGCATCAAAATCCATAGCGTAGTTTTAAAGATTTAAGCATACATAGGGACAGACAGACAAACGGCGAATCTGTCTCTCTACCCATCCGTCTGTCATTCTGTCTATCTGTCTGTTTCTCTGTCCATCTCTCTATCCATCTATCAGTCCACCCGTATGTCTGTCTGTTGACCCGTTCTGCAGGGGAAAATGGCAGACAGCAAAACAAGACAGAAGCCAACATACCAGCCAGCGACACCACAAAGTTCTCAGTATTGGAGTGGTTGGAGTAGTCTATCATGAGCTCCGTCCGCAGCAGCAGCGCGTGCCCGTCCGACTTGTTCAGGTCGGTGAAGAACATGATCTCTGGCTGCCGGAATTGGATGGAGATGGAGAGGCCTGGCGACTCCTCGGGGGCCGATGTGGCTGCAAACAAAAAAGGATATTTGGTGAGCATACACACAAATCAGGTCTATATCCTTTACGGGGTAGACGTCTAACGTAAAAAAACACCGGGTAGCACTCCGGAAGTGCTGGCAGAAGAGAAAACTACACACATGCACACTCACGCAAAATGAAGAAAAAAAAACTTTTTCTATACGAGATTCGAACTGCGGTCACTTGAGAGAACGCACTGTTATTCCACACCTTATACTACTAGGCCAAACGCACATACGTCAAAGCGACAAAATTAACGTACCTACACTTCAAAAATCGAACGCAATTCTAGTTTCATTGGTATTTCAAAATAAGCTCTTAGAGGATCCTGATATCCTGGTACTTAAACTCTCCCTCCGTCTTAAGTCTGACAAAAGTTTAACATTTTTACCCATCCCAAAAAGTGCTAAGGAAGTTTTCAGTTCAAAAACATTTAAAGTATTATAATGTAAAAAAGATGCGAGGAAAAAGCTTAGCGTTGAAATGGTGTGGTAGGATTAGAAAATACACAAAATTCCACATCAATTGAGAAAACATTTTCAGGAAAGTCGTTTACAAATGGAATTTTTCAACATGAAACTACCGTGAGACTCAATCATAATTACTCTCATTGACACGTTTCGGACTACCTAGTTCGTAGTTCTTCTTGGTGGCTTCCGTTTCGCTGCCGCTGGGCAAGCGCTCCAAGAGAAAGGACTGCGAATTAGTCCGAACCATGTCTAGCATCACTACTTTTATACGCGAGTTATCCGTTTGTGTAAATTTAATTGCAATGTTAATAACAATAGGTTTACCTGCGGAATAATACCCGCTAGTGGAGTCACTGGAGCTGGGGAACCGCGCTGGCCTGTTGTTGTTCTTGGAGTTCAGTTCGCCAACATAACCGTGGTTCACCACACCGCCTTCCATGCTGCGTTCACCTGACGGGAACACAAAGGATTTATACATTACTACACATTAGGGACCAAGCGGGAGTCCCAGCATAGGCTGAGGTGGTAACCGTTCACGAAGCCACCCTCATGCTCCCCTGGCACCCTCCAATGGCAGTGAAGGAATACCGGTGGTTTAGTGGGTATGCCTTCCCCTCCTTCCGCTAAGGAGTGAGGCCGTGGGCGAGATTTCCATATAACTCTAGCGTTATTCCAACGATGCGCGAGTATGCGTAACGTATTTTCAGCAGAAGACAACAGGTCACTTCGGAACTAAATACTTACTAGCAAAGATGGGACTACAGGAGAATAATGACAACGATTGTAGAATATGTGGCGAAGAGGTTGAAAACGTAACACATTATGTGTTCTGAATGTGATGCCCTCGCCAGACTAAGAATGAAACTCCTCGGCAGAGGATACCCGGAACCAGGAGATTTCAAGGCACTACCACTGCGCCAAATCGCTCAACTCATGAATGAGGTGGTAAAAGCGACGGAATAGTGCGAAGGAGGGGTAATTACACAAAAGATCCACAAATGGGTCGAAGTGTATCCGTAGGGAGCCCTAGTTTTTAAGATAAGATAAGATAAGAACGTTACCTGGCGCGGCGTCGAGCAGCGCGCGGCAGAGCGCGAGCAGGAAGGGCGGCGCGAGGTTGAGGCGCGTGCGGTCGACGCGCACGTCGCAGCTGGCGGCGCGCGCGCCCGAGCGCCGCGCCTGCGCGTCCAGCAGCGGCGGCCGGCACACCGAGATGCCCGAGCCGCCGCCGTCGGAGTAGCACTGCGACTGGAATATTCTACAAACACAGATAAACATTCGAATTCTTCCTTAGTTTCATTGCCGCGATGTTGACCTCGCCTGACAGATTTAAATTTTAATTTTAATTAAATATTTTGATTTTATTTTAATTTTCGATTTTGATTTTTAATTTTGGTTTTTTTTTTATTTTCATTTATTGTACTACATTTATTGGACCCGGTCTCGAAAATAAATTATTTCATTTCATTTTCATTTTCATTGGCTTAATTATTCATGTCAATGGTTAGTTTTCAAAAAAAAGCTGTGGTGCCTAGTGGTTTGACCTGTGGCCTCCCAAGCAGAGCGTCGTGGGTTCAAATCCCGGGCTGGCACCTCTGAGTTTTTCAGAATCTATGTGCGAAAATTACATTTGAAATTTGCTACGAGCTTTTCGGTGAAGGAAAACATCGTGAGGAAACCTGCACAAATCTGCAAAGAAATTCAATGGTGTGTGTTAACTTCCCAATCCGCACTGGGCGCGCGTGGGAACTATAGCCCAAACCTTCCCATACACGGAGGCACGCCGAAATACGCGATTTTTTTTTTTTATTAAAACGTACTTAATACCTACTGACATTGTAGCGAATTCGGAATAAACAGGCTATATTATAATCAAGCTGTGATGAAGTTTCTGCAGTAATATTTATACTCACTTCTCGATAACAATCCCAGGGTCAGGCCTTATATCTTCAATAAGCAGACTCTGCAGACTGGCTCTCATCTCGATGCTGGAGTCGGAGAAGTGGTCTATCTGCAGAGTGGCTTCTCCCGCCGTCAACTTGGCCAGACCGTGGCTGAGGTCGCGGACGGGAGAGCTCAGGACTTCCTCCATGTCGGAAAACAGTTTCAGTTCCACCCCTTCTAATGTAAACCTGGTGGAAGTCAGTATTATACGCAAAATAACTTGGTTATACGTACATCAACGATTTGCCGAAAATTTTATTGCCGAATTTCACTCCCCAACCAACGTTTGGCCGAATTTCATTTTGCCGAATCATCATTATGGCAACTTGTTAAAATGATTAGTTTCATTTTCCAACCTCACGATTGCCAACACAACGTTTGTTTTTTTTTACATGGACACTTATTAAAATGTAATTTTTTATATAGCCAAATGGTACTACATAACCATTAATAAAAATAAGACATTTTAAGGTAAAATAAAGACTGTTTATAAATTAAAACAAACATGTTCGCGGCTAAGCACCTAAACCTAAATTAATAATAAGAGTTTTTGGCCTAGTGTAACATTTGCCATGTGAAAGATATTCCAAAAGTTTAAAATCAAAATGATATTCGTCTTCATGAAAATTCGGCCAAATGAGGGGTTGGCATACAAAAATTTGCCAATTGTCAGTTGTCAAAGTGAACATTCGGAGTAATGTTGGTTGCCAAATGAAATTCGATCAAATAAAATTCGGCGAAAAGGCAGAACACCGCGATTCAGTTTAGGTTCGCACGCTGTCAGATTCATACTATAAGTGACAGCTGAAATTTGAACTGAGTCGGAATTAGGACGTCATGGTAAGGCCCCAGAACACTCAAGCCTAGTCCGCTTTTGAGCATGTAGCTGTGTTTGTCAATTGCATCTGTCTTATGTTTATTTGCACAAAGCACAATAAAGAGTTTAGGACAACAACAACAACAAAATCAGCTACTTAGAAAATTTGGAAATATAATTGTAAATGCTATATTATAAATACCTCAATAAGGTAAATTAAATTCAAAGTCAGCAACAACATATCAGTTATAAGTAACTTCTTTTTAGAGTCACACAAGAAACAACTATGTAAATCCTGTCGTATACTATCTAAAATGCGAGTTGTTTAAACGGATATGCTTTCACATACATCACTACATAGTATAAAACAAAGTCGCTTTCTCTGTCCCTATACTACGTAACGGATTTTGATGCGGTTTTTTAATATATAGAGTGAATCAAGAGGAAGGTTTATATGTATAATACATGCATAATATACCGTGCGAAGCCGGGGCGAGTCGCTAGTAAAAAATAATTAAAACACTCAATGCACGATTAAGTATGGCAGAATGTTTTAATAACACTACGCCTGTTTAGGTAAAATGTGTTTACATTTTTATTAAAGATTTTCTAGCTTTGTGTTACACGTTTATTTCGATTATGATTATCATTAGGTACCTGACGACAGCCTCTTTCCGTATCGGATCTCCCTGAGCGAAGAACGCTTGAAGTTTCTTCACCGAACTGTCGGCCGGTTGCGTCTCTACCGGTGAACTCGGGATTATGCTGTCTGTAACAAATAAACCAATGCATAGTCATCTAAGAAATTTCTTTATCGCCCTGCCAAGGTTCAATGTCGTTTATACTTTTTTAAATTGTTTCATACTAAAACTGTTTGCCGGATTTTGATGAAAATGAAAAAAAGTTTATTTCTTTTGAGGTTTACACATTAGTATAGTATCAGGGTTGGGACCTCCTAGTAAGCATAGGAATACTTTTTTCAGGAAGTCCCGCTTTTCTATTAATGCCAGTTTTTACTATTTATTACGAAAAGAGTAAAGTACTTATATTATATGTAGGTAACAAAACAACGGTTCAACTTAAATAAATGGTTTGTGTGTGTGTGTGTAATGGTAATGATATGAAACTTGGCATACAGTCTGGCAAAAAAGAATATAAATCAAAAAGTGGCAATACAGTAGTGTGATCCCATTTTCTTAAACCTATAGTTAGATTAGAAAAGTACGACACTACAGTATTGCCAATTTTTAATCTCTACTCTTTTTTGTCAGTCTATATCAATAGCTTTGAACCTGGGGGGGCAACTCCGAAATCCGATTTTCGAAGTTCGTATCACACCGTCCCTCTCACTCTCAAATTAATAACTATTAGTGAGAGCGGAACGGCACGAAACGAACTTCGAAAATCGGATTTCGGAGTATAAGGCCTGTTCAAAATATTAACACATTCGGATACTTTCTATTTCGGTAAATTATACGGTTCCCGTGATTTAGCTAATATAAATGAATAAAAAAGATAATTTATAGGTAGTCTTCTTAAATAATTAAAAAAAAAACGTCAATTAGTAGCTTGTCTGTCTGTTATATATTCACTCTCACGCTGAACCGATTTAGATGAAAATAATAATATATAAAGATAGCCATAATCAAGCATGTACCAAATATAATAATACAGTGTCTTAATCTAATGCAGATTGTATAGATTTCACAGGATCAAAAAATTAATTCCTCACAGACGAAGTCACAAACAACAACTACATACATATACATATGACGTCTATATCCCTTACGGGGTAAACAGACCCTTAGGTACCAAGACCTAAAGGCCACGTTTAGCACGATTAACAACAAGCAAGTCACATCTAGTTACCGATATATCTGGCCTCGCTCAAGTTGTCGCTCCACACCGCCCTGAGCGTGGCCAGGTCCTTGTGTCCGAGGTTGACGGCCACAGTGTCCATGGTGACGTGCGCGTCGCACAGCAGCAGCTCGCGGTGCGCTGCGCACTGCTGCTGGTACGACACGCCGCGCTTCACGTCGCAGCGGAGCGATACAGGCTCGAGGATTGGCTCCTGGCACAAAAATGAAGGCAATCGAAATCGAAGTCGAAGGCAACGGCACAGTTGCAGTCGAAGTCAAAGTCAAAGTTAAAGTCGAAGTCTAAGTCAAAGTTGCAGACGAAGTCAAAGTTGAAGTCAAACTTAAAGTTGAAGTCTAAGTGAAAGTTGCAGACGAAGTCAAAGTTGAAACCAAAGTCGAAATCAAAGTCAAAGTCAAAGTCTAAGTCAAAGTTGCAGACGAAGTCAAAGTCAGAGTTAAAGTCGAAGTCTAAGTCAAAGTTGCAGACGAAGTCAAAGTTGAAGTCAAACTTAAAGTTGAAGTCTAAGTGAAAGTTGCAGACGAAGTCAAAGTTGAAACCAAAGTCGAAATCAAAGTCAAAGTCTAAGTCAAAGTTGCAGACGAAGTCAAAGTCAGAGTTAAAGTCGAAGTCTAAGTCAAAGTTGCTGACGAAGTCAAAGTCAAAGTCAGAGTTAAAGTCGAAGTCTAAGTCAAAGTTGCTGACAAAGCCAAAGTCAAAGTCGAAATAAAAATTGAAGTCAAAGTCAGTCAAAATCGAAGTCGAAGTCCGAGTCAAAATCAAACGTTTATTTTACAAATTACTATATTTAATATAATTCTAATATTTTTAATTTTGAATTATTTCGTGTACCTACTTAATTATAATTACCTGTACTTCCAAGGTGCCAGCTAGCGTCATGACAGCCCGTGACAGCGTGATGTTGACCAACTTGATCAGTATGTTGTCAATAACAGGACCCTGTACGGGACTAGACGCATCCCGCGGGTTTATCTGCTTGAAGAAGTTCTCTATAACCAGGTCGCCTGGGGAGACAAAACAATATTTGTAACAATAATTAGCTGAGTTAGATGTAGTTTGAACAATAATTGTTGTTGTTGTTGTATTGTTGTTGTGTTGTGTTGTGTTGTGTTGTTGTGGCTGTATAGATTCAGGCGGTACTTTACGGAGTATAAAGTTAAATTTCCTGGATAAATTGACTTTGCTACGCTTAGGATGCTACGGAGAGAGGGGAAATGTATCCGGGGTATTAGTTTTTTTTTAATTGTGGTTTTGGTTTGTGAGTTTCGTTTCAACGAAATAAAAGCGCTCGAACTTAGTCAACCTTTGAACCCGTTTGCTTCAAATATGTTCTGAAAATATGTAGATTCCAATGCAGTGTATTTAAGAACAGGTGTTAGAAGTTAAAATACAAACAACAGACAACTACCCGCTCTGCTCTGCCACAACTACAGCTAAAGTTAATTTTTTTTTTTTTTTATGCGAATAGGAAGGAAAACGAGCAAGTGGGTCACCTGATGGCAAGCGATCACCACTGCCCATAGACACCCGCAACCCCGGAGGGATTGCAGATGCGTTGCCAACCTAGAGGGCTAAGATGAAATGCCTCTTGTGCCTGTAATTTCCCCGGCTGTCTTACTCTCCACACCGGAACACAGCAGTGCAAGCACTGCTGCTTAGCGGTAGGATTAGCGAGTAAGATGGTGGTAGCTATCCGGACGGACCTTGCACAAGGCCCTACCACCCGCAAAATGACTCTATTCATGAATTATTTCATCATAGACTACACGAAATTCACTTACCCATATTAAGTACAAGCAAGTTAGGTGACGACGGTTTTTGAGGCAGCAGCAATATAGGCGCGTGGATCTGAAAATAAAGAATAACATATAGTGATAAAAGCCGTGGTAGCCTAGTGGTTTGACCTGTGGCCTCTCAAGCAGAGCGTCGTGGGTTCAAATCCCGGGCTCGCACCTCTGAGTTAAAATTACATTTGTAATTTGCCATGAGCTTTTCGGTGAAGGAAAAACATCGTGAGGAAACCTGCACACATCTGCGAAGAAATTCAATGGTGTGTGTTAAGTTCCCACTCCGCACTGGGCGCGCGTGGGAACTATAGCCCAAACCCTCCAATACACGGAGGAGGCCTATGCCATGAGGCACGCCGAATTACGCGACAATTTAATATTAAATAAAAAAAAAACGGCAATAACAACAACAACATGTACTTACTGAAATTGTAGCGAATTCGGAATAAAAAGGTTTATAAATAAAAAATTATAATATTGGTTCGGATTTGACTAAAAAGCGGTCTCATAAAAATATTAGGTAAATACTTCTACTGCCATGTTCGTAACGCTATCGGGGCTATTATTAACTGTAGGCCCCAAAACGAATGGCACCCACAAACAAGGGAGACCATCAATCAAATGGTAACCTCAGACAAGTGAGACTGAAAGTAGAACTTAGAACAAGTGAGACCCCACTGAGACCCTATAACGAGTTAAACCCGTATCAAGTGAGACCGCTTTACTAGTGAAATCCAAATCCCGTCTAGGCCTTTAACAAGTGGAACCCATAACAGATAAGTGAGACTTCTTCCTCAGTATTATAGGCAACGAATAAATATATACGAGTATAAAAAGATACATATACAACTTAATCACAAATTAAACATTGTTACCTATTCATACATACTGTAAGAAGTTGAGTTTGTATGTACAAAAGTTTGTATATGTATAAGATAAGATCAGATAATGATTTATTTCCAGAAAATACTTTACATGCCATGGCAGGTTTACAGTAACTGTTACCTTAACCTATTAAATAACGAGAGTTTAGCAGAGAGTTTAGTTTATATTTATATAATACTCCTTTGATCCACTCAAACTTGACTGGAAGAGATCCCTTAAAGGGTCCGCCTTTGTGCATGTATCTCAGTGTTTGTCAATTGTATTATTTTGCACAATAAAGAGTTTACATAGATACATACCTAATATCTGTTCCGATCTGGGATCAAACCGGTGACCTTAAGGCTTTGTAGCCAGCACGGCTAGCATGGGAGCGCGCGGGCACTGTGTCGCGCGCGATGACTACCCGCCTCTTTCAAGATCGAACAGTTAAAAAATTACGGGTAGTCTATCTAGCGTTCTCGTGTTAGCCGTGCAGGTGCTCTTATAAGGCTGGATAGATGCTGGAGCGGATGATATACCTCTATAACCAGGTTGAGCCTGGCGCTCCATGTGCGGAAGCCCTGCGCCTGCCGCTCGGCCGCGCGCTCGGCCGCCACCGCCGCCTCCGAGGCCACGCCCGACGGGATCAGGGGCTCCAGGAATTGCTGCAAACAAATTATTGAATCAGGCGTTACTTTCCCGAAGTCCATGTTAACAAACAAAAACCTACAAATCAATAAAAAGAAAATCAAAAGCATATGTTGCAAGAAACTCAGCTCTAACAATGTGCTGATGCCCTAGTACTTTTGCTCCACGACTCAACAAAAAAAACACTTCAAAAATCGAACGCGATTCATTCGTATTTCAAAATAAGCTCTTAGTTAGAGGATCTGATATCTCTCCTCCAGCTTACCTGCAGCTGATGCAGCGCACAGTTCAGCAAGACCAGCTGCACCCTCCCGAGGTGTATCTTCAGCTCGCCATGCGACTTCAGCTCCTGCTGCCCGTAGTACCGCGGTGCCGCGCGCACATACTTCAGTTCCAGCACTTTATCCTCATCCGGCCACATTAGCTGAGGAAAACGGTAAAAAATACCAGATAAGCATTAGTATAGTTCGGAAGGACATCCCATCCCGTCGAGAGAATTGGCGAAAATCTTACGAATCATTTTGATTCCCCTTTCTACCTATACTCACAATCCTGCTAAGCGTGGCATTTGGGTCTTGTTCTTGTTAATCTAAGCTCGGTCTACCTCGTAAGGCATAAAGTCATGATTTATCGGGAGAAAAAAACGTTATAATTATCAAAAATGGTGACTTCTAGAGCTTCCTTGCACTGACGTGCGATGATTATCTTTCTCAAATCGTCCCGTCGCTCTTGCCAGCAGGCCGCCGCGCGCGTGCAATTGCTTCGCGCATGCTAACGACATCCTATATAACGGTAGACTACAAGGAGTTTAATAATTATTTAATTATAATATTAGCAGTGCCCTTACAGGGTTTGATCTTGTATCCTATCTTGTATCAAAGTTAATAAATGTCTTGTCTTGTCTTGTTACCTTAGGGTACAGGGTGGGCCCAGCCAAGTCATCGACAGTTGCCGCAGCGAGGTACAACTTGAGCGTCATGCGGTCGTTAGCGCGGAACACGCAGTCGCTCTCGAGCGCTCGCACTCGGATGGCCAGCAGGCCGCCGTGCGCGTGCGACAACTTCACGCATGCTGACGAAAGCCTGTATAACGGCATCAATGACAAATATATTATACTAGCTTCCGCCCGCGACTTCGTCTGCGTAGAATTAGCAATTGACATGTTTATGGCTATCCCCCAGGAACTATGCAATTTTCCGGGATAAAAAGTAGCCTATGTTTTAATCTAGGGTACCAGCTATCTTCGTTCCAAATTTTATCCTAATCCGTCCAGTTGTTTTAGCGTGAAGAAGGAACAAACATACACACTCACTCACTCACATCGTCACAAACTTTTGCATTTATAATATTAGTAGGATACTAGCTCCTGCCCGCGACTTTGTCCGCGTAGAATTAGACTTAATAGTTATTTGCGTTGCGACTCTAGGCAGCTACGACCTCTGACATGATTATTGCTATCCCGCAGAAACTATTCTATTATATTTCGTCGTTTCATTCTTCAGATATAATATAAAACCAGGTAGTCCTTTAAACCTACAGGCGACTTTGCACAATGTTAAGAGACAGTCAATTGACTATTTAACGAACTTTAGTTCACTCATTCGTTCAGTCTACCCTTCCAGTCAATCCTCCGTTCCTAAGACCTCATTCTTTTTTCGTGCACGGCGACGAGCGCACGCGCCCTCAAGTAGTTCCTGCTTACGACTAGGCAATTAGTATGTCGAAACGCAGAAACGAAGAAAAGATTAAGTATTACCATGAAAAGATTAAAAAACTTCAACACGATCATCAGCGATGGTCGAGAATTATTTACTCATCATCTTCGGAAAGTGAGGGTAAGTTCAGCCATTTTATATATTATTCGTATTTGGGAAGTGTTTTAACGAGCCTATATAGGAACTGACTGCGAGTCAGTGACTATAATTATAACACATCGGGGTTGACTGCGAGTCTCCAACGATGCGTATAAAGCTGTACATACGTGCATTCTTCAAAAGAAATACACGTTCACATGGGGACTGACTGCGAGTCAGTAACTATGATGATAATACATCGGGGTTGACTGCGAGTCTCCAACGATGATATTAAGCTTTACATACGTACAACAAGCTCACACGGGGACTGACTGCGAGTCAGTAACTGTGATCATAGCACATCGGGGTTGACTGCGAGTCTCCAACGATGATGCATAGCTTTTCATACGTGAATTTTCAATAGAAAATCGTTAATTTTTTTTTCTCAATGTACCCTCAAAAAAAAAATGTACAGTTAAAATAATCACTTCCTTATTGTTTTAGACGACGAAATCGAACAAAATGTAGATTGTTCTACACCGGCTCATGACTCTGCTATACCGGAACCGGAAATAAGCAGCCAGCCGCCCGCCCCAGAACATTTCGATGAACTGTTGGCGCCGGAATCCACGATCGATCCACCAGGCTCGGAAACTAAAACGGACGCTTCCACAGCGCCGTCACAGCCTGAGCTCGACCCGGCCATGCTATCAGCACTCGGAGAATCAACAAGCGATTTACCAGAGTTTGGTGAAACGATTAACCAAAATCTGACCAACCTTTGGCTACCGTTGCTCAAAAAGCCTATGATCAAGGATAACAAAGATAAAATCCAGAAGGAATATCTTATCCCTGATAATTGTCGCTTGTTACAAGCCCCAAGAATAAACGCGGAAATTTCGGCTGCTGTCCCCGACATGGTCCGGAACCGAGACAAAAATTTAGCGGCTATGCAGCAACAGCTGGGCTCGGGGATCACAGCTGTCAATAGAACTATGGATATTTTACTCAAAGGCCCCGATGCCGATAAAATCCAAGCTATGAAACATCTCAGCAACGGCTGCCGCATATTGTGTGATCTTCATGCTGTATCCACGCAGAATCGCATAAAACTCATCACAACAAGTTTGGACAGAACGTTCTTACAAGTAATTCAAGATGTCGAACGTGACGAAACATTATTCGGGACTAAACTGTCCGAGAAAATTAAGGCCGCGAAGACCATAGAAAAGCAAGGACTTCAGATAAAGAAAGCGGTTGCGAAGAATTCTACACCTGCTCAGTCGACGAACAAGCGAGCGCCTAACTCGGGAAACTGGCCAGCGCCCCCTCGTTACACGCCGAACAGGGGGGCGCGCGGGGGAGCCCGCAGGCCGCCGCCGCCGCCAGCCGCCCGGCGCCCGCAGCCAGCTCCACAGCCGGCCAGGGGGACGCAGCCGCCCAAACCACGTGTACAGCAAGCACAGTAGCACAGGTACATGCCGGTCGACTCTCCCATTTCTATGATTGTTGGCTTAAAATAACTTCAAACGATTTGGTCTTACACTGGATCAGATATGGCTACTCGATTTCCTTCAACGCGGAAGTAAAACAAATATCCGTACCAAAAAACACCTTCTCACAGAGTGACGAAGACGACATTGATTTAGAGATACAGAAATTATTAGATCTAGGAGCCATATCAGAGTGTACTCCGATTAAAGATCAATTTATTTCTAAATTTTTTCTCGCACCGAAACCTAACGGGAGTAAACGTTTTATTCTTAATTTAAAAGGTCTTAATAAATTTGTAACGCCCGGTCATTTCAAGATGGAGGATCATCGCACAGCGTCGAAACTTATTCCTCTTAACGGTTATTTAGCCACAATAGACCTAAAAGAAGCCTATCTCCTTGTCCCAATAAATAAACATGACCGAAAATTTTTACGTTTTCAATACCGTGATCTTACCTATGAGTTCACAGCTTTACCGTACGGTCTATCCGTGGCCCCTAGAGTATTTACCAAAATTATGAAAGAAGTGATAACTAACTTAAGATCCCGTGGACTTAAATCAGTAATTTTTTTAGATGATATTTTGTGCATAGGAGATAGCTTTCAAGAATGCTTTGATAATGTAAGCACAACACTACAGCTATTGCAATGTGTTGGGTTTGTAATTAATTACAACAAAAGCTCATTACATCCGAAACAGACTAGTAAATTCTTAGGATTTAATTTCGATACTAAAATGCTAACTGTTTCCTTACCAGAAGATAAACGAAACAAAATTGCACAACTGGTTCGCAAATTCTTAAGTCTCCCCAGGTGTACCATTAGAGAATTCGCACAGCTCATTGGAGTTTTAGTATCAGCTTGTCCCGCCGTCAAATACGGTTGGGTTTATACAAAAACTTTAGAAAGACAAAAATATCTTGAACTGTTAAAGAACGATAACTATGACACCAAAATCAAACCTTCACATATTATTCTCGAAGACTTGAAATGGTGGTTAAACAATATTTATACATCAAGTAACTTCATGAGACCTACCGCTTTTCAGCTCGAAATTTATACAGACGCATCTATGTCCGGCTGGGGCGCCGTCTGCGGCAAAAATAAAGTTAACGGTACGTGGAAGTCGTCCGAAAGGGAGTCTCATATTAATTATTTAGAATTACTAGCTGTACACCTGGGCTTGAAGAGTTTTGCTAGGAATATGACAAGTGGTGCAATTTTATTGCGTATTGATAATACAACCGCCATAAGTTATGTGAATCGCATGGGCGGGATCCAGTTTCCTCATTTGAACGAGTTATCTCGTCTCATTTGGCAGTGGTGCGAGAAGCGACACATATGGATTTACGCGTCTTATGTCAATTCGAAAGAAAACGTTGCAGATGCAGAATCCAGGAAAACGCCTAACCCCGACACAGAATGGGAATTGTCAGACAAAGCGTTTGAAACTATTGTACAGCGTTTTGGAAAACCTGAGATAGACTTATTCGCTTCTCGTTCCAATGCCAAATGCTCGAACTTCATATCCTGGAAACCAGATCCGGACGCCGTGACTGTAGACGCATTTACAACCAGCTGGCGTTCAATATATTTTTATGCTTTCCCGCCTTTTGCGTTAATTTTAAAATGCCTCAGAAAGATTATAGATGACCAAGCAAATGGAATCCTAGTCTTTCCGTATTGGCCATCACAACCGTGGTTCCCTCTATTACAGAGCTTATTAGACTCCGAAATAATGTTTCTCAGCCCCAATATAAATCTTCTTCATTCTCATTACAGAGAGTACCACCCCCTGCACAGGGGGCTTACCCTGGGTGTCGCGAAGCTCTGCAACAGTCCTTCAGCCGACGAGGTTCACCACCAGAAGCGTTAACACTCATGCTAGCGTCACTCTCTGATAGCACATTAAAACAATACGATGTAACATACAAGCTCTGGTGGCAATTTTGCACCTTAAATGATGTCAGTGTATTTGAACCCCCTAAAGCAGTAATGTTGACCTTTTTGACTAAACAATTTAATCAAAATTGTGCATATGGCACACTTAATAGTCACCGGTCAGCTTTATCCTTGTTATTGGGCAACAGCATTGGTTCAGACGATTGCGTTAAACGCCTCTTAAGAGGAGCGTATAGAAAGAAACCGAATGCCCCAAAATATAATCTCACCTGGGACCCGCAGGTCGTTCTGAACCACATCTCTCATTGGTACCCCAATACGAGCCTAAGTCTGGAAAATATCACAAAGAAATTAGTTACGTTACTGGCTATATGTACGGCACATAGGGTTCAAACGTTAGCATTGATTAAAATCGAAAATATTATCACCACAAATAATGGCATCAAAATCGGTATCGCAGAGGTCATCAAAACGTCTGCGGCGGGACGAGAACGACCGGTTCTCTTCCTACCATTCTTTAGAGAGAACGTCACCATCTGTCCTGCTACAACTCTCAGAGACTATATTTTTATAACAAAAAATAAAAGAGCTGATAGCATAGGAAACCTTTTACTGACACATAAACCACCACACAGAGCTGCTACTTCCCAAACCATCAGTAGATGGATTAAAAATGTGCTGTCAGTGCGTGGTATAGACGTGGCGGTGTTTGGCGCGCACAGCACGCGCCACGCCGCCACGTCGGCCGCCAGCCGCGCCGGCGCCAGCCTCGGCGCCATCCGCCGCGCGGCCGGCTGGACCGACAACTCTAATTCTTTTGCTCGCTTCTATAACCGACCGACTTCGGATGAAGGATTGTTCGCTACAGCTGTTTGCTTGTCTAGAAACGATTCTTAGTAAACTAAAATATAAGATTATCTGTATATACCTTAATCACTTTGTGCCAGGAAAGAAAAAATATAAACACATTATGTTTTGTAATATTTTTGTTTTATTTTATTATATACCTGAAGCAAAACTTTTAAATCTCTAAAAATCTACCTGGTTTTATATTATATCTGAAGAATGAAACGACGAAATATAATAGATGATCAAACGAACTTCTCGAGCGAAGTTCGATCATTATTATATGAGTCGTTTCATTCGAAGATATAAGAACCCTCCCACCCAAATTAATCCCCAAATACTAAAAGTTTTGCACCTCTCTGAAAATAATGAGGTCTTAGGAACGGAGGATTGACTGGAAGGGTAGACTGAACGAATGAGTGAACTAAAGTTCGTTAAATAGTCAATTGACTGTCTCTTAACATTGTGCAAAGTCGCCTGTAGGTTTAAAGGACTACCTGGTTTTATATTATATCTTCGAATGAAACGACTCATATAATAATGATCGAACTTCGCTCGAGAAGTTCGTTTGATCATCTATTTTCCGGGATAAAAAGTAGCCTATGTATCTAGGGTGCCAGCTATTTACATTCCAAATTTTATCCAAATCCGTCCAGTTGTTTTAGCGTGAAGAAGGAACAAACATACACACACACTCACTTAGTCACATTGTCACAAACTTTTGCATTTACCATATTAGTAGGATACTCAGCCAAAAATATTTGGCCCAGTCTTCATATAAAACTACCGATATTGCACTCATATGAACGCCACATTTTTTCCCCTGAGTATTACACTATACTATAGATGATCAAACGAACTTCTCGAGCGAAGTTCGATCATTATTATATGAGTCGTTTCATTCGAAGATATAATATAAAACCAGGTAGTCCTTTAAACCTACAGGCGACTTTGCACAATGTTAAGAGACAGTCAATTGACTATTTAACGAACTTTAGTTCACTCATTCGTTCAGTCTACCCTTCCAGTCAATCCTCCGTTCCTAAGACCTCATTATTTTCAGAGAGGTGCAAAACTTTTAGTATTTGGGGATTAATTTGGGTGGGAGGGTTCTTATATCTTCGAATGAAACGACTCATATAATAATGATCGAACTTCGCTCGAGAAGTTCGTTTGATCATCTATTATATTTCGTCGTTTCATTCTTCAGATATAATATAAAACCAGGTAGATTTTTAGAGATTTAAAAGTTTTGCTTCAGGTATATAATAAAATAAAACAAAAATATTACAAAACATAATGTGTTTATATTTTTTCTTTCCTGGCACAAAGTGATTAAGGTATATACAGATAATCTTATATTTTAGTTTACTAAGAATCGTTTCTAGACAAGCAAACAGCTGTAGCGAACAATCCTTCATCCGAAGTCGGTCGGTTATAGAAGCGAGCAAAAGAATTAGAGTTGTCGGTCCAGCCGGCCGCGCGGCGGATGGCGCCGAGGCTGGCGCCGGCGCGGCTGGCGGCCGACGTGGCGGCGTGGCGCGTGCTGTGCGCGCCAAACACCGCCACGTCTATACCACGCACTGACAGCACATTTTTAATCCATCTACTGATGGTTTGGGAAGTAGCAGCTCTGTGTGGTGGTTTATGTGTCAGTAAAAGGTTTCCTATGCTATCAGCTCTTTTATTTTTTGTTATAAAAATATAGTCTCTGAGAGTTGTAGCAGGACAGATGGTGACGTTCTCTCTAAAGAATGGTAGGAAGAGAACCGGTCGTTCTCGTCCCGCCGCAGACGTTTTGATGACCTCTGCGATACCGATTTTGATGCCATTATTTGTGGTGATAATATTTTCAATTTTAATCAATGCTAACGTTTGAACCCTATGTGCCGTACATATAGCCAGTAACGTAACTAATTTCTTTGTGATATTTTCCAGACTTAGGCTCGTATTGGGGTACCAATGAGAGATGTGGTTCAGAACGACCTGCGGGTCCCAGGTGAGATTATATTTTGGGGCATTCGGTTTCTTTCTATACGCTCCTCTTAAGAGGCGTTTAACGCAATCGTCTGAACCAATGCTGTTGCCCAATAACAAGGATAAAGCTGACCGGTGACTATTAAGTGTGCCATATGCACAATTTTGATTAAATTGTTTAGTCAAAAAGGTCAACATTACTGCTTTAGGGGGTTCAAATACACTGACATCATTTAAGGTGCAAAATTGCCACCAGAGCTTGTATGTTACATCGTATTGTTTTAATGTGCTATCAGAGAGTGACGCTAGCATGAGTGTTAACGCTTCTGGTGGTGAACCTCGTCGGCTGAAGGACTGTTGCAGAGCTTCGCGACACCCAGGGTAAGCCCCCTGTGCAGGGGGTGGTACTCTCTGTAATGAGAATGAAGAAGATTTATATTGGGGCTGAGAAACATTATTTCGGAGTCTAATAAGCTCTGTAATAGAGGGAACCACGGTTGTGATGGCCAATACGGAAAGACTAGGATTCCATTTGCTTGGTCATCTATAATCTTTCTGAGGCATTTTAAAATTAACGCAAAAGGCGGGAAAGCATAAAAATATATTGAACGCCAGCTGGTTGTAAATGCGTCTACAGTCACGGCGTCCGGATCTGGTTTCCAGGATATGAAGTTCGAGCATTTGGCATTGGAACGAGAAGCGAATAAGTCTATCTCAGGTTTTCCAAAACGCTGTACAATAGTTTCAAACGCTTTGTCTGACAATTCCCATTCTGTGTCGGGGTTAGGCGTTTTCCTGGATTCTGCATCTGCAACGTTTTCTTTCGAATTGACATAAGACGCGTAAATCCATATGTGTCGCTTCTCGCACCACTGCCAAATGAGACGAGATAACTCGTTCAAATGAGGAAACTGGATCCCGCCCATGCGATTCACATAACTTATGGCGGTTGTATTATCAATACGCAATAAAATTGCACCACTTGTCATATTCCTAGCAAAACTCTTCAAGCCCAGGTGTACAGCTAGTAATTCTAAATAATTAATATGAGACTCCCTTTCGGACGACTTCCACGTACCGTTAACTTTATTTTTGCCGCAGACGGCGCCCCAGCCGGACATAGATGCGTCTGTATAAATTTCGAGCTGAAAAGCGGTAGGTCTCATGAAGTTACTTGATGTATAAATATTGTTTAACCACCATTTCAAGTCTTCGAGAATAATATGTGAAGGTTTGATTTTGGTGTCATAGTTATCGTTCTTTAACAGTTCAAGATATTTTTGTCTTTCTAAAGTTTTTGTATAAACCCAACCGTATTTGACGGCGGGACAAGCTGATACTAAAACTCCAATGAGCTGTGCGAATTCTCTAATGGTACACCTGGGGAGACTTAAGAATTTGCGAACCAGTTGTGCAATTTTGTTTCGTTTATCTTCTGGTAAGGAAACAGTTAGCATTTTAGTATCGAAATTAAATCCTAAGAATTTACTAGTCTGTTTCGGATGTAATGAGCTTTTGTTGTAATTAATTACAAACCCAACACATTGCAATAGCTGTAGTGTTGTGCTTACATTATCAAAGCATTCTTGAAAGCTATCTCCTATGCACAAAATATCATCTAAAAAAATTACTGATTTAAGTCCACGGGATCTTAAGTTAGTTATCACTTCTTTCATAATTTTGGTAAATACTCTAGGGGCCACGGATAGACCGTACGGTAAAGCTGTGAACTCATAGGTAAGATCACGGTATTGAAAACGTAAAAATTTTCGGTCATGTTTATTTATTGGGACAAGGAGATAGGCTTCTTTTAGGTCTATTGTGGCTAAATAACCGTTAAGAGGAATAAGTTTCGACGCTGTGCGATGATCCTCCATCTTGAAATGACCGGGCGTTACAAATTTATTAAGACCTTTTAAATTAAGAATAAAACGTTTACTCCCGTTAGGTTTCGGTGCGAGAAAAAATTTAGAAATAAATTGATCTTTAATCGGAGTACACTCTGATATGGCTCCTAGATCTAATAATTTCTGTATCTCTAAATCAATGTCGTCTTCGTCACTCTGTGAGAAGGTGTTTTTTGGTACGGATATTTGTTTTACTTCCGCGTTGAAGGAAATCGAGTAGCCATATCTGATCCAGTGTAAGACCAAATCGTTTGAAGTTATTTTAAGCCAACAATCATAGAAATGGGAGAGTCGACCGGCATGTACCTGTGCTACTGTGCTTGCTGTACACGTGGTTTGGGCGGCTGCGTCCCCCTGGCCGGCTGTGGAGCTGGCTGCGGGCGCCGGGCGGCTGGCGGCGGCGGCGGCCTGCGGGCTCCCCCGCGCGCCCCCCTGTTCGGCGTGTAACGAGGGGGCGCTGGCCAGTTTCCCGAGTTAGGCGCTCGCTTGTTCGTCGACTGAGCAGGTGTAGAATTCTTCGCAACCGCTTTCTTTATCTGAAGTCCTTGCTTTTCTATGGTCTTCGCGGCCTTAATTTTCTCGGACAGTTTAGTCCCGAATAATGTTTCGTCACGTTCGACATCTTGAATTACTTGTAAGAACGTTCTGTCCAAACTTGTTGTGATGAGTTTTATGCGATTCTGCGTGGATACAGCATGAAGATCACACAATATGCGGCAGCCGTTGCTGAGATGTTTCATAGCTTGGATTTTATCGGCATCGGGGCCTTTGAGTAAAATATCCATAGTTCTATTGACAGCTGTGATCCCCGAGCCCAGCTGTTGCTGCATAGCCGCTAAATTTTTGTCTCGGTTCCGGACCATGTCGGGGACAGCAGCCGAAATTTCCGCGTTTATTCTTGGGGCTTGTAACAAGCGACAATTATCAGGGATAAGATATTCCTTCTGGATTTTATCTTTGTTATCCTTGATCATAGGCTTTTTGAGCAACGGTAGCCAAAGGTTGGTCAGATTTTGGTTAATCGTTTCACCAAACTCTGGTAAATCGCTTGTTGATTCTCCGAGTGCTGATAGCATGGCCGGGTCGAGCTCAGGCTGTGACGGCGCTGTGGAAGCGTCCGTTTTAGTTTCCGAGCCTGGTGGATCGATCGTGGATTCCGGCGCCAACAGTTCATCGAAATGTTCTGGGGCGGGCGGCTGGCTGCTTATTTCCGGTTCCGGTATAGCAGAGTCATGAGCCGGTGTAGAACAATCTACATTTTGTTCGATTTCGTCGTCTAAAACAATAAGGAAGTGATTATTTTAACTGTACATTTTTTTTTTTGAGGGTACATTGAGAAAAAAAAATTAACGATTTTCTATTGAAAATTCACGTATGAAAAGCTATGCATCATCGTTGGAGACTCGCAGTCAACCCCGATGTGCTATGATCACAGTTACTGACTCGCAGTCAGTCCCCGTGTGAGCTTGTTGTACGTATGTAAAGCTTAATATCATCGTTGGAGACTCGCAGTCAACCCCGATGTATTATCATCATAGTTACTGACTCGCAGTCAGTCCCCATGTGAACGTGTATTTCTTTTGAAGAATGCACGTATGTACAGCTTTATACGCATCGTTGGAGACTCGCAGTCAACCCCGATGTGTTATAATTATAGTCACTGACTCGCAGTCAGTTCCTATATAGGCTCGTTAAAACACTTCCCAAATACGAATAATATATAAAATGGCTGAACTTACCCTCACTTTCCGAAGATGATGAGTAAATAATTCTCGACCATCGCTGATGATCGTGTTGAAGTTTTTTAATCTTTTCATGGTAATACTTAATCTTTTCTTCGTTTCTGCGTTTCGACATACTAATTGCCTAGTCGTAAGCAGGAACTACTTGAGGGCGCGTGCGCTCGTCGCCGTGCACGAAAAAAGAATGAGGTCTTAGGAACGGAGGATTGACTGGAAGGGTAGACTGAACGAATGAGTGAACTAAAGTTCGTTAAATAGTCAATTGACTGTCTCTTAACATTGTGCAAAGTCGCCTGTAGGTTTAAAGGACTACCTGGTTTTATATTATATCTGAAGAATGAAACGACGAAATATAATACAATACTATATTGTCTAATAATTATTCGAGATTTTTTCACAGGTGGGTTAGTTGGATTAAAATCACCTGTCAAGATTTCTTATATTTTTTTTTTAATTAAGTTAATCCTATAACGCCGAACATTTTACACATATTTAATTTACACATACCAAATTACAACAAACAACACAAATTATTTACAAATTATTGATCTCGAGGCCATACGGGTTTGGGCGGCGGATTTCGGGTTAAAGGTGAATGCTGGAAAGTCGCAGGCAATTGTTGTTGGAAGTCCTCATTTCATCTCAAAGCTGTCTGACCTGGTGTTGCCCGAATTAGTTTTTGACGGAACTTCTATTCCTCTCTCATCCACTGTCAGAAATTTGGGTGTCATCATGGATCAGACGCTTTCCTGGTCGGCTCATGTCTCCGAGGTCAGCCGGAAGCTCTTTGCCTCGGTCCATTCTCTCAGGCGCCTGCAAAATTTTCTCCCTCTTCATACCAAGATAACTCTAGCACAATCTCTCCTTCTCCCTCTTCTTGATTATGGCGACATAGCCTTTCTTGACCTTTCCGAGCAGCTGCTTGACAAGCTTGAGCGTCTACAAAATGTCTGCATACGCTATATATTTGGCCTGCGTAAGTATGACCACGTATCCTCTTTCCGCGCTCAGCTGAAGTGGCTGCCGATTCGTCTTCGGCGGAATGTCCACATCCTGTCGTTGCTTTTTAACGTCCTTTTTAAACCCCAGTCCCCATCCTACCTTTCAGATAGATTTAGTTACTTGGCCGTTGGTTCCGAGAACCGATTGCGGTCGAGTAATAATCTATCTCTTGCGTTTCCTGTCTCCAAATCGAAAACCTACTCCAAGTCCTTTTCCGTGCACGCTGTTGTTGTGTTGTGTTGTTGTTAGACTGTGGAATCGTTTACCTGTTGAGATCAGGCAGTCGCAGTCGGTTGCCGCCCTACGAAATCGCCTATGGAAGTATTGGCTTGATGAGTCTTCTTGAGTGGACTTTGTTTGTTTCGTGTGTGTGTATATTTATGTAGCTTAATATGTAGGTTATATTACTATGTAGTGTATTTCTGACATATATTAGTTTATTGTATATTTATTTATTTTTATATGTATTAGGGTGTACCTGTATTGTTGTGTAGGTGTATTATTATTATGTTAGTGCTTTATTAGTTTAGGTTTAAATTAGGGTCATTGCTCTTCTAGCTTTCCAGTATGTCTACTCTCTATACTCTGGTTTCTGTTGTCCTGTCAATCGTTCGAAGGTTAACTGGAAGAGATCCCTTTAAGGGATAAGTTCGCCTTTGTACATCTATTTGTCTCATTATCTGTAAAATTAATGTGTTTTATGTACAATAAAGAGTTATACATACATACATACATACATACATACAAACCCCTGAAAAACATTTACAGTGTTCAGTCAAACACTCAACCATTTTATTAATTTTGAAACACTTTTTATGTCGGAGAACGTTTTAATACGCGGAAACTGCACTCAGTGTGCACATGCGGCACCGGTGACTGATCTCAAGAGACAGCTTAAATTAATCGTTCAAAATCGTCACCATTTAAAGCTCAACACATTACCAATCAAAATAATTAGTACCTACCATTGTTTTACTCACATTATAGTACTAGTTTTCCAATAAAATCGTAAAAAAAACCTTTAAATAAGAATATGATTACTGTCCTACCTGACAGAGTAGCTGAACTTGGTGGCACCAGAGGGCACCGGCGGGTCTGCCTCTGGTCTCATGAGGTAGTCCCACAACGACGCGGTCTTTGGTAGAAGAGCTGTCTTCAGATTCAAGTCGTGACGAGCTTGAATTCTGGAAGAAAATAACAATTAAGCAAAGTTCTTGTGCCAAAATATTCAAACGGGTGTTCAGTCTTCTGTCAAATTAATAATCGTTTGTCCTTATCTGTGAAACGTAAATGTCAAAGTGACAGATAAGGACAAACGATTGCTAAGTTAACAGAAGCCTATAGAGCGTTTATGAATAATGGGGTTAATGTTTACTTACTCATCATAGATGCAGTGCAAGTACTGCATGAGGGACTTGAGAGTCTGCGCGTTGAGGGCCATCTCTATGGGCCCCAAGTCGCCGACCAGGCTCTGTTCCACGCTGTGGAAGTGGGAGCGGAAGTCCGGACAGTCGGCGCGAACCTGCAATGATACTTTTACATTAATATGTGGCTAAATCTTCGTGAGGTTTTGTTTCTTTTTTATGTAAATAATTAAGCTTAGCATTATGCTTTGTATTATGTACTTAGATATATTAATATATATTCTAAATTGCACCACCTGCTCAGATCTGTTCTTTTCTCCGGTCCGTTATGGTTGCCTGGTAGAGATCGCTCTGTATCGATAAGGCCGCCTATTGTTACCTTATTACTTCTGTATACCTTTTTTCTGTTTTGATTGTTATTTTTGGTGTTCAATAAAGAGTTATTGTATTGTATTGCTTTTTCTAGCTTATTACGTAACTCGCTCGCAATCGCCATCGTGTTCATTTTGACAATTCATGTATGAATGTGACAGCTAGCTGATTCCGATGCGAATTCTCAGCCCATACATGAACTGCCAAAATGAACACGATTACGATTGCGAGCGAGTTACATAATAAGCTAGCAAGGCTTTGTACGCAGAAATATGTACGTACTTAAATAAAAATTTAGACTGTATATTCTTGTGTTTCTCAATTCTGTTTGTTTTTATACACATGTAAGTATGCATGGCTGGCAGTACAGCCGATGATGAAGATGTTGCTGATTACGATGACAGTCCTCGTGACAATGATAAGTTAGTGAAATAATGATAATAATAACGATGATAATATTGATGATGGCGATAATTAAGATGGTGCTGATGTTAATGACGATGACGATGATGGCAATATTGATGATAGTAATAATGATAATACTACTTAGAATGACGATAAGAATAATGATGCTACTGGGAATAATAACGATACCGATGAAGATAAATAAATAAATATCTTGGGACAACTGACACCAATTCACCTAGTCCCAAACTAAGCAAAGCTTGTGATATGGGTACTAGACAACGGATAAACATACTTGTATAGATAAATACATACTTAAATTCATATTAAACATCCAAGACTCGAACCCGGGACCTCGAGCTTCATAGTCAGGTTCTCTAACCACTAGGCTATTCGGTCATCATTGATGATTTTGTATGTAGTCCCGGATAAAAAAAAACTCATAGCGATTAACACGTACGATCACATCGACCCACCTTCCTGTAGAGCAGGTTGAGCAGCTCCCCGTCCCCGCCGAGCAGCTCCTGCGCGCCGGCGGCGGCGTGCTCCAGCAGCAGCGCGCGCGCCACGCACAGCTGCACCGCCGGCCCGTACTGCATCAGCGCCACGTCCAGGCACACCTTGCTCACGCTCAGCGCCATGTACGGACGGTCCTTCTTGTCTTCAGTGCGGCTGAGATTGATCACGATCTCGCCTGGAGAGAGCGTTCAAAATTGTTTAAACTCTCGTAAAAAGCTAGTAGCGTAGTGGTGCGGTATTTGGCCTCTTAAGCAGTGTTTGGGCCTCTGGTTTTTAATTTATGTGAGAAATTGCAATTCAAACTGTGCCCAGATCAGGGGGTGTCACTCCGCAGTTCAGGTACGATCAACCGGCGCTCCTGCCGGGCAGGATAATGGCATTAGGTTGCCGCTCGCCTCGCACGATGGCGTCGCGCGTTATTTTGTGTGTTACCTAGTTACCTAGCAACAAAGAATGATACTCTTATCAAACTCACCTATAACAAACCTCAGCAGTGTGTTGATCGTGTTGCTAGGCGACACGTTATCATCGAACCCTGGCAGATCCACGGAGCGGGCGTACACCTCCATGTCCTCGTCACTGTGCTCTGACGATATGAACACTTGGTTCGCCTCCTGGAATCCGAGCTTCGCCCCTGCGAGGTCGAACGTTGATTCTGCTGCTCTATAAAGATAGAAAGGATTGTTTGATAAAATTTCAAATGTTATAATCGTAAGACCAATCCACTGATAGGTGGAATCCTCAAAAGATAACCAACTATAAAGAAAATTACATAAGTATACGTAAATACGCATATTCCAGCGCCCCTAACGGACAAACACTATAACACGTATCTAAGAACCACCGCTAAGAAAATACGAACCTAATAAGTACAGAAAACTGCATCTAAATATGTGTGTCTGTTCTCAAGATAAATGACAACATACGTTTGCGGACAAACACAAAGAAACAACCTATCACCCTAATCGCATATACCTTCTCCGTTCCGTGGTGGTTAAAAAGCCAATCCAGTTTTTAGATTTTTCCAAATTTTTAACATAATTTGTATGTATAAAAAGCAACCGTGACTAACTCATCAATCAACGCACAGCTCAAATCACTGAAAGGATAGCGCTGAAAGACATGCAGATAGTTATTACGACGTAGACATCCGCTAAGAAAGTATTTAGAGACAGGGACATATTTAGCGACAGGCGGTTAAGGAACTGGTACAATAGGAAACATGCTTTAAAAAAAAATATCACATTTCTTAGTAAAATATGAAAATATCGTAAAAAAGAAGACAAAAAATGAAATAAAAGTAATATCGGTCAAGAAATACGGAAAATATAAGAGTTTTAAACTACTAATAAGTAAGCGATTAGAAAGAGCGATCCGATATGACATGTGACGCCATTTGTCACAACGCCCATACAAACTCCATATTAAAATACAGTTTTTCTAGAAAGAGATGGAGACAAATCTTTGATAACTTATTATCTCGATTGTTTTTATAGTTAAAGTCATCGCAATTTAAAAGGCCCGTTTTGACAGTTCACGCCCATGAAGTTCTAAATTTTTTACCAATCGAAATGTTCTGAAGGTAATTGCATTTTTCATTGATGGGTATCGCTCACTCAGCGAAGTGCTGTGCATAACGATTTTTTCATATTGTCCACAGACTATTAATAATCGGTTAAGGAAAAAATTAATCGATCAAGATAATTTTTATTAAGGCCCACTCGCACTTGGCCCGTTTTATTTATTTTATTTAGACCAGTTAATTACTGAATTTCACCAACTGTGTAGTGATATTTACTGAAAATTATGACCTTGGAGCTCAAAGCCGTAAATAATGGCAGCACTGATTTCTATAGAATGGCTCGTCTTCATCATCTCAAGAAAATGATTGACTGATGATTCACTTTTTCTCGTTTTTTTTGTGATTGAGTGAATGTTATTGTAATCAAAATATTAAATGAAAGAAAATTTACTTTTCGTAACATTGTATCATTTCAAAATACCTATAATATCAATTTAAGTAAAATTTTCTAATCAGAACTTTAATCCAATGCACTTTACAATACATATTCAAATCGATCAAATACTCATGCAAACTTGAATCGATTTATCGTGAGTATCGAGTACCGAGTCATATGGTTACATCACTTGTTACGTCGGGAAGACAAATGTCAAAACGGGCCTTTTATTTTGCGACGACTTTAGTTGAAAAATATTTTTTTATATTGTTTATTTATAACATAAACGATCTTTTAATGAAAACCATGAAAAAAAATCATGAATATTCTATATTTTTTATACATAAGGCACTTGTCCCACCGCGGGCGAGTAGCGAGAAGCGAGTATTTTTTAGTATGGCACTTTTGTCGCTTTTGTAAAGCGACAATATTTCCATACTAAAAAAACGCTCGCTTCCCGCTACTCGCCGGCGGTGGGACAAGTGCCTAAAATAAGCTTACGTTTGATGGAACCTCGCTTGATGGAAGGCGAATATGAGGCCTAAGATGGTACACGTTTGCCTAGAAGGTTGTTCACTTTGTCTTTAAAAATGTCCAGTTTATAGTGTTCCGGAAAAACTGACCTCAGCAGAGAGTTGGCCGTCCTTGGCCGTCCGCATAATAATTCTGTGCTGACGCAATCGCGGGAAATAGTTAAAAAGTAAACTTACTTTGTTCTTTTCAAGTAAGCCGCCACGATCCTCTGTCGAAGCTGTACCAGTTCCGAATGGCTCGGATCCGCCGGGACCTAATTCAATAACAAAACACACAGTTAATTCACACTACAATATGGCTGACAACATCTGAGGGGCAGTGCCGACCCTAACCCTTGATTAGAGTAGAGCGAGGTTGTCTTTGGACGCCTTAAGCTGGAGCAGAGAAGAAGCAGAACCTGTAAGTGCGCATGTGTTTCTTTTCCTTGTCCTTTGTTGCTCTCATGCAGTTTAATAGGCCTCAGTAACCGTGGTTATCGTTTACGTCATTTTTCTATGGATATTTCATCATCAGGGGAATTTTCGGGTGTCCCATGTTAAAGAGGCATAATTATAACGAAAGGCCTCCCCACCCAAGCACAATAGATGGCACCGCACGTCACTAATGTCCTTTACCCAGCAGTGTGGGTGTGGACTAATTAGATTATTTTGAAAACTTGGTGCTGGTTACCTTGTCCAGCATAAGCATCGCCTGTTCCGGCTCCTCGAACTCGGCATAGTCCCCTGAGTCCATAAACGATACCGGAACGGTATTCGGAACCGGGATCGGCAGCGTGTCCAGAAAGTCCAGGACTGAGGCGATGGTGTGCTGAGAGAGGTTGAACTTAAGGCTCGACAGGGATATGTTCAGTTTGTATCTGTTGACAAAGTTACGAAGTTAGTGGCAGGTAGAACTACTAGAATAGTGTTTAAACATTTAAGAATTTCATAAAGTCCATAGACCTCTAAGAAGCTTTATAGAAAAAGAAAACAGAGCCTAATAAAAATAAAACTCTTTAAATAAATATTTAATGGTTAACTGTGTTACTGCAGACCCCTGGCACACATTTTACGGACTCCTAAGAAACTACGTAGGTACTGACTTTGATCAAGAACATGATAAAGTCTTCTTCAACTTCGATATTGGCGGTATACAGTATCAATGGAAATTTTAAATTTGAATAGACATACGGGTTTTTTTTATATATTATTATAGATCACCATCGTCCTCCTGTTTATATGTATACGTCCCAAGGCTGGGCACAGGCCTCCTTGCAGTGTTTTTAGCATACTTACCAAGAATTAAATTAATTAAAGATCTAAATCTGCTGTATGTTACGCTTACTTATTGCCTCTTTCCCGGCCACACTAAACTCGAGTAGGTTTTTAGGCATTTAACTGGAAAAAATCGAAAAATTATTCGATTTAGGGTCACTTGCACGGACCAGGGTTAACGACTTAACCCCGTGTTAGATGGTAACCCGGGGCTAAGTAGTGTGAAAATGTATGGAACTGTCAAACCTAACCCCGAGTTAGCGTCTTAATTTTTTAACTCTGGGCTGTGCAAGTGGGCCTTAGGGTATTAAAAACGTGTATTTAATCTTAACTTAATAGTTGAAAACAAAAGACTAGGTAATACCACGGAGCACTTGCACTAATAAGTGAGAATGTAAATGCTAGACGGTCAGCTGATGCGAGCTGGCCGCCGCCATATTGGCTGCTCTGCCGAGCGGCTGTCACTTTATCCCCACTCCAATGGAAAACGATGGAAAAAGTTTCACTAATAAATACCTCGGCAATAGCTTGTAGTCCTTCTTAATACTGTTGGAGAAGACGACTTGCATCTTGAGACGCGGCATGAGGTGTAGCTCCGAGTCGGCCAGCCGACGCGCCTCCCGCCAGCCCTCAGCCGTTTCACTAAACAACACCTGGAACATTTCTCTAGTTATTGTAACTGTCAATATAATTTAGAGAAATTGTCATAGAATTGTTCTAGAAAATTTCAGCAGCGGGTGGCTGGGTTAGTATGCCTGGTCCAGGCATACTAACTGGTCACTCCTGGGCCCTGTTTTATAAAGTTACAGGCTACAGGTTACAAGTCTACAGGCGACAGTCGCCTGTAATGCACTGTGTACAATTACAGGTGTTTTATAAAGACACACGGAAAGCTACATTTGTAATACGGCATTGTAAATCTCGATTACAATTAATTTGTACAGGTGTGATGGACATCACTAATTAAAAAAAAAGTGGCTGATAAATGACAAATGCAAAGAGGTTTCTTTGCTATTCTATTACATATATTATAATAATATATAGTAAAAAATATATTCGGCCGCCATTAAGGGAGAATAGAATAGAAATAAGAATTTGATGGGCACAAAATATTATCATACGAACTTGATAAATAGGTACAAATAAAATATACGTAAATTTGCGATTGCGATTACGATTCGAATAAGCTCCCATTTTCTTGTAGAATGTACTCCATTTGCGTAGAGTTCATTCTGAACCTTTCATTAAATTGGAAAAGTGTTTCAAAGTCGACATTTTATTCTTGGGCGAAACACCGTAGGTCGACGCTGTCGTGGACTCTCTTCGTCCGAGTCTGAGTTAAAGGGCCAATATTCAAGCGTTCCGACCGCTCGGTTCATGCGTCATTGTCGTCCCACGATTATTATCCTAACAGAAGGACAAGCTGCAACAACTTTGGATAAAGCTAAATACAGCATCGATACTGTGTTTCGTTGTTATAAAAAGTTAAGTCTCAACATCATCTCTATTAATGGTATATGCTGAGACGATAATGACGAAAAATCGCTGAATATTCGCCCTCGACGATTTAAACTTTCGCTATTTTTACCCATTATTATAACGTGATTAAGTCCCGTTTTTCTTATAATAACGAGTTAGACGAGTCCTTCATAAGCGGATCATTCCTTAAATTGAAGATCTTGAGTTGAATAACTTGAAGAAGAGGATAATTCTGCACCTGTAGCCCTTGTTACCAGTCTCAAGACGTATGTAAGTGTTCGTTACAATTGTACCAATCTACAGTTGTATTTTACAATATTTTTATAAAACGCTTGTTCGATTATGCATTTAAAACTAATAAAGGTCCACGTTTTTGTCTATGATCAGCCTACAGGCGCCTGTACCTGTAGCATGTAAAATTGTTACACAGTACTTTTATAAAACGCAAATTGTAAAAAACAGGACAAATGTTGCCAATAAACGCCTGTAGAATTGTAACCTGTAGCTTTATAAAACAGGGCCCTGTAAGCAATGTCTTACAGTTTTTTTTTATTGCGATTGATAAATGTGTCCTTTTGGGATTGGATGATGTCAAAGGGGTGACATAATTTTGATAATTCGATGGCAATTTTTTTCACCAAATGCCGTGCACCGTGTTCAATGTGATTCTTTACGAATTTTCTGCTAGATGTAACACAAAAAGAACACCGGGTAGCACTCCGGGAGTGCCGGCAGAAGTGAAAACTACACACACGCACACTCGCGCAAAAAGAAAAAAGAACTTTTTCTACACGAGATTCGAACTGCGGTCACTTTAGAGAACGCACTGTTATTCCACACCTTATACCACTAGGTCAAACTCACATACGTTAAAGTAACGAAATCAACGTCCACTTCAAAAATCGAACACGACTCTGGCTTCATTCGTATTTCAAAATAAGCTCTTAGAGAATCCAGGGCATTTACAAGCGGAAGTCTCTATCTAACACATAGGGTCAGAAAGAGACTTCCACTTGTAAATTGTAACTTGTAGTTTTATAAAATAGGGAACTGATATCCTGCTACTTAAACTCTCCCTCCGTCTTACGCCTGACGCTACCCATCCCAAAAAGCGCTCAACGCCGCTAAAGAAGGTTTAACTTCAAAAAGAAACTATGGTTCCAAGCATCGAATAATAATAATCAGTGCTTAGTTGTATGACTTTCACCTGACACGAGCATTCAGCGTGCAGCCGGTCATACAGCCTCTCCTCCAGCTCCATACACGTGGCATCCTCTAAAGCCAGGTTGGAAGGCTGCAGATCTGACTTCACGACGATCCGACTGATGTCCAGCACCATCACTTTGCCTGTCCTAAGAAATTAAAGAAGCTTACTCCCTTATTCATAAACGCTCTATAGGTTTCTGCTAACTTAGCAATCGTTTGTCCTTATCTGTCACTTTGACATTTACCTTTCACAGATAAGGACAAACGATTGCTAAATTAGCAGAAGCCTATAGTGTTAATGAATAAGGGCGGGTAAGTACTTAATTTCAACGATCACTCCATTTTATCCGTCAGTAACGGCTTTTTCTTGGGGAGTATGACCTGGGACTATTCAAATCCAGAGTGAACAGGCTGTTACTGAACCAGTGAGCTACATCTTCGGCCTCATCTGCACTTACCATCAGGTGAGATAGAGGTCAATCGCTGGTCAGATTATAATAAAAAAAAAAAAAAAAACATTATGGGTTCAACTTCCTACGAGTCAAAATCCAAAATTAACTAACTTAACTAATTAATAACAAACACCCAATTGTTTTTTTATTGAATTTGAATTATATACAGCAGGGACATTTTTTGGTGTGATATAAGAGTATCAAACTACGAGTATACATTGAAACTTCAATTCTATGAGACTAACCCCCTTATTCATAAACGCGCTATAGGCTTCTTCTAACTTAGTAATCGTTTGTCCTTATCTGTCACTTTGACATTTACCTTTCACAGATAAGGACAAACGATAACTAAGTTAGTTGAAGCCTATAGCGCGTTTATGAATAAGGGGGTAAGTATAGACCCACTAGCACAAGGGCGTAGCTAGGATTTCGCTAATTTGGCTGTCAATACAATCAACTTCATTTTTGTTCATTATTAGGGGACCGTCCTTAAAGTAAATCATATCAATTTCATCATTTTTAGAGCCACCCCCCCCCCTCGTCAGCTTGTCATTGTCACAGGGTTTACTATGAAGACTGCAATTATTTTGTTCGCGTGTCACAAATTTCCAAACTCTCCTAACTGTGTGACGTACTTTATGCATGGCCCCTAGGCTACCTACGTAATATTAATTTACGGTTAGTAAGGTATTCCTGCATCTATAAGGGGGGGGGGGGGGGGGGCATGAGGAACTCTTTCTGCTACCATAATAGCAAGTGACTTACTTTGTCGCGCATCCGTATTCCGGCACGATCACGCACGGGCCCTTCACGTCGACGTTGACCTGGAACATCTTCCTCCTGCTCACCGCGTACGCCAGTACCGACCGTCCCACTCCCGCGGCCGCGTCCGCCGCGTGGGACAACTCTTCGAATAGGTCTTCCGATGTCATAGAGTGCGTTTGGAAAAAGTTTATCAGTTCTGTGAACGCGTGCTGTAAAAGAACAAAAAGTAAGCCTTAGAAAAGGTTCTACAAGGGGGAACCTTACCATACATAGATTTCAGATATGATAAAAAAAATGATTTTGTCTATGAAAAGATTCTACTGAGGTACGCGATACAGTTTCTTCGACCGTAAAGGCATGTTTCCTAACATACTGGTCTGGGAGCAAAAAAAGGACATAAAATGTCCCGCTTGCCTCCCAGCGCAGATCGTAAAAGCCTATCGCTGGGATGAGTGAAATTCTTAGGAATTATGTAGTAGGCTATGCGGATAGGAACTCATCTTTATTTTGATTCCCGTTTTCATCTATGCGCGCACAATCACGCCAAACGTAGACTTTAAATAGGTCTCGTCAAGGACCGGATACCAGTATTTCTTCATACAAAAATACCGGTATTATTGCGTTTTATTTCGTTCTTTGGTTTATCATTTAAGTTTTAATGGGAAAATTTAATTATACGAAGTTTTTACTTAAATAAATGATTGAGAGTTGAGAGCTACACAAAGAGCATAAAATAATTCAAAGAGCTAGGCAATATCGGAGGTTTTTAAAAATACCCGGTTCCAGTCCCTGGGTCTTGTTGCCCTGGGCTCTGTATACCACGTAAGAGACAAGGACACCAGCCCTTAGCCCGCCTCACTGTCGGCTTGGTTCTCAATGTCTAGAGCCAGCAGATTGGCGCTGGTCAGAGATCCCTTAACTGCCGTCAGGAGAGGCACCAATGACCACAACATACCTCCACATTAAAAAACCTCTACTGGTTCCAACAGACAACTCAGCCCGTAGTCCGCTTCGCTGCTGGCTGGGTTCTTCTCAATGTCTAGAGCCAGAAGGTTGGTGCTGGTCGCAGATCCCTTCTCTGCCGTCAGGAGAGACACCAACTACCACAACATACCTCCACATAAAACACCTCCACTGGTTCCAACAGGCAACTCAGCCCGTAGTCCGCTTCGCTGCTGGCTGGGTTCTTCTCAATGTCTAGAGCCAGAAGGTTGGTGCTGGTCGCAGATCCCTTCTCTGCCGTCAGGAGAGGCACCAACTCTCCGTCCGTTGAAAGACCCTCCATTACTATGCTTTCTGCTCTCGCTGATAACTGAAAAATGGTGATATTTATGTGACACTAGCAGTTGATTATTGGGTCCCAATAAGAGTGTATTTCAAACAGAGCCATGATATTAAACTTAGCCACTTCCGATTCCTTACTTTTTTTTGAAATTGGAACCCACAAACCTGCAAACATGGTCCTGTTTTTTACTCTATACTTATTTTTTGATTGCTACGATACGTCGACAAAACATTGGTTCAAGGGAGGTTTTAAAAACATTAAAGATATTCTTGATAGCATTTTCACATTAACCAATGTATACCTTATAGGCTTTCGCAGAAGGTCTCGTTTCCAAAGACGCGAGGAACTGCGTGAGGGTCAAACCCAACACTTCCTTGTTTCTGTTCATTAGAGTGAGAGAGCAGTTCGCCAGAGTCAGGTTTAATTTGTGCTCTGAAAGAAAAAACAAATCTCCAAGTAACAACTTAGAAACAAAACCACAAATGATAAAGTAGTCGAAAAGTTAAAAACCTGGGGCCTTACCATGACGTCTTCGTTCGGTTCGCTCGCTGTCAGATTCATACTAAAAGAGACAGCTAAAACTTTAACTGAGTCGGAATTAGGACGTCATGGTAAGGCCCCTGATTCTAGGCTAAATGTGATAAAATCACTCACAACACAACTTGGATGGCTAAAACGTTACAGTATCTGAAACATCTTTCCTAACATTTATAAATACTGCACTCACCAATATACTGCTTAGATTTATCCTTTGGTGCCCCTTCCACGTACCCAATCAGCTCACAGACCTGTAAAAAAAACTTAAGTATACTCATTGACAAAGAAATAAGTTATATATCAGTCCATACAATTACAGCTAAACTAAGCCAGCTATGTATAAATCCATAAGCATCTGGCAGGAAAGGTGTGGAAGAGAGCTGGCTACTTTCTACTTTCTTTCATTCCGGAGAGCCATCTCTTCCACAAAATCTTCATCTACAATTTGACAGAAAGCTGAAGAAGGAACTGTATACGTGTACCTTCTTCCGTTCAGGACTGGACAGATGGCTCCACAGAGTCTTCCGCTCGGTCTTGACGCACAGCTCCACATGCGGCTCATCTTCCTCGCTCTTCCACCAGTCGAACTCCGACTCCACCACCTCGATGCGGTCCGGTTCTTGGGTTAGCAGCTGGAAATCAAACACACACACATAAATTAGACACTTCAGCTTATGCCAGCGTGGAAGTCAGTTGTCCCTAGCCTAGATTGAAGACTTTAACGCGGGGAGTCCATTTCAAGGATACAGTTAGCGCCTTTTGCTTAATGTCTTTCGGTAAAAGCGATTCGACACCAGATACTGACACAGTACCCTCAATATAACTGATGCAGTACCCTGTCTCTTCCCTGTCCCACTCTCCTGGAAAACGTTCTTCCAAAATAGACCGTAGCTTCTATAATTCCTGACTTACAATCGTTATTCATCACCATCAGACAGAAAATTTCGACCCCCTCCCCGCTCAACTTGCCTAGTTACCACCTGCCTGCATCCACCGGTTCCTCGCAACACTCGGGGTGTCATCGGTCCTCCTAATGGAGAGCCTACTAACGCTGCGTCTTCTAGTTCGTGGGCGCCACTGAACCTCTCCCCCCAACGGCAAACAACTAATAAACTCTTCAATTTTTATAATACAAACCTCATACTTAGCATGCTCCCTCGCTATAACCACCGCCACAATCGGCAGACTATCCTCGCACTGTTGCAGGTCCAGCTTCAGCTCCGTGTCGTGTGGACTTCTGAGCGTGCTCTTGTAGGTCTGTTTGTACTCATTGTAGTGCGCCCTGTGGCGTTGTATGGCCGCCCAGGTATACGGACGAACGCGTTGCTCCACCACAACGTTGTACGCGTATTTCCACCACTTTTTTATGTCAGTAGATAATGGTACGCCGGGATGGAGGTGGCGGTATTTTCTGGAATCAAAAGGAAATTCGGGATAAATTTAACCATTTGGCAAATTAAGCTATAGGAGAATCCTAGCCGAAAGCATTTGTAAACGAGCAACCAATGTAAGCTTTATAACACTGGGCTCAACGTCCACACCACTCGAATTTCCGACGCCGATGTCATTGAATGCTCTCAGTGAAGACGCTCCTTTAGATTAATTTTTGGATAGGATGCCAGAACAATATTGATCAAGTACAGTTAGAAAAACTCGCTCGATTAAACGGTTATGATACTCTGCAGTCTACTCGTGCGTGACCACGGCCACAACGTAGCTGAAAAGTTGAGGGAATAATAAAAGTTATTATAATTAAATCGCGAGTGTGATAATGCGAGTAGTAGATTGGGTGCTGTTCGTTACGGACGGAATGATAAAAATTAAAACATGGCTTTGCAGGCGCGAGCTGAAAAATTCGCGTCACACTTAAATTCCTCCAATAATTTTGGTGGTGCTAAGACAATTCTACAATACGAACGAATTCCATCTCAACTAAATCCTCCATCCCCCTCTCACCTGTTCAGCTGTATCCTGTGGAAGGAGGACAGCAGATTGTCGATGGACAGGAACTGTCTCCGGGAGAGTTGGAGAGCGCTGTCTTGCAGCACGGCGTCTAGAAGGAGCCGCGGAACGCGCGCCTCGCTCGAACGGTTGATGAGGACCTTTACTTTGCAAGTCACTGGCTTTAGTACTGGAAATTGATATAAAGGCATTTAGTAAGTATTTGCACAATAGGGTGGTATATTAAAAAAAAAAAAAAAAACACATTTTTTTCGGACCATTTGTTTCGGTATATGGCCCCGCCATGATTTATTTATTTTTATTTATTTATTATTATTTATTTGAAGCAAACAGTGGTATAGGTACATAAATAACCATGATACAATGAGTGAAAATATACCTATAGTTTCCTTAGTTGAAAATAATAACAAGTACATGGCACAGTAACATGACAAAGAAGTAAGTAGGTAAGTAGTTGAAATGTCTACACAACAAAAGACACATGCTGTAAGTTTGTAATCTTTACCATACTAAAACACATGAGAACATCGGTTACAAGTGATTACAAATTACAAGGTGTCTCAGAATTATTCCGGAATAATTAGCAGTGATTTGGTTCATCATTATCATCATCATATCAGCCATAGAACGTCCAGTGTTGGACATTTATCTCAATTATTTCATATCGACTAACACTAGCTTCGTAGGCACGGATACTAACATAATACAATACGGATCATGGTTATCTGAAATAAAAACATTTTATTTTATTTTTATTTTTTTTATAGGCCTCCCCTCAGGTTGGGTTAGTTTTACTGAACATCCTTGTAAATTTTTTTCAGGCTTTTTCAATTGTGCTTGACAAATGATGATGTTCACAGTGTTAGGCTTCAATGGTATGACTTAATTTTGAATTCAAAACTACGATGCAAAATCTGTAGTACTTAGTTTTGAGAGACCTGATATGGTTCTGTTATAACCTTCATCTCACTTACTGATGCCTTGACTATACGTACCGAGTACAGTGGCGAGAGAGTCCCCACGGCCAAGCGCTCGTGTATAATTTGTGACGAGTGTCTAGTAGATACTCTGCCCAGAAAAATGACGAGCGAGTCAGTCGGATCTTGTTTTGTTCAGGTACTAAGCCGAGTGCCCGAGTGGGCGAGTAGGTACTCACTATTGTTTCGACACTGTACTCGGAACTATATAGTTATTATAACATTCATGTTACGTACTGAGTAAACGGGCGAGATAGTGTTCTCGGTCGAGATCTCAGTTCTTTTCTACCTACTAGGCCGAGCACTCTTTTCACCAACTTCTCTGTTCACTCGTTCGCTGCGATTCGCTCACAGCACATTCTCGCGGTTTATACCCGCTTAATTTTCAGTCTCGTGAACGACAATGAATATCGGGGGTTAGGTATTGAATAACAAAAGAAAGGGAGACGGGAAGCGGTGATATAATATATGACCACGTTTATTCCCCTCTGGATAGTCAGCTAAAAGGAGTCTAACACTAAGTAGTGCCTTGTCACTTTTAGTAAAATAAAACAATTGGTCATTGATGTATAGTCAGCGTCACATAGTATGAAACATGGGCGGGTGGTAGGGCCTTGTGCATGGTTCGTCCGGATCGCTACCACCATCTTACTCGCTAATCCTGCCGCTAAATTATTATTATTATTCTTTTTTGTATTGCAATTGACGATCCTTTTGTGAATTAGGTACTTATGTTTGACATTTAAATGTATTGTATTTTTAAAAAGGTGACAAATAAATATATCTATTTATCTAAGCAGCAGTGCTTGCACTGCTGTGTTCCGGTTCCGGTGTGGAGAGTAAGATAGCCGTGGAAATTACGGGCACAAGAGGAATTTCATCTTAGTCCTCTAGGTTGCAATCCCTCCGGGGTTGCGGCTGTCTATGAGCAGTGGTGATCACTTACCATCAGGTGACCCACTTGCTCGTTTGCCTTCCTATTCATATAAAAAAACCATCCAAAGTGAACAAAAAGTTCGACACACTATCATACTATTTCTATGGTGTCCCGAACTATTTGGCCGACTTGGATGCTCCAAACTATACGACGCTGACTGTACAGCGGCAAAGTTCTGGACGAAAGTGTTGATTACAAAGTCACAAATAGTTCTCCATCACATCATACAATAGACCATCACCTAATGGTTTTCGAATAATCTCATTACTCTGTTCAAATTTTAATTTTGTTAACTAATTTTCGACTCTTTGCTTAACTACAACAGCTGTGAATCGGTAAACATTTTCATGGCTGGTCTTTAAACTTTTCTGAGTAGACTTTTCTTGAGTAAGACTTTTTTTTTGAAAAACGCTCTATCGCACTAACTACACAATTTTTTAGTATGAAACAAATACAAAATACAGCAACGAGGTCCTTTAAACGAATTCCAATCCTTTTATTATGTCCCCCGGTGAAAAAATGTCGCCTAGCCAAATACACATCACCCAAAGCTATGTTAAGCTATCTTCTTTAACTTTCTATGAACAAGAGGGTATACTTACAAAACTCGAAGTCCTCATGATGCATAGAAAACTTATCAAGGCCGGTCATCATGTAGTGTTTCCAATTGTAATACTGCATGGGTGTTATGTTGGCAATCTCAGCGTCATCGAGCGCTGTGGCCGTCGGGTTCCAGTACAGAGACAGGGACTCTATACGCATCATCTGGTACACTGTCGACGCGTTCGCAGGAGTCACTGAGGGCTTCCATTTGCTGAAGAAGTAAGACTCGTGAGAAATGAGGAATAAGACCTCTAAAAATACTTGATATTATAAAGAGGTAAAGTTTCTGAGTTTGTGAGGCCGTAGGGGATAATCGTGGGATAATCTCTGGATCTACTAAACTGATTTTGAAAATTCTTTTACCTACCAATACAGGGTGTATCAGACACCCCCTAACAACAATCCACTAGGGTATACAACCATAGCTATAGAAGCCAAAAAATATATTAAAAAAAATTGGAGTATTTTTTTTATATATTTTCTATAGTTAATTTTAATAGTTACTATCATTCCTATAGAAAATATAAATATAAATATAAATAGAAAATATAAATTATTAACTTTATTTACTCCACTTGTGAGTTTCATAGACTATTTTATACTGCCCGGGCGAAGTCGCGGGCAACAGCTATTTTATTATAAAACAAAATCCACCGACTCATCTGTCTGTCCATTCGCGATAAACTTAAACTACTGAATGGACGGATTTTCAAACTGTTTTCACGATAAGGTAGATTAATTCATGAGGAAGGCGTGAAAATTTGGCAAGAGTTTTTGAAAATTTGTTGAAATATGACGATAATTGTGGGAGCGCCCTTTTAGTATCTACATTGTATCCGTGCAACACCGGGGTGGGTCGCTAGTTATAAAAAAAAATAACGTTTTAGGTACTGTCAAGTGATAGGTAAGTACAGTAATAATAAGCATTTAAAAATGTAAACACCAACGCTAAAACTGCAGGACGAATTTTAACCAAAAATTAACCACCGCAAGGAAACTGGCGGTCGAATGAAAATAACTGCGTCGAACTCGGTCCCGTTTGAGAGCTGCGATGTCACAGACAGACACACACAGACATTGACGTCAAACTAAGTATATTGTATTGTGTATTGGAGTACAAAGTAGTCTCTGCCTACCCCTGTGGGAAAGAGGCGTGACGATATGTTTGTATGTATGTATGTATTGGAGTTAAAAACTATATTGCAACATCATAAACATGCCATGAATTCAATAGTCTGGACGCTACTCCGATCTTCGGTTTTCGAAGTTCTACCGTCCCCCTCTTTCGCAATATAATGACGATTGTACTAACTAACGAACTTCGTCAATCGACTTTCGAAGTAACGGCCCTGAACCAACTCACCTGTTAGTAGTCTCAATGGACAGGCTCTGCAAGCAGAGCCCACAAGCCAGCGGCCCATCCTTCGAGCTGATCGAATCTTCATACCGCACATGAACATTCCTGACATAAATCTGCAGATTATTCACAATGGCCGTGAACAAATGCTCGAAGAAATTCTGCGGGCCTTTTAGTATCTCGCTTTCGGCTTCCAAGTCCTGTAGTATCTTCCTCTTAGCGGCTCTAGTTAAGCGCTTCTCACGCTCAGGGTCGAAGTAGCTGTTGGAGATAGCTGGTCCGACCAGCACGAGGACATCTTCAATGTTGACGACTACGGGTTGGGTGTAGAGACCAGACCATGGTATCTGAAGGTTGATGCGGCCTATTGTGCCGATTTTGACATCAATCGGGAGGTCGAGCTCATACTGGAAAGAGTTGGTATGATACAGGACAGTTCGACATCAATTGACCTAGTCTCGAGCTAAGCAAAGCTTGTATGATGGGTAAATAAAGTGTACCTAAGCTTCGTAGTCAGGTTCTCTCCAACTTAGGATGTTACCACACCAATCGATCGATGTCGATCGATTAGTTTATCCGTCGATCAGCCTAAGCTACCACACTAATCGGTCGTAATCGATCGATTGGTGTGGTAACACCCTTAGGCTATCATCTGGGGCCTTACCATGACGTCTTAACGCGATTCGATTTAGGTTCGCTCGCTGACAGGTTCAGACTAAAAGTGATAGCTAAAACTTGATCTCAGTCGGAATTAGGACGTCATGGTAAGGCCCCATGACATAAAATACACTGTCTTAAAATAAATAAAGAACACTTCGGCAGGTTTAGTTTGATCGCTCCTGTAAATGCCTTTCAGATTTTTTTTTTATTGTTATTGATTAATGTTTAGGTACATAACATTTTGATCCCTGTTCAAAGTGCACGGCTCAAAGGGAGTGTCAAAAAAGTTCTGATACGCGTACAAACGCTTTTACAGGAGCAATCAATAATCTAGTTCAACGGATGAAGCCACCATTCCTACCGTATTCTGAAAAAAAAAATCTATTCTATTCTATTCTAAGCGGGTGGTAGGATGTCCCACGACGTTCTGGCGACCCTCTGCACTCTATTAACTAGTGTCTCACCAGTGCCTCCGGCTTGAGCTTGAGATCACTGAGGTTGACGTGGCCAGAGAATATGCCCACGTTCAGGTTCTCCGTGTCCAGGTCCTGCACATATTTGCCGAGCAGCCGGTTCAGGATGCCGGCGACAGCGCCCTCGAACATGGTGACGGTGGCTGGGAACAGTCGTCATTGTCATCATCAGCACGGCGAGCCCGCCCTCAGGCTACAGCGATGATTTGCCCAAGGTGGCTGGCAAGAGCTAGATTAGAGTAGTCTAATTGGAAGCCATGGATTGGATGATCAGAAAATGACCCGATGAAATGAACATGATATTCAAATATAAAAAAAGTTATTCTTATTTGGTCTGAGAATGATACAAGACGGATGACCATCTTGCACTGTTTGCACCAAAACGCCACATTTTTTTTGGCGAATAGCGATACTGATTTTATCAGTTTGACCTCTTCATATAACAAATCACGTAAGAAGTTAGTGGAATTTCGCATACTTAGGTACCTATGTAAATTGTACTTATATCAGTTAATTAAGGTACATTTTATTCCAATGTTATGAAATTATGGCTAGGCAATAAATAGACATTTTGATCCCCGGGCCATCATAGAATCTTATCCCAGTACCTAACAGTTATTTTTGTGGCTGGTGACATTATTCATTCAGGCATTAAAACACGATTCAATAACATGATTCCTAAGATTTGCGCCCATTCCCTCGATGGACTTTTACCATCTGCGCGGGAGGAGAAGCAACTGGTACATTATATGTTTTTTCTTTGTTCCCAGACCAGCGTAGATGGTGGCATAAAACGACCCAGTAAAATAAAGGTAGCATACAGTACCTATCTATGCACAGTGGCAGACTTACAGGGCAGGTGAAGTAGGCTACTTACTTAATAAATTAGACGCATTTCCTTATTGTTATGCATCTACTACATATACGCTGGCGATGTAATCAAGGATAATGTTTACACCAGAATATGTGACACTTAAAGTGAACAAAATAAGTTACAAGGAGTCACTTAATGAAAAAAATCACTCTTCATTGTTTTCACATTTCACAAGACATCGTGATTGTAAACAACGTGTGACAATGTGATATTGGATTTTTGTGTTATCATTTTATCGGTCTGATAAAATGACATAGAGTGTGACAATATCAGTCGATACCGTTTGTAAATTGCGAGGGGACCGAAACATGCCTAGATAAAATAATGTGCTAATTATTTTCGGAAAAGCAAATTTGGTAAGTAGGTACTAAAAAAATTTCAGGTGTCAAGATAAAAATTAAGTCTATTTTTAAGTAGAACGCCAAGGGCTCTTTTGCACCTCGTTTTTAGGTAAGTACCAGCTCTTTTTAAGATCGTCTTTGCCATGAAGAATGTGCCGCAAGAAACATTGTCGAACATTTTTTTTTTTCAATAAATAACATAACATTGTAAAACAAACAAAGAACTGCCCACTCAAATCATGAATGGACTGATATGATAACATATCGAATTTAGCGGCAACTACTAAAACTTAGGTACCAAAAACATTGTTTTATTTCAACGTCTATACCACAATTTATAATATTTTTTTGGAGATAAAATAGCTGTTATCAACATTTTCCACAATATTAACGCATAGGTATTACGCATGTTTTTACGAAAATCATCAGTCACTACAATAGTATAAATAAAACAAAGTCACTTTCCGCTTTCTTTCTGTCTGTCCCTCCCTATTACCTATGCTTAGATCTTTATACGCAACGGATTTTGATGCGGTTTTTTTAATAGAAAGAGTCATTCAAGAGGAAGGTTTATAAGTATAATTCTACGCAGACGTAGTCGCGGGCAGAAGCTAGTTATTTATAAACGTTAATCTAAACATAAATACATACATAAATCACGTCTTTATTCCTAACGAGGTATACAGACCCTAAGGTAACAAAAGCCTAGCCACGCTTAGCAGGATTGTGGACATACAGATGGAAAGGTGAATCAAAATAGTGATGGGTTGCATCGCCTATGATATGATTCCTAAGATTTTCGCCCATTCCCTCGATGGGATTTTACCATCTGCACGGGAAGAGAAGCAAGTGATACATTCTATGTTTTTTCTTTGCTCACAGACCAGTGTGGAAGGTGGTTAATATAACCTTAAAAATCTAATACACTTTCATAAAAAGAAAGGAAGAAGATTGAATGACGGCGCGTAAGTAGAATTCGAAACGAAGACGACTGAAGGATTTAATATCGCATAAGAACCCATTGATGCAAATTTTATTAATAACTTGCTTATATATTACGCTTTTAGTGATGCTCTGGGTAATAATTTTGACAGGCAATTGATATAATGTATGAATAAATAGATGAGTCGAATAATTGGAGTGTGTGGAGGTAAAAGCTGAGTTACGAAGTGACAAACATAGCGTCTGTGCTACAGGTAAGTACATCGATTAAAATAATCGTCGACAATTTACCAATTCAGCTAACAGCCGGCAATTCAACCATTTAACCCACTTATTACTTTACTTATATTATTGTAACACATACAACGGGCAAGTACTTAGATCTCTTGAAATCAAGAATAAAGGTCACCAGGCAAGCGCAATATTAGATAATTGATGACAGTAACATCCATCTCAAGGCTAAAAATAGACGAACCCAAGGACGAACGGATGACAAAATCTATAAGCAATCACGGCACGTAAATCGTAAAAACCGTTGGAAAATTCGAATATAACATTCTAGAATCCGGCGGATCTGCATTCGAACTACGAATAAGGGTTAGGAATTTAACATATGTTTTTTAAACGTTTCGAAATGAGAACACCTTGCGCTACCACAAGTTACAGGATGTTTTTAAACACAGCGTGTGTGAAGTTTGATTGACCTACCTTCTAATCACATGGTTTTTTCAACGCAGTTGCAGATATCCTTTGGCAAAGTTTTTAATGACGTCAAAGGTGTAGCGATGGATTCGCCTTTCCAGAGACTGGGTGTTTTTGACAGGTGTCACGCGGGGCGCGTGCGTGGGGCTCGCGCACGCGTGGAAAAGGGATGTAAACATTTTATTTAACGGTTCGCCTAGGAAATTGTGGGCGGCGGTTCAATAAGCGGGGAAACGTCACGTGGGCGGTCGGTGCATTGGTGGCACGTTGCAGGGTATGGATCACGGGGTTGGTTAAAGGGAAATGGGGATTGATTATGCGGTGGAACCTTCACTGTGCGCTGTTATATTATCAAAGAAAGAAAGAAGTTATTTGTGAGAGTAAATTTAAAAAGTAGTTTTAATAACAAAAAATACAACCGATTTGAGAACCTCCTCCTTTTTTTGAAGTCGGTTAATAAAAAAGAAGTTATTTTATTTGTGACGATAAATATAAAAAGTAGTTCAAACAAAAACAAAAAATGAACGGGGATAACTAGCTGTTGCCCGCGGTTTCACCCCCGTGCCGGTTTTTTTTTCTATTGTCAAAATATTGTTTTACAAGAACCCTGTCCTGACAATGAGGAACGCAATAAAAAAATAATCATTTAATTTGGTGCTTTCGTTCGGTTCGGAAGTTATGGGTACCTACATACATTTCTTGCCATACAACGCGGTAATGCTGCCAGCCTTTTTAGGGTTCCGTACCTCAAAAGGAAAAAACGGAACCCTTATAGGATCACTTTGTTGTCCGTCCGTCCGTCCGTCCCTCTGTCAAGATAAGATCCTTTTTCTCAGGAACACGTGGAGGTATCAAGCTGAAATTTATATCAAATACGCAATCAGTATTTATGTTAAAGAAGGTTTAACAGGAACCGCAAAGCTCGAAAACGCGGGAGGTTATCCGCGTCTCACCCCCATCCATAGTTAGCTAGATTATACATATCTATACTGTTATCGAAGTGAACGTACCTAAGCCTTCGTCGAGCATAGGAACAAGTTTGAAAGAGATAACATTCGACCCCGACCTTTTTCACATATATCATTCAATAAAATGTATGTAACAAACATGAGTTTAGCTTGCTATATAGTACAAGTCGATTATCGTTCTTAGGATTTATATACTTCGTCTGCGAATAATTATACATATAAACCTCCCTCTGGAATCACTCTATCTATTAAAGAAAAACCGCATCAAAATCCGTTGCGTAGTTTTAAAGATTTAAGCTTACATATGGACAAACAGACAGATAGCGGAAATTGACTTTGTTTTATACTATGTAGAGATTTACTATCATATCATTACATCGGTAACAAATTAAGAAAATAAGTACCTAAATCGCCATAGGTGCCTATAAAATTTGAAGTCCCTTCGGTTTCTCCAAAATCCCGTCATCAGATCCAGACTTGGTGACAATGGAACTAATTGAGAATTCCCTTTCCAACATTTTTAGGGTTCCGTAGCCAAATGGCAAAAAACGGAACCCTTATAGATTCGTCATGTCTGTCTGTCTGCCTGTCTGTCTGTCCGTCCGTAAGTCACAGCCACTTTTCTCCGAAACTATAAGAGCTATACTGTTGAAACTTGGTAAGTAGATGTATTCTGTGAACCGCATTAAGATTTTCACACGAAAATAATAAAATAAACAATTAATTTTGGGGGTTCCCCATACTTAGAATTGAATTTTTTTTCATCAAACCCATACGTGTGGGGTATCTATGGATAGATCTTCAAAAATGATATTGAGGTTTCTAATATCATTTTTTTCTAAACTGGATAGTTTGCGCGAGAGACACGTACAAAGTGATAAAATGTGTGCCCTCCGGTTTTCTTTTTATAAATCAGTCTACAAATGACGAAGTTCTGAGGTTACAAACATTTCGCACATAGTACAAAAGAGTATTATAGTATAACTCAAAACTAGGTGTGCGATTTTTTAAAACCGGCCAAGTGCGAGTCGGACTCACGCACTGAGGGTTCCGTACAAATTCGTCAAGTTATTATAAAATCCAGTCATAGCAGAGCCCTGCTCTTAAGCAAAATGTAGGCAGTGCGAGGTCATTTTATATTGGTTATTATACAGGGTGTTTGGTAGCCAGGTGCAAAGCTTTAAGGGGGTGATAGCCGAGTTATTTTTGAACATTTTGAGCCATACATGTCTTAGCCGAAATTTGATATTTTTTTTAATTGAAAATTTAGAAATTTTATGAAAATACCCAGAATTTGATAGAAACGAGTCAATATTGCACCAATGAAGGTTAATTTGTAAACAAAATCTTTTATTTCGGATAGTTTAATGTGTATTGGACCAAATGAAACGATATTTAAGTGTCTGTCTTGCCACAGAAACAAAATGGAGGCTTTCGAAATTACTAAAAATGTCTTATTTTGGAACGGAGTCATTTTTCTGTGCCATAAAAAAATTAAAACAAAAATCCTGGAAATGTACAAACATTTTTAAAAACATGCCTGGGTCAATTTCAACAAGACGCATTTTTTGTATCATTTCGGTGTGATTCCTTATATCTGATGTTTTTTTAAATTTTAAATGCCAAAAGAATCTTTAGACTATTTTGTAAGACATATCTGAAAGGGAACCTGAAATCTTAAATAGTTTTCGAGATATTAGAGGTCAAATTTCTAAACACATAAATGTACACCGGAATGAAAGATCAGTTCCAGTGGAATGATAAATGTACACCGGGATTACAATATCAGCCCACTGGAATGATATTTAGACCACCGGAATGAAAGTAAAAAATAGGGTTCCATAATCAAAACTATTATTTTGTATTATACGATTCCCGAACTAGCTCCCGATAACCTGCTGCTGTAGGAATCAGTCACAGATTTACAATTACTATCGAGTACTTATTAAGTGCGAGGTGCACAAAGTTACATCTATTTTTTTAAAAACCCTTTTTGTAACGTTCCCTGGTAGCCTAAAAGCCTAAACATTATCTAAAAACATGCGCTGGTACAATACTAATACTATACCAAAAACCGCATCGCAATTGGGTTAGTATTTCATTTTAGAAAATATGCTACGGACCCTTTCATAATACTAAAGTGAAGCTACATTTAATTTTACTACACCGGAAACACCGGAATAAAAATGGTGGAATGAGAAACTCGACATAAAAATAAATATTAAAGGAAGGGTAAGAGTCGTGTTGTTAAACTAATTGAACTCTTGAAATTAGGACTATATTTTACGTGACATATATAAATTAGAAACAAAAGCGATACAAAATACAAAAACTATGACTAACTCCGGAATGATTTTTATTTTGTCCCCACACCATGGCGATGATAAAAAAATAAAATTTACTCGAAAACGTTCACAGTAACACACGTCTAATCTCGCTGAGCGCTGCAGTTTGACTATTGCTCGGAGTGCGCGAGAGACGGGGGGCTTAAGGGATCAAACTCAGGAAATAAATCGTTCCCAAAATTTGCCCGCGGAATGAGAGCGTGTCTCCGGACAAATGTATATGCACATATTCAAAGGTTTACAAATGAGGTAAAAATCAGGTGATGTGCTTTTTTTGTTACCTGTTTATATGGTAATAAAATAAAGGTAAAAGAAAAATATTGTCACGCATAGTATCCGAATTATCCGGCATTTTGTAACTAAAACCGGCTCCGGGACAACCCACCTTGATGAGAAATATGGTCTAAATATATTTTTTTAAATGATTAAATAACATAATAATTTAATTTTAGCTTTTGCCCGAGGTAGACAATAGGGGGCTGTTTCCTAAAAAAAATAGTTCTACATTATCAAAGCCTTCTGCACCTGCGTTTTCAGTCTTGCCATCAAAATTTACTGCTTGGGAAATTGACCCGCCTGTTTATTTCTCTTTATTTTAAGGTATCACTCATTCACATTGCTTGCTAAATCTGAGATAAAAAGTAAAAACCTAACACGGGGGAGCGCTAAGAATGCACTAGTACTGAAATTTCGCGGTAAAAAAAAGTGTAAAATGAATGAATTTACTATTCAAATCACAACAAAGTGAAGATTAATGATTTATTTTTTACCTTTTTTTCGTGTAATTTACTACTTAAATATCTACCTTTAATGTGAAATTTCAGTACTAGTGCATTCTTAGCGAGTGCTCCCCCGAGTTTGGTTTTTACTTTTTATCTCAGATTTAGCAAACAATGTGAATGAGTGATACCTTAAAAGAAAGAGCAATAAACAGGCATGTTTTAAAAAATGTTTGAACATTTCCAGGATTTTTTTTAAATTTATTTTATGGTCACTAACGGAAGCTCAGAAGTCCAAACTCAAGATTTGCCAACGAGCAATGGAACGCAGCATTCTTGGGGTCCGAATAACGGACCGGATTAAAAACACAGAGCTGCGTTCCAAAACTCGTATCGCTGACATGGGTGTGAAGACTGCCAAGTTGAAGTGGGACTGGGCTGGACATGTCTGCCGAATGAATCCGGAGCGTTCGGCTGAAATTGCCACTGAGTGGGTCCCTGACGACGGATATAGGAACAGAGGCAGACCAAAACGGAGATGGCGGGACGACCTGGATTACTATCTCGGGAAATGGCAGGAACACGCGGACCATAGGGAAGATTGGCGAAGAAGAGGAGAGGCCTTTGCCCAGCAGTGGGACAAAAAATAGGCTATTTAGATAGATTAGAGATAGATTTCATGACAGAAAGATTACTCCGTTCCGAAATAAGACATTTTTAGTAATTTCGAAAGCCTCCATTTTGTTTCTGTGACAAGACAGACACTTAAATATCGTTTCATTTGGTCCAATACACATTAAACTATCCGAAATAAAAGATTTTGTTTACAAATTAACGCTCATTGGTGCAATATTGACTCGTTTCTATCAAATTCTGGGTATTTTCATAAAATTGCTAAATTTTCAATTTAAAAAAAAATATCAAATTTCGGCTAAGACATGTATGGCTCAAAATGTTCAAAATTACCTCAGCTATTACCCCCTTAAAGCTTTGCACCTGGCTACCAAACACCCTGTATAGACAAACAAATATTAAATAAAAAAAAACTACTTGTATATATTTCTAGATAATGGTACGGAACCCTCGATGCGCGAGTCCGACTCGCACTTGGCCGGTTTTTTTCTAAACTGAATAGTTTGCGCGAGAGACACTTTTGGAGTGGTAAAATGTCCCCCCCCCCCTGTAACTTCTAAAATAAGAGAATGATAAAGTAGGTATCGTATTTTCATTCTTACCTGTCCTATTTGGTAAACAAAATTCTAACCTCAAAACGTATCTTTTTTGCTACTTTTTAACTATTTCATCGTAAATAAAGGAACTGGAAATAAAATATCAGCCTTAGGTTTATTTGGTAACATAATACACCTTATTCTTTACAAAAATTTGCACATTGAGGTTAGAATTTTGTTTACCAAATAAGACAGGTAAGAATGAAAATACCATAGTTCTTTTTTTATAATTTCTGTCTGTCTGTACATTGTCACACGGCAAAATCTAGCTTATACCGTCTTTTGTAATTGTCAGCTAACTACCTTCCTAGTTACGACAAATTGTGACAGATGGCGCTAGGAGCGCGTATTAATTTTGCGAACTTATTTATTTTACGTATTATTCTTTTAATTAATTTCATAAATGTAGCTAAATAATTGGAGATTGCTACTGCAATAACATACACATACATACACGCACACATTCCATCACACAATTCGGACCTACCATCCGAACCTTCCTAGCCAATCAGAAGCGAAGTGTTGTAGCTCGACGTAATTTAAACGGATTTGGACGGACGACCATCTTAACTGTGCACTGCACCCTTTAACACCCTGCCTCCTTACAGGGCGACTCAGCTTACGCTGGTGACTCAGCTTACGCTGGTGACTCAGCTTACGCTGGTGACTCAGCTTACGCTGGTGACTCAGCTTACGCTGGTGACTCAGCTTACGCTGGTGACTCAGCTTACGCTGGTGACTCAGCTTACGCTGGTGACTCAGCTTACGCTGGTGACTCAGCTTACGCTGGTGACTCAGCTTACGCTGGTGACTCAGCTTACGCTGGTGACTCAGCTTACGCTGACTCAGCTTACGCTGTCGACTCAGCTTACTCTGTGGACCCTTAAGACCCTGAGGAGTCGACACCGTCTCGACACTCTACTGAAGTCTACGAACTCTGAAGGCCTTGAAAACCTAAAAGAAACTGACAGCCGGAAGCTAGGTCTGGTCAGGTCCTCGGCTGCTGAGAGCCACCGCACTCGCACCGTCTCCGGTTCCTGAACACTGCAGGACGACGCTTACATCCTCTTCGAAGCCGCCTCATCGAGCCGCCCCGGAGACGAGATACCAGGGGAGTGTTCTGTCCGACGAACAAGCGAATTTCACATAGCGCCTAAAGACTTTTACGAACCCATTACTCAAATAATTGTCCTTAAGGGTGTAGGGGTACTTTAATTTATTAATAAAATTTGTAAAAATTGTAAATTGTTTTCCTGAAGCAATCCCCAAACGCACCCCTTCACAATAACCCGCTAAACGGGATATTGGGACAACATAAGTAACCAAAATGACCTCAAACTGCCTACATTTTGCTTAAGAGTAGGGCTCTGCTAACACCGGATTTTATAATAACTTGGCGAATTTGTACGGAACCCTCGGTGCCAGAGTCCGAGTCGCACTTGGCCGGTTTTTTTGAAGGCTGTTTTATTTTTGTTTAAAAGTTTTTTTGTTGGTTGACTGTATATTGCTTGCACGAGGATCGTGTATGTTTTGTCTAACTTCACTGATATTTTGTTGACATCGATACATCGTAAGGTTTTGAAATCACTACATAGTATAAAACAAAGTCGCTTTCCGCTGTCTATCTGTCTGTCTGTCTGTCTGCCTGTCCCTATAGGTACCTATGCTTCTTTAAAACTACGCAACGGACTTTGATGCGGTTTTAGTGATTCAAGAGGAAGTTTTATATGTATAATTCTACGTGGACGAAGTCGCAGGTAGAAGCTAGTTTGCCTATATATGTAATGCATAGCACCTAAAATATTTCGATACATACTTATTACTTATGTAGCGACACTAGCGCCACCTAGTTGACAGCTACATAATTACTGCGACGCACGGGTAGCTAGCGCTAACTCCAGTGACAGCTGTCACATTGTTCTACATCGCGCTAACGAAGTTTCTCAACACGGATGCATAAATACAACTTCCAACTATCTTCCTTCGGACTTCGGTCCCCAGGCATAACATCTGCCTGGAGAGAAATCTCTCTATCGTGCCACTTCCCCAAACTGGTGACCCCGACGTGATCGTCAGCGCAGCCTTCGCACAGCTTCGTCATCATCACTTCCTCAAGCATTCGAGCAGCGAGTCATACAGCCAGCCAGCATCCACGGCTACTACGGGTATCCTGACCACCAGCATGCAGCGGACGCGCATTCCTGGTCATCACCCACAGCCTTCTCAGCGACTTTGGCACAGCACACTGCACTTCGGCCGGTCAGTAAGCAGAGACGCACTTCTCTCCTGGTCGACGCAGCAGCCAGCCACGACGCACACTGCACCACTCCGACTCACTGGAGCATGCAGCATCACCCCGACTCACTGGGGCATCACCGCAGACAGTTCCGACTCACCGTGAACTATGCGGCATCTGGTTCCGACTCACTGGAACATTCCACTGGCCCGGCAAGCATCACAAGATGTATGGACGACTCAACGCTATCGACCTCCGGTCTCGGAGGGGAGTGATGTAGCGACACTAGCGCCACCTAGTTGACAGCTACATAATTACTGCGACGCACGGGTAGCTAGCGCTAACTCCAGTGACAGCTGTCACATTGTTCTACATCGCGCTAACGAAGTTTCTCAACACGGATGCATAAATACAACTTCCAACTATCTTCCTTCGGACTTCGGTCCCCAGGCATAACATCTGCCTGGAGAGAGATCTCTCTATCGTGCCACTTCCCCAAACTTATACATTTCTACCTACCGTTTGGGGTTAGGTAGGAATAAGATAAGAGTTAGGAACACTTGTATAATTGTTTCTCGGATTATTTTAACTGTGGTTAACAAAATATTATCTTCATTTTGACAGTTCATGTATGGGCTGACAATTGGCATCGGAATCAGCTAGCTGTCCCATTCATACAAGAACTGTTAAAATGAACACGATGGCGATTGCAAGCCAGTTACGTAATAAATAAATAAATATACCACAAATACCATAAATACTTATACCATATGAATATGAATATGAATATCATAGGACAGATTACACCAATTTATCCAGTCCCAAACTAAGCAAAGCTTGTACTATGGGTACCAGGCAACGGATAAACATACTTATCTAATGTAGATAAATACATACTTAAATAAGCCCAAGTAAGTGGTCTAACACTTTTCTTCCAACTTCCTATCCAATGAAAATGTCGCTAGTCGAACTTTCAAGTTGACAGCCTGTCTTATCGACGTTATATATTGTGACGTGCAAAGGAATTTTAACCTTAGGGTGGTGGACCACATATTTGGCTGATGGTACTTATCAATATAGAACAGCATAGTGTGTATTAAAAATAGCGATTGAGAGCTCTCCACTTTCTGCCAACAAACTGCTATGCAGTTTGGCAGAGGTATATAGATATAAGTATTTTGTACTTCTTTTATATTCTATTTGAGTCAAATAAATAAAAAAAAAATAAAAAAAAAAAAAAATACATACAACATCCATGACTCGGGCAAAAACATTCGTATTCAGCATACAAATGTATGCCCCTACCGGGATTCGAACCCGGGACCTCTAGCTTCATAGTCAGGGTCACTAACCACTAGGCTATCCGGTCGTCATAATAAGCCTGCAGCTAGTATCAGTTTATGATCAAAGAGGAGATGGCGGGACGACTTGGATGCATATCATGCATGGGGTGGCATGCTCTTGACAGGGAAGAGTGGCAGATAGAAGGGGAGGCCTTTGCCCAGTAGGACACTACAATAGGCTATTAAAAAAAAAAGTTCAGTTTATGCTGAATCTAACGAAGTATGGTAATTTTTCATTGATAAATATGCAACAAAGAAATATTTCCGCCTCGCCTGGGACGTATATTCAAATTCAACCTCAAAAGCGTAAACAATTCGCATTGATAAACAATCTCTTTTAATATTTTTTACAGTAGGTAAGTAGGTAACCTCACACCGAAATATTCTTACACTTATTTTACTGCAAGACGGCCTCGATCATTTTGCCGAATAGATAATTCTCGAACCCGACCTTTTTATCGCTGAATGTTTGAGTAAAAACATTTTTTTCCTTGTACATTAGGTACTCAATTAACTATTTATGAGTACTTCTATTAATTAGCGTTAGATAAGCTAGGTTAGTTTCACCTATGGTTGTTATAAAATAAAAACAAATGAATACTTATTTATACATCGCTAGAAAAAACATAGAACGAAAGAGAGAGCCTAAGGAACAAGACCTAAATGTCACGTTTAGCATAATTGTGGGCGTATAGGTGGAAAAGTCAAAAGTCAAAAGTTTATTTTGCAAATAGGCCGCCGAGGGCTCTTTTACATGTCTTTTTTTGAATCTACCAGCGCATTCGGAAAGACCATCATTGCCAAGAAGAATGCGCCGCAAGAAACTTGGCAGAAAGTCATTTTTTCAAAATAAAATAGATTTACAATAGTACTTAAATTCTACTTAACTTACCTAATACAATTAATACATTTTATAAAAGGGATGTAAAAGGTCCCTAAGTTAAGTCCGTAGGTACTTTAAATTACATTGGTCTATAGTAGAGATGTATAAAGTCTCTACTGGTACAAGGGGAATGATGGATTGGCGATGGGTTCTCCTCTTAGTCCACTAATGGCAGATATTTTTATGCATAATTTTGAGAATCGGTACATTGTTGGTAATAATATTGTTTATCATTTTAGGTATGTTGATGATTTGATTATTTGCTGGAAGAGAAGTATGAAATCGCTTGATTCATTTGTTAATGTCTTGAATGGTAGATAAGGAAAGGATCCAAGGATGAAGTTCAAGAGAGAATTAGACTAGAGGATAACAACTCATTTTTTTTTTTAATTTGACGATAACTAGAGTACTAGTAAATAACGAGCATGTATATCAAATTTACCGTAAGCCTACGCAAGACAGATGCTGTCATCGCGGCTGGTTCCACTCACCCCTGGCAGCATTAACTGGCTACATAGGTTATAAACCCGTCCTTTTTCTGAAGAACATTACGATTCGGAATTAGTTAAGTACTATTTATCTGACCTGTGGCCTCTCAAGCAGAGCGTCGTGGGTTCAAATCTCGGGCTCGCACCTCTGAGTTTTTCGGAATTTATGTGCGAAAATGACATTTGTAATTTGCCATGAGCTTTTCGGTGAAGGAAAACATCGTGAGGAAACCTGCACACATCTGCGAAGAAATTCAATGGTGTGTGTTAATTTCCCAATCCGCACTGGGCGCGCGTGGGAACTATAGCCCAAAACCCTCCAATACACGGAGGAGGCCTATGCAATGAGGCACGCCGAATTACGCGACAATTTAATAAATAAAACGACAATAACAACAACAACAACATGTACTTACTGAAATTGTAGCTAATTCGGAATAAAAAGGCTTTTTTTTAATAGCCTATTATAGTGTCCCACTGCTGGGCAAAGCAAAGGCCTCCCCTTCTTTCTACCACTCATCCCTGTCAAATGCATGCTCCTGCCACCCTTTTCGATACGCATCCAAATCGTCCCGCCATCTCCTCCTGGGTCTGCCTCTGCTTCGATAGCCATCTCGCGGGATCCAATCGTTGGTAATTTGGGCCCACCGCTGTGGATGCATCCGGCAGACGTGACCAGCCCAGGCCCATTTAAGCTAAAAAGGCTTTATAAATAAATAAATAAAAACTATTTATCTAATTGCAGTTTCAAATGGACAGTGTAGCAATGGTTAACTGTCTAGTTAGGAAGAAGCAGAGGCGGACAGCTGATAGCATGCTTTACGCCGCAGAACCCACTCAGATTACTGACAAATATAAGTCCAAGATAGTATTACTTGTAGGTCATTTGTCTGATAAGATCTTAGTGTTTTAAAGTAAAAAAATAATAATGTCGCCTTTAAGACAAATAATTATTTGCGCGCTATGCTCGGAGGAATAAGAGCTATGCTATGTAATAACAAGGAGAGGGTAGACAAAGGAAGTTGATCTGGGGTCTATGACCTAACCTGAAGCGATTGCAACAGTGTATATGTGGAACAACGGGTGGAAATTTTATTACAACATATATAAGGAACATGTTGCCTCGCATAGGCTTAATCATCTAGATAGGTTTAAACGTTTATTAGGAACAAATCATTAATTATCAGATTCAGCTTCAATACATAGTATAAAACAAAGTCGCTTTCCACTCTCTGTCCCTATGTATGCTTAGATCTTTATTAGTACCTACGCAACGGGTTTTGATGCGGTATTTTTTAATAGATAGAGTGATTCAAGAAGAAGGTTTATATTATGTATAATTCTACGCAGACGAAGTCGCGGGCAGAAGCTAGTCATTCGATATTTTACACTTTTGTGAGAAGGGATTACGGCTAACCGTAATCCCTTTTACACTTCTTAAACATCAATCACTTCTTCTTAAACATCTAAATGTTTCGGAGCAGTTGGAAATAATTAGGTACAACAATAAGTAGTGGTTCAATAATTAACGAACAGGTTAGGTGGTTTCGTCAACATTGCGTGTCTGCTTAGAAGAATAGAAAATTTGTTTTTGTTAAATACATAACCCTTTTTGATTTGGCTATAGTCGGTTTTTATTTAAGGTAGTTGTTGATGTACTTAACTACTTACAATAAAAATATTGTGATGTTGCCAATGCATAATTAATCTAATTAATCGTGATTGACTTTTTTACAAGCTCTATATTAACTTGTACTAAATGTACCTAATATTTTTAGGCATTAAAGCTTAGAAAGTACAAGAGCCTTTATGCACATAAAATACAAAACCCATGGGTGGCCGATTTTTTGCATGGGGGTGTATTTAATCTAGTCAACTAGTGGAAATTTAGATTTGATAATTTTTCTACTTTCCAATGGAACTTTCGACTGATTTTCAAAAATCGTGCCTCAGTTCCAGTTATGGAATATTTCATTAGTTCAAACATTGTAACATGCCAAATGAAATGCGTCAGTACCTAATTAAAATTGAGTTCCACATAAATCTTATTCCTTATCAATTAAATAACAAAATCCAGGCAGATGATTTTGATGCCTATATAAACCCTGATTGCGAGAGAACGTGTCATTTCTAGAGACAGAGCCGCCAAATTAAAACCTCCAAAATGTTCAAACTTATCGCTTTTGTCACCTTCTGCGCCGTGGTAAGTTGATATTGAATAAATTTATGTATTTTCTAATCACACATAAATCGGGTTCTGTCTATTTATTATATCTATTTATTACTTTACTTACGTAAAAGTTTTTGGTTTATGTAGTATATTTTACCTGTGTATCGTTTCTTGAGTTACAAACGGTTCTGGCTGAAAATCAGTGCTGCAGGTGTCTAACACCTCAGCGTAATGCTGAGCCAGCGACCGTTTCACTTTTGCGGAGACACACAACGCTGATGATCTAATTTTCATGTCTGTGTTTTTTTTTTGCTTTTGTTGTTTCTTTTCTATAAAATTGTGTGTATGCTCTTATATTTGTGTCTTGCAATATGAATAAATGTCTTCTTTCTTTCTTTCTTTCTATATTTCAGTATTTTAATTCAAAATGCATCCTTAAATCTGCGGGTCCCTTTTTATCCCATAATTTTTGGTCATATCGTAATAATCGTTAGTCATAATCATAAGATATGTAACTGTGCATTTTTCTGAAAATTTGGAAAAATCGAAGGTCGTGAGTTAGATTAATTTCGTTTACTATCAATTTTAAAAAAAAATTACTGTTTCAGATAAAAAAAACGCTTTATAACTAACGAAAATTATGACAAACCGTATTCGGAACTTCAATTTTATGGGATAAAATATAGACCCTTATAAGTCTCGCCTAGTGAAAGGGGGGATAAAACTAAAATAGCTACGAATTATAAAAAATAAATTTGTAAATTATAACTTGCTTTTGTGACTGAAATAATCGTTTTAACCCATCTACTAAATGCCCTAAAGCCGTGGTAGGCTAGTGGTTTGACGTGTGGCCCATCAAGCAGAGGGTCGTGGGTTCGAATCCCGGGCTGGCACCTCTGAGTTTTTCGGAATTTATGTGTAAACTTACATATATTATATAAGTATTTTGGAATATAGATATAAGTATTTTGTACTTCTTTTATATTCTATTTGAGTCAAATAAATTGAAAAAAAAACATGACATGTTAAATTTGCCATAAGCTTTTCGGTGAAGGAAAACATCGTGGGGAAACCTGTACACATCTGCGAAGCAATTCAATGGTGTGTGTTAAGTTCCCAATCTGTACTGGGCCCGCGCGGGAACTATAGCCCAAGCCCTCCAATAGATTGAGGAGGCCTATGCCATGACCATGAGGCACGTCGAATTACGCGATAATTTTTACAAGCGAATTCGGAATAAAAAGGCACGGACAGGTGACTCTCCTGGGGTTGCTGGTTCTTATGGGTGGCGGTGATCGCTTACCAGCAGATGGCCCGCTTGCTCGTATGTCTTCTTTCTCTAAAAAAAACTTTGTTTTTTGGTAATGTTTTTTTAAAGAGAACAGAGAGTCTTCGAGTTGGTGGTGATGGTGATTATATAATTGTACCCTCTTACAATACAAACATAGCACCTGGATGACCGAGCGTTAATCGGTATAAATTTTTTGTACACTTTCTAAAAGAGCTATTTATAATACAATTTTTTGTGAAAATGGTTAGAGCCTTTTCCGAGATTCAAATTATATGTATACAATACACTGACGGACAAAAGTAACGGGTCGCTCTCGCTATGAGAAAGTTGTATGAAAAGTATCCCGTTATTTTTGTTAGTACCTGAGTATACATATGTACACTATATACAATAATGGCTCGTTTAAAGGTATAAGTTAGGTATCTAATTGAAACTGTAATCCAAATTTTAAGGGGGATAATTCACTTTTGTTGTGAATAAATAAGGTTTAATATAAAACTTTGTTACAGCTGATCCAGGCCGACCCCGTCCCCTTCAAGTGCGGAGAATACCCGTGGGCGGTATGTAACCAACTTATTTGATCAACATCAGTGCCTCTAAGAATCCAATCATTTGATGAACTATCATGGCAAACTCGTCGTTTGACAAACCTATATCAAACTAATATTATAAATGCGAAAGTATGGATGGATGGATGGATGGATGGAAGGATGGATGTTTGTTTGTTACTCAATCACGCCAGAACGGCCCAACGAATCTGGATGAAATTCGGCACATAGATAGAGAAAAGTCTGGAATAGCACATAGGCTACTTTTTATCTCGGAAAATTGAGTAGTTCCCGCGGGATAGCGATAAACGAATTCTTTGCAGACGAAGTCGCTGGCAACAGCTAGTTATCCATAATTCGTAAACTTATAAAAAAATCTGAAACGTGACCACACGCGTGGCTTGCGTTTAGGCTATAATGTTATAATATACATAATAATAATCATAATAGTTTATTTGTTAACATAGGTAAACATTTAGACAAATACCTCTATGATTATCACTATGTTGCGCCATAACATAAGGCATACAAATAGCTACAGCTCGACATGCAGCATGCTTCTTACATATTAACTATATCTACTTCAACTAACACCAGTTCTCCTCAATACTATAAATTAAAGTTGAAATATTAATAATTAAAATTGATTTGTATTATTAAACATTTTCAATGTCACAAACTACAACTAAAGAATTATATCACAGTATACCTAACCTATTTAACGTATTAACTTTTCTAACGTAGCAACTAATCACGAAAGCTTTACAGCTCTTATTTATACTTGTCCGATGATATTCATTCGCACGGTATATCATGCATGTATTATACATATAAACCTTTCTCTTGATTCATTCTATCTATTAAAAAAACCGCATCAAAATCCGTTGCGTAGTTTTAAAGAATTAAGCATACATAGGGACATAGGGACAGAGAAAGCGACTTTGTTTTATACTATGTAGTGATGTGCATAATAATTGACAGATCCTGAAATGCATTGGAGCCCCCAGAGTGATCAAGAAGGAACTTGCCGACCAGTGCAGCAGCGACCCATCTGAGGTAAGTACAGAGTGTATCAGACACCCCCTAACAATAATTCACTGGGGTATACATATAACCATAGCTATAGAAGCTAAAAAAAAAATATTTTAAAAAATGAGTAATTTTTTTTTATATTTTCTATAGGAATGATTACAGTTAATCCTAAGTCCTATAGAAAATATAAAAATAAATTTACTCCAATTTTTTTTTAATATTTTTTTAGCTTTTTAGTTTTTCTGTTATACCCCAGGGGATTATTGTTAGGGGGTGTCTGATACATGTATAGCTACAGGTATAGTTTACCTCCTCGTATTTTATGAATTGATATAGCACAAATAAATGCCATTATAATAACATCCACAGCCGGTATTCCTTCCTACCTCTGTCCTATAATAAATAGCTTCTCAAGCTGTTGGTACAACCATTAAGCTGTGTTCCTAGGTTCGAGCCCCAGATCACACTTGACTTTTTTTTTTTTATATATGTATTCTTTTTCTAGTGCGAGAACAACAACTGTGTATTCAAGAAGCTGGGATGGATGGGTGACGACAAAGTGATCGACTATTCCAAGGTTGCTGCTTACTTCGACGAGGTTGGCAAGGAGTACCCTCTGTGGGCTGACGCCGTTCCTGTTGTCAAGGTATTTATCTTATTTATTTATGTGTGTAAATAAATGTATATATATATATATATATACCCTCAGGTATATATATATCTCTCTCTCATATAGGTATAGCCCACTACTAGGCACAATAAGCCTCCTCGTCCGTCAGTATTAAACATAAGAAAGAAAACAAATGCTAGAGTAGTTTGTCGATGTTGGAAGCTTAAAAGTAAATTTGCCAAACAACCTGAAAAGAAAATGTTACTTCCCGATTCTGTTTCTATAAAGATCCTGTATATATAAAGCACGCATCGCACATTGAGGACCCGGGTTCGATTCCCGGTCACAGCCTTTCTTTTCTGATTTTTCTGTGGCGAAAATTTTAGAAATCATGTTATAGCCGAATGTTATAAGCGATGCGCTTAGCAATTTATTTTGGTTCCCCTTTCCACCTATACGTCCACAATCATGCTAAACCTGACCATTAGGTCTTGTTACTGTAGGCTCTGTCTACCCCGTAAGGGATACAGACGTGATTTGTGTGAGTAGTATCGGTTAGGAATATCAATAAAATAGGTAAAACTGCTTCTAATCATGGTGTAGTTTTGAACAGTCTTTTTTGTTTGAGCGTGTTTTTATTTGACTCCATTTTACAGGCTGAGTGCTTGGGCGGAAACCTGCCCGCCCTTGGAATTGAGCGCAACTGCCAGACCTACGACATCACCCAGTGCGCCATGGCTAGATTCATCAAGGTAAGCCATGCAAAACCAGATCACTTACGTGTATATTTTCAATTTAAAGAGTACCATTTGCCCAACAAATTTATCATAACATTTTCGTTTAAAAATAAATTCTATGTTACGACCGACCCACACAAAATTGTATTGCCATTGCCATGTGTCACAAAAGTGCCAAAAAATAAGGGACGCGTTTTAACACCAAGCAAATTGTGATAATGCTGACAACGTTATATACATATATGTATATATTTATTGTTATAGGTACACTTTTAAAATTATGTACATATTTATAAAACCTTCATCTTGTTCCTCAGAGCGCGAAGCCCTCCTACTGGAAGACTGACGCTGAGTGCGAGTTCCCCCACAAGTTTTGGGACAACTGCCCCATCTGCCCCAAGGGTTGTGTTGCCCCCTACCCTGAGGGTCTTTGTAACCAATGCAAGGCCTAAGCGGGTCTCTAGAGCCTTACTAATAGATTAAGTTGTGAGAGATGTATATTAATATACCTACAGTTTATTGAAATAAAGTAATACGCATTAGAATATGTGCCTTTTTTTCTCATCTTCATGTAAAATCGACGATTTCACATGCAAAATTTATGGCTAAAATATCGTATGTTATGATTAGAATAGGTAAGAATAGATACCTACCAATGATAGCACGCAAGATGTTAAAAACTAAGACAACACTATTATCGAGGGCTTCAATATTACGTAACTCGCTCGCGATCACCATCTTCTTCATTTTGACAGTTCATGTAGGGGCTGACACTCGGCATCGGAATCAGCTAGCTGTCACATTCATACAAGAACTGTCAAAATGAACACGATGGCGATTGCGAGCGAGTTACGTAATAAGCTAGCAGGTGCTTCTCTTCCCGCGCAGATGGTAGCCCATCAAAGGAATGGGCGAATATCTTAAGCATCATGACATAGGGCGATGCGGCTAGCAACCCATTACTATTTCGATTCCCCTTTCCACTTATGTGCCCACCATCATGCTAAACGTGCCTTTAGGTCTTGTTACCCTAAGCTCTGTCTACCCCGTAAGGGATAAATACGTGATTTATGCGTGTATAATTTTTGTGTTTAATTTTATTTGGGTCCCACTGAAAAAAAGCGGGCATTTTACACCATATCGGTACCTATTCTTAATTATATTGTATCTCTTCCTTTTCTACATCTACGCGTATCGAATGTGTGTAAATAAGTATATATTTCTCTCTCTCAAATGATATCACATATTACTATGAAATATCGTTGTCTCTCTCTCATTGTATGTATTTAAACCAGTCCTGAAGCCTTACCATGACGTCTTAACGCGGTTCAGTTTAAGTTCGCTCGCTGTCAGATTCATACTAAAAGTGACAGCTAAAACTTGAACTGCGTCGGAATTAGGACGGCATGGTAAGGCTCCTGGTAGTTTTGAGCTCGTTTACAAAACAAGAAATGCAGGCGGAGTCGCAGGCAAGAACTAGAGAGCAAGGTGGTCAACGCACGAGGAATATCAACAAGGCAATTCATCGTTCTTATTGTCTGGAATTGTTCTGTTCACTTTGACCTGTTACGCGATAGTTAGGGCATGCACTTTTATAGAAGTAACTTTTCATATTTATGAAAGAAAGCGCAGATACGAGATACGTCATATGAGTATCTCCAGTTAAATTACTATACCTAATTGAATTACAGTACTCGATACCCAACCCACTAATTAAAAAAATTGAACCTAAAATATAACTATACAAGGTCATTTAAAATTATTCCGGAATAATACAGCACGTGGTTCGGTTAGTTTGACTTAACAGTCCTGTAAAAGATTTTTTTTGGATTTTTTTAACTATGGTTGACTGACAAATCTAAATATATAAAAGAAGAAACTGACTGACTGACTGACTGACTGACTGACTGACTGACATATCAACGCACAGCCCAAACCGCTGGTTCTAGAGATTCCAAATTTGGCACGTAGGTTCCTTATAAGGTCTAGGGGTGCACTAAGAAAGGATTTTTCAAAATTCGACCTCTAAAGGGGTTAAATGGGGGTCCAAAGTTTGTATGGGGAAACAAGATTAGTTAGACTATTTTATTCGAAACTTCACAGGAGTAATTCTAACGATAAATGAGTGAACACCTGTTTCAGGTTTTTTGAAAATTCAACCCCTAAAAGGGGATAGGGGGTGACAAAGTCTGAAAATCAACGTGGGTATTATTATTATTATATTATAGTGGGTAGTATTGTTTGTACGGTTTATCGGGTCGCTGATTACGAAAACAACAACACACATACCTACCTGACACACACACACACACACACACACACAAATTTCCACGGGAACGGGAAAAAACGGGATTTATTATATTCGATTCCGAGTGACCCTATCTAAAATTTCGTACACAAGTAGATGATTACAAAACTAAGAAAATAATTTCAGGATTTTTGGAAATTCTCACGGGATAAGGAAAAAACGGAATTTATATATTCAGTTCAACGAAATCCTATGAACTATAATTACTAGACTTCAAATTTGGCATAGAAGTAGGTGGTTATAATAGTAAATAACAGTTTTAAGGATTTTCAAAAATTCCAACAGGATAAGGAAAAAACGAGATTTGTATTCAGATCTACGGGATCGATTTTTCGTTTTAATGATCGTAGAAAACTGAAATTTGGCCTTCAGGTTCCTTGGGGAGTATAGGGGAGCACTACCGAAAGGATTTCCCAAAATTCTGACGGAAATGAACGGGAAAGAACGGGATTTTTTGTTATACTGCAGTGCAGGTTGTAGAAAGCTGAAATTCGACATGTAGGTTGCTTGGGGAGTGTAGAGAAGCATTTAGAGAGGACTTTCCAAAATTCCCACGGGAACGGGAAAAACTGGATTTTTCGTTTTACTGGTCGTAGAAAGCTGAAACTTGGCATGTAGGTTGCTTGATGAGTGTAGGGAAGCACTATGAGACAATTTCCTGAAATTCCCACGGGAACGGGAAAAACGGGACTTTTCGTTTTACTGGTTGTAGAAAGCTGAAATTCGAAATGTAGGTTGCTAGGGGAGTGTAGAGAAGTATTAAGATAGGACTTTCCAAAATTCCCACGGGAACGGGAAAAAACGGGATTTTTCGTCTTATTCGTCGTAGAAAGCTGAAACTTGGCATGTAGGTTGCTTGAAGAGTGTAGAGAAGCTATAAAAGATCATTTTTCAGAATTCCCACGGGAACGGGAAAACGGAACTTTTCGTTTTACTGGTAGTAGAACGCTGAAATTCGGCATTTAGGTTGTTTGGAGAGTATAAAGAAGCATTAAGAGAGAAAATTCCAAAATTCCCACGGGAACGGGAAAAAACGGGATTTTTCGTTTTACTGGCCGTAGAAAGCTGAAGTTTGGCAAGTGGGTTCTTTGGGGAGTGTAGGGAGCATTAAGAGAGCATTTCACGAAATTCTTACGGGAACGGGAAAAAATCGGGATTGAAATACTCCTGGTACACACAAGCGACGCTGTGGCCAAAAGCTATTTGTCAATAAATGAAGTCTACGCGGACGAAGTCGCGGGAAAAAGCTAGTTTGTAAAATAATTTTCAAAGCCAGTTACTACAACCTCAAAAATTCTTTTATTCGTGTTTACGTAATATTTTCCTCATTTTCTTTAAAAATGAGAATTTTCGGTGATAACCGGGTATAACCGGTTATAACCGAAATTTTAAAAATAACCGACAGAATAACCGGTTATAAAATTTCCGGTAAGTCCCTCTCTACGGTAAGCTGTAAAAGCCGTCTGAGGCTAACAGCAAAGTCCGTTCGAAAAAAAAAAGAGCATTTACTTAGAATAAAACCATATACTTTTCGGTGAAGGAAAACATCTTGATGAATGCTGGACACACCTGCCAAGCAATTAAATCGCACTGGACCTACGTGGGAACTGGGAACTAAAGCCCAAGCCCTCTCATTCTGAGAAGAGGCCTGTGCCCAGCAGTGGGACGCATATATATAGGCTGTAGATGTGATTAAGTCCTGACATATTTTCTACAGTTGCTTGTACAACGATCGTTAAATTAGGAAGCTCATTAAAAGTTGTCGCAGTCTAGTTAGGTACACACAGCAAAGCTATTCGGTAAGCACCTTTGCATGCACGCGCCGATTTAAACCTGCTTACCGAATAGCTTTGCTGTGTGTACGTACATCCCGTATAAAATATATACTTGTGTCAACCGTGAGTCATTTAAAACTGAAATTGATTCTTGACCCAATGTGGAACCTTTTCGCAGTAAATGTCATAGTGACGGCATCGAATTGATAAGGAAAATCATCCAGACGTTCACCCACTGTGATAACGTTCTTCAGTGGGTCACGAATCAATTCGTTAGAAGCGTTTGTAGATTAAATATTTGACACTGCTTCTCGCGACTTTGTTAGGATATGTAGTATGGATTATCGAGATATAATTAGCCTATAACGATTTTTAAGTTATGTTATAAATAAATAACATCAAACGTAATAAAAATCCTATAAATATGTAGCCCATTTTATACCCCGATATTTGATGCAATGTCTGGAATAGATTCAGAAATATTACTTACATTTTTATGCTATCAAATGAAAATGCAAAACATGCTCATCTAGTAAATTACCTATGTATGTACCTATGAGCAGTAAATCTAAATGGAAAATTATTTGAATTAAGTATTCATCTTTGTAGGTATAACAATTGGTATTTCCCACGAGCATTAAGTCCAAATTTCTCTAAAATTTCAAGAAGTAACCCTATGCGCAAATTGCGCCGCCTATCAAATTGGTAGGATATTTTATTGAGGCAATGATTCAACTCGATTGTCGAGTCAGTTCATTATAAAATCACTATAATACAAACTGTTTGCATACGTTCTAAGGCCAGTCATTCGTTGAGACGTGTATGACATAAACAGACGTGTCTTCGAGATGTTGAAAGTGTTTGTTTTACTCGCTTTTGCTGCGGTAAGTGGACTTTATTATTCTTACGTAGCTTGGAGGTTATTGAACTGTTATATTTTGTGATTCTCTTGCTAACTGCTCAAAGTTAGCGTTAGTTAAAAAACAAAACACGACGCCTCAGTAATTAAACTTGTGTATTCTGAGGAGTTAGGTACGTAAAAGTTGTCCTACCAGCTTTTGGGAGTTTCTTTTCGCCTTTAAAACGTTGAAAGATTATCTCAAACGTAGGTACTTATCTAATGCACCTAAGTCTTTTGCTTAAAGAATACTGGGGCCTTACTATGCTGCCGTGGTATAACTAAAATGCCGTTAACTGACATCCGGGCGATTTTCAACTTTGAATGGTATAGTAATAAGAAAAAAAATCTCTATCGACCTATATTCGCGGTTTTTTGATATGTTGAATAGTTTCGGAAATAATTTTAGTAAAAATGCCGTTATTTACCTCTTTTTCTCATTTGTAATAAGCATAACTGCCGTTAAGTAACATTGCGAGTTAATATAGCCGTTAAGGTTCATTAAGTTACATTTTTGTTTTATTTTTTCCGATGATTCCTTCACTAGATTGCCGTTATTCGATCTTTTGCACACTGTAAAGCGGTTAAAGTACTTTAACTATTTTATTGTCATTATTTTTTTACAATTTTGTGAAGCTACCACTAGACTTAAATGTGATTAAAGCGACTTAACGGCATTATAGATTAACATTTGGGACACTTATCTTTTGACTTTGTGTACGTTATGAGCCAGTAACGGCATTTTAAAATAAAACTAAAAATAGTTTTGTCTTGAAAATTAGACTAAAGTGCCGTTATCTCACAATAATACGCTATTATGCCGTTAAGGTATACTTAGCGGCATTTTAGTTAATTATCCTTGAGAAATTAGAAACATAAATGATTCAATAAAACGAAAAAAGGGTATTTTCATATAATTAAATTATATTTACAATATGATAGAAATACACTTAAAAAGTATATTACTTGATATATTTTTTGGTGCTTTTAGGTCTCAAATCGGTGTTGTCATCGAGAAGTTACATAGGTTTAAATTTTTATTGCATTTTTCGCTCTTAACTCAAAATTGGGTTTAGGTAGATAACGGCATTATAGATATACCACGGCAGTATGACGTCTTAATGCGATTCAGTTTAGGTTCGCTCGCTGTCAGATTCATACTAAAAGTGACAGCTAAAACTTGAACTGAGTGGGAATTAGGACGTCATAGTAAGGCCCCTGAACTGAACACATAAATCATCATGCGAGTTAAAAATGTAGGTATGTATAGGTTTAATTCAATGTTGTAACATCTCGTCGCTTTAGTACCGAAACCATCCGAAACTATCGGTAACGACTACGATTTGGTAAGTACTGATGCGTTAAGTATGTAAAAAAATACTTTTGATTAAAAATATGCAGATCAGGGGTATTAAATCAATTGTAACTGGTAACTACAGAAAATATAGCAGTTTACAAGAGACATCTACCTTAAAAACGAAATTTCGTTCGCTTATCAATCGTGCTTATTTTCCAAGCAAAATGCCTGTGACAAACAGACGCACAGGACAGGACGAAACTTATTTATATAGGTGGCGGCAAATAAGTAAAACGTGGAGGGGATATGCGTAGTATGAAAATGATGTTGTTTTTCATACTGCGCATATCCCCTCCACGTTTTACTTATTTGCCGCCACCTGTAAGTGTTCTGGCATTTTTGTCACGAAACTCTAAAAATAATAAGGCCTACTGATGGCTTACTGTCACTTTGATTGGTACAGTCCTCGAGCTCTAAGAATGCCATTCGGGTTTGTCTTGTTGTCTCCCTCATTCAGCCGATTCAAGTATCGAAGCCATAAGAGTGAGTGAGACAGAAATACAAACCCAAATTGCATTCTAAGACTATGATATGATATGATATGAATTCTTTGACATTTAATTTTAAGTGATGATGTAATTTTATATTGAATGATCAAATAAACATAAACATAAACATAAACATAAGAGCTCACGGATTGTAAGTGAAGTTGTGTAGGTAAGTGAAGTAATTTGAAGTGTAAGTTATTTTAAACCACACAAATGACACTAAGGGCCTGTTTCACCGCTCCTTAACTGTCAGTTATCTATGATGACGTCTCTGTCTGTTTCGTAGTAATAAATAGAGACGGAATCATAGATAACTGACAGTTAGGTGAAACAGGCCCATAACCTTACGCTGGCAAAGGAATCTCTCAGTACAGTACCCGGCCATAAAGATTGCACTTCGGTCTTTGGAAAGAGACAATTGGCGTCACGTAAGTTAGAGCGAGACAGCGCTCTACGAAGCCGAAAATAGCCGACGACCGATGTGCAATCTAAGGCCGGGTACTGTAGACTATAAACTAAGGGTGCGACCACACCGCCGCTTAAAAAACGGTGACGTTACGGAATCGCAACAAAATGTATGAAGAAACGGTGAGAAAACGTAACGCATACGACACGTCACTGCGTATACGCGGCGGTTTGGTCGCACCCTACCAACAATCACTCCGGTGGCGGTATAGTAGTTTTAAAAAACATCCGATAGCAACAATCCATATAAGTACATACATAATAATATAGATACGAGCGTTTCCAATCTTAACCTTTAACCTAAAATGATTACACTGTTGTGTAAGTTTTCTCTTGTCTCTAACCCGTAGGTACATTTTGTTTTGTAAACATATTGCTAGCTTATCACATCTAGCAGACTTTAGGCTAAGTTTGAAGGGGGAACTTAGCGGTATTTTATGCACACAAAAGCAAATAGACGCACGACTTTTAACTTTGTTTTTAGCTCGCAGTTGGCAATAGAGGGCGCTGCTTGCCTTGCAGCCCTGTTCCTATAAACTGCACGTCTAGCACGACAGCGCACAAGAGTCGCGTCGCGCGGGAGATAGATTGCCTGTCTTTTTCTTGCTGTTAGTTCTAGAAAGAGACGGGTAATCTATCTCACGCGCGACGCGACTCTTGTGCGCTGTCGTACTAGCCGGGCTGAAGTCATCCATGTCAGTGAGACATGATTCTAAGTTTAATGCTCAACGCTCAACATTTTCATGGAACGACAGTACAGTCAGAGTCAGACAAACGAAACCCTAGGCCAACGTTAGAACCCTTCACAATCAACGTCGGAATACTTTGACACTGACAGACACAAATAACAAGCCGAAAACTTATTCATCATCATTATCATCATCAGCCCGAAAACGTCCGCTGTTGAACAAAGGCCTCCCCCTTAGCACACCACAAACACTTATTGCGATAAGCTTATACAGTGGCCCAGAGTTTTGGTTAACCATACAGTTACCATAGAAGAAAGATATGGTTTTTGCTATTTCATCCGGCTTCAATTCACCAAATCGTCAATTTGTCGGTTACAAGATACAAATACTCTCTCTTAGGGTGCGACCAAACCGCCGCGTATACGCAGTGACGTGTCGTATGCGTCACGTTTTCTCACCGTTTCTTCATACATTTTGTTGCGATTCCGTAACGTCACCGTTTTTTAAGCGGCGGTGTGGTCGCACCCTTAATTGAACACCACAAATCAGTACCACTGGCGTAGATTCTTGTCTAATTCGGAATTTAAACAGAACCGTCACTTGTCAATGATAATCGTCGCGTTGGTGAAACAGGGGCCAGTTAGCTTATTACGTAACTCGCTCGCAATCGCCATCGTGTTCATTCTGACAGTTCTTGTATGAATGTGACAGCTAGCTGATCCCGATGCCAATTGTCAGCCCATACATGAACTGTCAAAATGAACACGATTGTGATCGCGAGCGAGTTACGTAATAAGCTTGTGGGCTTATCCCATTACCGGAATACGTAACGCATCTCTGTATCTATAGTCTACTTTTGTTCTTGTTATGTCTACAAAAAGCTGACGGTAAATGGTCATTTGGTTTAATTGAAATAATTTGGTTGCAGGTCTCCCACGGCGATGTAGCAGTAACGCCACCGCCCGTCCGGTGTGGGGAAATTCCACATGACGTAAGTATCTTTTGCGTGAAATTTGAGAACAAATATTACATCAGAGGCGTCTTTACCTATGGTGCAGGGTGTGCGCTGCACACGGGCGCAGCGGCCCCAGGGAGCGCCGAGCGCCGCCCGCTACGAAGCCCCACTTTTACTAGGGGGCGCTAGGTTAATGTTAGCACCTTTGATGTAGCACAAAGGCGCAACATGGACTAGTGTTTGCACACGGGCGCTACAGGGCCTAGGGCTAGAGACGCCCTGTCTTACATCCCTGACGAGGCTTCCCGCCTCGCCAAATGTCATCATAATATCAGCTTAAAGATGTCCACTGCTGGACTAGCATTTCCCGAGAATCTCCACGATGATCTGTTTATTGCTAACCTTAGCGAATAGCCTCATCTTCATCACCAGATAGTCCGTCCTTACGGGAGGCCTACTCATATTTCGCATTCCGGTAGAAAAACTTACGGCCCCGACGGCCATCAACTTCTACGTCGTAGAACCTGCAGGCTTATCGTCTAACTCGCTCGCAATCGCCATCGTGTTCATTTTGACAGTTCATGTATGGGCTGGCAATTAGCATCGGAATCAGCTAGCTGTCACATTCATACAAGAACTGTCAAAATGAGCACGATGGCGATTGCGAGCGAGTTAGACAATAAGCCTACTGTAGGACTTCTCGTTCTTTTTTGTAAACGGTTGATTTTGCCTGCTTCAGATCTACAAATGTCTTGGCTACCCCAGAATAGTTACGAGTGAAGTTGCCAGTCAATGCAGAACATCGACCAACGAAGTAAGTTATTACTTATACCCAGGATACGCTTAGTAGGTACACTACACCCATGAGTTTCGGTCATTGTTTATTACCCTACATCCTCTTAAGTGAGGTTGCACCAGAATCATGTGAAGTTTAAATACGAATATTCGTTCTCGAGTCTTGGATGTTTAATTTGTATTTAAGTACCTACGTATTTATCTATGTAAGTATGTTACCGTTGTCTAGTCTAGTACCGATATTACTTGCTCTGCTTAGTTTGGGACTAGGTCAATTCGTGTCAATTGTCCCAAGATATTTATTTATTTATTTATTCCAGTGCGACCGCATCAAGTGCTTCTTTACGAAGTCAGGCTGGATGAACGGGGACGCCATCGACAAAACCAAAGTGACGGCCCACTTCGATCAGTTCGCGAAGGACCATCCGGACTGGACTCCCGCGGTCAAGCATGTTAAGGTAACCTGTAAATCACGTATTTATCCTTGAGGTAGACAGAGCCTAGGGTAACAAGGCCCCGTAGCCCACTAGTCCCATCTACTTGTGCCATAATCCCATGAGACAAATGGCACGTATTGTTGTCCCGAAATTCCCTGTACCTGGCATGGTCGTATATGTTCTCTTTTTGTTTAGAAGTGCCATGCCTCCTTGGCATGATTGTATACTTAGGGGGAAAGGGGATCTTAATAATGATGGCTTGCTAGCCGCATCGCCTATAACATGATTACTGAGATGTTCGCCCGTTCCCTCTATGGGCGTTTACGAACTGCGCGGAAAGAGAAGCAACTGATGCATTCTATGATTTTTTGCTCCCAGAACTCATGGAAAGGGTTAAATTAAAACCTGTAAAAGCACAGAAATACGGGTGTTTTTGAATTATCCTACACAGGGCCGGATTTAAGGGGGGGCAACTGGGGCCCACCCACAATAGACTTCGAAAAAAAAAACAAATTCAGACTAGTAAACAAAACACTAGTAAACAACAGAACTTGGACAGGAAAATAATTTGGGGCCAGGGGCCTCCACTCCTTTGTTGCCCAGAGGCCTCCAGACCTCTAAATCCGGCATTGATTCTACAATTTTTCAGTTGGTAGTTGAGTTGAGGTAGTTCGTAATTAAACTACTCCTTAGACGCCGCACACTGAACATCGATCAATGGAAATGTTTGTCTACCACAGAAATACAATTAAAGTCTTTATGTTGACATTACAGGCAGCTTGCCTGGCTGGGCCTTTGCCCGCGCAGGGCTGGGAGGTCAACTGTCCGACCTACGACATCATGCATTGCGCTTTAACAGGCTTCTTTAAGGTAAGACCACTAGAGATAGACTAATCATCACTTTCTAGAATTAACAGTAAGAAAAAATGGATTGTCTATGTTGCGTGCGACACAGCTCTCTCGCGTTTTCGAGCTGGGTTTTCTTTCAGTTCTAGATGCCCTATGCATTCCCGCAGGGCCGGATTTACTATAGAGGCTAAAAAAGCTGAAGCCTAGGGCGGCAAAATTGGCGCAAACAAAAAATTACAGAAAAAAAAGTAAGGCTGTGGACACGAGTGGGGCGGCAAAAATTGAATAGCTTTGGGACGGCAAATGTGTAAATCCAGGACTGCATTCCCGGCACTAAGTAAGGGTGCGACCACACCGCCGCTTAAAAAACGGTGACGTTAGGGAATCTCAACAAAATGTATGAAGAAACTGTGAGAAAACGTGACGCATACGACACGTCACTGCGTTTACGCGGCGGTTTGGTCGCACCCTAACAGTCAATGGCATAGAGTACGTTACCGAGACGTCAAAAACATTTATACCTACACCTTTATATGCCATAAACAATAAAGTCGGTGATACATTATAGCTGTATCGATATGCACTCGACTATACCCATTTTAAATATGGCTTAAGTTTGACACTTCTGCTTTAATCCATTGTTTTTAACCTGTGGTCCACTCCTGGGGGTCCGCTAGTGTATAGGGGTCCATCTCTACAGTCAATGTGAGAATGCCCGTATCTACGATTTTTTCGAAACGCCCGCCCGACACTCCAATCCAATTTAATGATTTGGCCAACTTTTTTTCATCGGGATAATTGGAATAATTGTGCTCGATTCTTTTCCTCAAGGTAAAATGCAAAAGTATGTCTGTCTGTTACCTTTTCACGCTTAACCCCTGAACAGATTTTTTATGCGTAGTTTTTGCCCCGGAAAATTGCATAGGGTGATGGCACCAGTGTTGGACAGTATAAGCTGACAAGCACCAGTAATGGACACTTCATTCTTAATTTAAAGATAATATAATTATAAAATGACTGTTGTTAAGTAAATCACTATCCCTTCGTTTCTTTTAATTGTGAGTTATTGTGCATTATTGGGTGCTTGTCCATTTTATACTGGGGTGCCGTCACCCTAGTTCTCGCGGGACAGCGATAAGCGAATGCGTAGACGGAGTCACAGGCGACAGTTAGTGAATAGTAAGTTCTCTGTCCACAGAACGCCCAGCCATCGCAGTGGTCGACGGCTTCCGAGTGCACCTACCCCCGGCAGTTCGCTGCATCGTGCCCCATCTGCCCCGAAAACTGTTTCGCCCCCGCCATTCCCTATGGTTCCTGTAATGCCTGCAGACTGCTGCCCCAGACGCCCTAAAGCTAGAATATGGCTAACTAATGGGGCGACGGCACCAATAATGGACAGGGACCCAATAATGCACAATTACTTGAAAGAAACGAACCGATCGTCTCTAATACTCCTCTCATCCACTCAAAGGTTGACTGGAAGATTCATCTTACATTTTAAATTAAGGAAAGTGTCCATTACTGGTGCTTGTCAGCTTAGTGTCCTACACTGGTGCCATTACCCTAGATAAATACACACGTTATTCCGAACACTATAGTACTTATAAGAATAAATTGCACCAAAAGCCAGTGATCTTTTCTTGTTTTTTTTTTTTAAGTCCCCCAAAATCAGTCCCAAAAAGTTTTTATTTTTTTATTTAAGTTTATTCTTTTCTGTTAAACATTAGTGTCGTTAAACTTTTTTGTCTCTTTCCCGTCATGATATCATCCCAGTGACAAGGGCCCTGGGCTAAAGCTGGGAGTAGAAGGGTCGAGTGTGTAGCGCAGGCATTTGAAGAAGTGTTTACATCATGATTTTCATAAGTGATTCAAAAGAAAATAAAGGTTTTTTTTTCAATTATTTATTCGTCTCATTCCTACTACGTAGGCATTAAAAACATCTTCATCAAGGAAGTTAGAGCATTCAAACAATATTACACATAAGATTTGTACGACGGCGACTCCGCAACTCTTGCTTAACACTGCTTGACAGTATGTCTCTTTCTTAATATGAACATAAAAGAGAGATGCTACGTGGGCAACTATCAAACAATATCGAGCAAGAGTCGGTCCTAAAGGGATAGTCACGTTATAGAAGAAAGAGACAGTCGAACAATATCTAGATAGGTATAATTTTTTAGGGCATGATCTGCATGGCTAGCAATAAGAGCGCGACACAGACTACCAGTCTTTTTTTACTATTCGTTCTAGAGTCTGTCTAACCAAAGCTGAACCTGCAAAAGCGCGGCAATTTCAAAAAATCATGAGCGGGTAACACAGGATCACTCACACAGCTTCAATTTTCTTAGAGAAATGTCAATTTGACATACAACATGACACCTCAGATAGACACACTTAAAGACAAAATGTTGCCAATCAAATAACTACTGGGTTCAGCTTTGGTTAGACAGACTCTAGAAAGAGACTGGTAGTATATCTCGCGCGCACTCGTGGTAGCCTTGTAGTGGCGATGATATAACGACTTGCATAGATCTGTGAACATGTAACAACTATATTATTTACACAAGAGCGATAAAGACAAATAACGAAATTCTTCTTAGTGACTCCCCTTTAGCTGTTTGCTACGATATAAATAACATTTTTGGTCAACACATTTCGCCACAAGGGCAAAAACCCATCGAACATATTGCACTCAACGCACTAAACTTCCAAAACAACATCAAAAAATATGTTTTTTACTAATATCACATTTATAATTCACCTTCTCTTATGTTAAAAAAGTCTTTTTTTAACACTGGCAATGATTCCTCATCCTTCAAATGGGATGGCAATGTATTGTCAAAATGAGGATATCTGGGATGCCACCAATCGAACACGAGTATGCTCACAACAGTGTCTATGACCACTGCCTGTTCGGGCAGGATGTCCCTGGATACGTGTGAGCTGGTGCTGAAACCAAGGTGAACCCGGTGATACCTGAACCCTTGTGACAGAACCACACTCACTTTAGTAAGCGTCATCCCCATTAGTGGTGGGACTTTGTGAAAACTCTGACAGGTTATCTGAAATTTAAACAGACAAAATAATTAGAAAGTTAAAGTTGATGAAGTAGTTAGTATCATGATTCTCAACATAAATTTTTAACCTATGAAAAATCAAGTTGAAATAAGGCACTTGTCCCACTGCCGGTGAGTAGCAAGAAGCAAGCGTTTTTTAGTGCGACGCGCGATGTGCGAGCGACAAAAGTTCTATACTACTCGCCGGCGGTGGGGCAAGTGCCTAAAATACGAGAATTTTAATTAAGACAACAAAGCAAGCTATAAAAATTTAAGCCAGAAAAGAGAAGTATGTGGAAAAGAGATGAAAAATGTAGAGAAAAAGCAATAAGTACACAAAAAAAGAAAACTTATCTTAGAGAAATGCAGTAGAGACGAAAATTAAATAATATTTACCTAAATATTATAAATTCTACACATCACATACATTTTACAACCAAAAAAATTTATATAAAGAGACTAAATCACGATCAGATACATGAAAAATTATGCGATTGTTAAAGCTCAGCAAATATGTTGAATTGTTCTTTTATTAAATAATAGGTTAAGTTGATGGATAACAACTAAAAACAAGTGAAGCCTTTAGAATATTCTCAAAATGCATAACAAACAGTAAAACTGCAAGTTTCATGCAGACAAAATTGCACAACATTATGTAAAATAGGTACACAACCTGTCAAAATCACAACCTTCCTTTGGCTCTGCCATAGTCTGGTAAAAAAATTGACAAAAAGTGCAATACTCTGGCAGTTTGTTTATGGGTTGGGTGCTGCTTACTTATCATGTGATAAAATATATATTTAATTTAAAGATGAAATGGTACCTGTAAAACCTGACAATCCTCCTCCGGATTAGCATCAATGCGTCCTAGCTCGTCAATCATATTCCCCATATCCACATCAGGCCTTTGCAGAGGCAGCTTCTTCAGCTTGAAGAACACCAGCCAGTGCACGGGGCCTTTACAGAACCAGATGTTGACACAACGCCGCCCCACCAGGCGATGAGGCTCGCTATCCTGTACAGCGTCCCGTTGAACTCTTTGACAGAACACTTTGTATGTATGGAACAGAGCACGTATAACTCTCTGTGTTAATCCGTAGACTTTAAAACTGTTCTCAATTTTCAACCTCTCAGGCAGTCGCGGATGATTTTGGCAGTACCTTTTGTATAAATTACGCCAAAACATTTCTCTTTTTGTACAAGCGTAACAAGCTCTATTTATGCCAGCAAAACTGCCTATTTGTTCTGGCTTTATATATCCTGATAGGAGGTAAAACAAAATTTCTGGGTACAGAATCCCTGGTCGGTTTTCTAAGTCATCATCAGGTTTAGCATTGTTTTTCTTAGATACAAACTTTTTGGAGCCGTCTTCACCTATTTCCTCGATTATGTCTAGGTCTGTGTTGATTTCGTCCCACGCTAGTTCAGTTGGGGCACTGGAAGTACTGGAGGAAGACTTTTTTAAGCGCGTAACAGGTTTTGGCGCGTTCGCCGAATCATTTATAGTGAAATCTGTAACATTAAGACAAAATATCGTTATTATATGAGAACACAAACACATTAAAATCACGTGACTAATGGACGGTTCAAACAACTTTTGGCGGGGTATGAAAATTCTAATAAGAATCTGTTTAGATTTTTTTAAAACTACTTGTAAACCGATGTTTGAAATTAATTAATAGAGTTAATTTACCAGAGTTTGTAACCTTCCTCGGTCCCTTTTTTTTCGGCATTTAGCCGACGATAAGGCGATATCAATAAAAAGAATTGGTCTGATTTCAGACGCAATTTATTACACGGAGGAATCGATTTAGTTGCTATATCATAGTTGGTTAAGGAGTGAATTAAATGCAATTGAGCACTGAATATTGCTATGTAAATTGTATCAGGTTAGGCCTAAGGGGTTATAAATTTAAAGAAAATAAACACTGGCTATCAGTGTTGCCACAACTGAGTTCCCAAAAGGTACATGTACAGAGCTGAAAAGGTACATTTTGGGATAAAAAGGTACATAAGCATTTTTTTACTTAATTCTTAACACAGCTTCTATCGCTCTCAGTTTTGCTACAACTGTTTGGCGGCGGTTTATAAAATGTTACACATAGTTTTGGATGAGATCAAAAGGTACGTAAACTGGACCCCATTACACATCACACATTGGAGGCTAAAAAGGTACGTCAAATGTGTAAAATGTACGCTAACGGCAACACTGCTGGCTATCCTATCTTAGCTCCATTTCTAATTGACAATAACAATGACAAACCAAGAGTGACATTGACATTGTGATTAGTGATTTTATTGTCTACCTTCACTATACTAATGAACGCAATTTTAACACTCCAATGATTTTGTTCGTACGTTGAGTTTAGTATTCCATTAAAATTGTTTTTATCACAAAACAGTTTTTTTTATAAGTAAGAAAAACAATGAAAAATCTTGTAAGTTTTCAGTTTCACGTTAACAATCTTCGTAAACAGTATATCTAACAACTCCTCAGCGCCCTCTGTTGAAATTGGATGATAGTAAAATAAATGAACAAAAATATTATAGAATAGACAAAATCTGACTAACTATGCCAATTTCAAAAAACTGGTGTTATGGCAACGTGGACCCGGATTCCGGAAATCCAGATTTTAGTTAAATCTTTCTAGTTGAGTCTCTAATACCAGTGTTTTAGTGACATTTTGCTCGAAATGCTCAGATTTCAAGGCACTTTGAACTTTTAGTGCTCTATCTTGATATACACCTTTTTGTATGACAAGTAATGCATAATTCAATAAATTACAAGTCATTTTTGTTTTAGAAAGGTGATAGCACATTTAGACGTTCATGTAAAAACAAGAATCTTAAAGAAACAAAACGCAATTGCTTCTTGTTCTGGGTGGCAGTTCTATTAAAATCTTTAGTCTTTGATGTGATTGACGTTCCAATCCAAGATGGCAGACAGGCCGTTTGAGCCGTGATAGTATGGGATTGTAGGAGTGCGATTTCTAGGTGTGTCATTCTAAATATTGAACTAGAATGCCTCCCGAATTCTTGACTAAAATATTGTACGAATATTCTGACAATGTGAAGTTACGTCCTCGCGTATCGTTCGCTAGGTTTAGGTAACGTTTGTGCCGGGACATATGTAAAACGGTGATCGAATAAGTTTTGTTCGGTGTGTCGTGTACGCGATTTATTCTGGTTAGATGGTAAATTAAAATGTGGAATATGATGTGCGACGTGATGCCCACTATATCGGAAGACAGTATCAGCCAGAGGAGTTCGCAGTTTTCTGGGGAGGATGCGAATTTCGAACAGCTTATGGTGTCGATGCTCGACGAGCGTGATAAGCTTGTGGAGAGTCTGCGGGAGACGCAGGAGAGGCTCGGGGACTCGGAGCTCCGCCTGAAAGAGGTGGAGAAGGAGAGGGACTCGCTACACCGCCAGATCGCCGCCAACTTGCCTCAGGTCAGTGACACCGCGATCTCGTAACACATATTTTCGCCGCTGATGGCTTCTAGGACCTTATTATCTAATATGTAGATGGTTTATGGCCTAATTGTGGTTTGCAGGGCGTTAGAATTAAGCATAACCTAAAAATTCATAGTAATTTGAATATTGGAATATGAATTAATTACTGGGCAAAACTAGTTATATTAAAGTGGTGCTTTGAATGTTGTTATTATCAACATGAGAACATCACTAATTTGTGGGGATGAAATGTTAAGGTATTTGAGTCCACAGATAAGTATAATTGATCATTTGACATGAACCTTCTTGAAAATCACTAAAAGTTTTGCTTACCTACTGGGATGGAACACCGCACCTTTCGGCCTAAAGTCGGAGCACAGGAACATCCACTGGTGCTTGGCAGACACGTGGGAGTCTAAAAAAGCTATAATTATTGGGTCTAACAGAATCACGGTGGAATACATACAATTCTCTTATAATATTTCCAAAACATTACACCAGTTTATAGCATTAGAAGCATGAAGACATCTGTAAAATGTTTTCCAGCATTTTTCAATTGTGCTTGGCAAATGTTTCCATACATTTGTCCACCTTCAAAGTGTATGGCATCAAAGAGGTGAATTAATTTTAACACTTTGACTGTACAAAAAATATTTATGTGATTCGAGGAAGGTTTATTATGTATAATTCTATGCAGACGAAGTCGCGGGCAGAAGCTAGTTAAGTTATAAAATTTTTAATATGGTTTAGTAGTTCACATTTTGCCTGAATTACCTTCATATTGTATTGAATTGACATCTTAACCTACATTCTGTTATCATAGCCTTCAGCTGTTTGAAGCTAACTAGAAATGCACTGAAACACTGCATTAAGTTAAGTGTTAATAAGTTACTAATAAGTTGGAGTTATCATTAAGGACCACATTAGATTTAATTTATTTACAGTTATGAAAAAATTATACCTATACAGTGTAATATAAAAATACAAGTGAGTTTTCTTCACTATGCCATGCAAAATTATGCATTTTTTGAAGGCTAGATTTTATGGAATGACTAGCTTCTACCCGCGACTTCGTCTGCGTAGAATTAGCAATTGACATGTTTATGGCTATGCCCCGGGAACTATGCTATTTTCCGGGATAAAAAGTAGCCTATGTTTTAATCTAGGGTACCAGCTATCTTCCTACCAAATTTTATCCAGATCCATCCAGTCGTTTTAGCGTGAAGAAGGAACAAACATACACACTCACATCGTCACTCACAAACTTTCGCATTTATGATATTAGTAGGATTAAGTTTAATTTCATTTAAGTTTTAATTTGTTACAAAATTTAATTCTGTCTCATATTAAACTGGCTCAACTAAAATCATCAACACTAATAGATAATTTAAATTTATGTGCATCCCTTTTATTAATTTAACTCATAAACAGTGTGTAATTACATGACAATAACATAATTACATAATATAAAATAAATGATTAACAAATTCAAGTAATGTAAACAAAAACAAAACATTAATTTTGCTGTCTATCAGATATTACATACTTGACTGGCATATTTATTATTTGAGTAGTTCTACAAACTAATTTAGTTCCATAACATTTGCTTTCCTTCATCAGTGCACAAGTACAGTACATTCAGCTTTTGAGATATGAAAGTATATTTTGAATACTTGAGAAACTAAAAAAAATTGAACAATCCCTACTAATCCCTACTAATACATATTATAAATGCGAAAGTAACTGCCTGTCTGTCTGTCTGTCTGTTACCTTTTCACGCCTTAACCACTGGACCGATTTAGTTGGAATTTGGTATACAGATAGTGTGAGTCCCGGGGAAGGACATTGGATAGTTTATATCCCGGAAAATTGCATAGTTCCCGCGGGATAGCGATAAGTGACTTTTGCGCAGACGGAATCGCGGGCAACAGCTAGTACTCAATAAAACGTCTGATTCAATAAAATATTCAAAACTAAATTTTTGTATTTTTATCATGATCCCCAAAATTGATACGATTTGAGACAAGTGAGACTAGAATGCAGATTTTTGTCCTGGCATACAAAAGGTTAATCGACAATCTTGATCTTGACTCATGTACACTCGCGGTCTTTAATTGTTGAGCCACGATAGAACCTTTTTGCAAAATGTCAATGTCGAAATATTATTGAAATTTGTTTGTCGACATAGTGTTACTTCACTATGACAGGGTTCCAAATATGCTCAACAATTAAAGTCCTCGAGTGTACCCAGTCTAGTGCTTCTAGTTTCTTAATGTGATTGACAGTTGCCGTGTTGCAAATAAATATTAATGAAAAAGTATGTTATTGGGGATGAGAGCGAGTTTGGATTGGACAGAGTGATGCTCGATGCAGCTTTTGCACTTGCTCTCGATTTTAACAACATTATTTTTTATTCATGTTTATTCAGAACACATCAATTAACTGTCAAACACATTAAGAAAGTAGAAGCACTGTAACTGTAACATGAATCTGTAGGCTTATTGTCTAACTCGCTCACAATCGCCATCGTGTTCATTTTGACAGTTTTTGTATGAATGTGACAGCTAGCTGATTCCGATGCCAATTGTCAGCCCATATGTGAACTGTCAAAATGAACAGGATGGCGATTGCGAGCAAGTTAGACAATAAGCCCACTGTCCTGTAAATTTTCAATGAACAATTCAATAAATTAAATGTTCAACATCGGTAACTATCACACGGTAAAACATTGTGAAGTTTTGATCAGAAAAAGTGTGTGAATAGACCTGCTTGTGTATGATATAACACGCATAACGCTTGCGATGCATCGTGTTATTGAATTGAACTCGTTTATCAGCAGACAGTAGGTCAATCGCATGCTGAGTAGCACTTTATATGCCGACCTAGACAATGTGCGTAGTTAATACGTGAATGGGGTTTTCCCAATCATTATTGAGTGGGCATTTCCGTAATAGCGGAGCGGAGCCGAGATGCGGAGATTCGACCTGGCCTTGTACTCCGAAATTCGATTTTCGAAGTTCGTGTAGCGCTATTCCGCTCACACTAATAGGCATTAATTTTAGAGTGAGAGGGACGGCATAATACGAACTTCGAAAATCGAATTTCGGATTGGCCCCTTGTATTCATCATCATTAGCCGAAAAGTCCACTGCTGAACAAAGTACTCCCCCTTAAAACGACACAATGAACAATGAATTGTCGAATCTGTCAAATCTGCCACCACTGTAGCCATCGGTTCCTCGCATCCATCTATCCTAGTGGGAGGCCTGTCGCTGCGTCTTCCAGTTCGTGGTCGCCACGCCACTAGAGAACCATTCTCCCCCAACGGTGGTATATTCTATGAACGATGTGGCCTGGCCATTGCCGACTCGACCCCTATTCTTCGGTCTATATCTATGACTTTAGTTGTAGTCAGTCTCGCATTATCTAGGTTAATTGCTTCTTAGATCATTATATCTCTTTATTAAAGCAGGAATGCTAATTACAAATAACAATTTTGCAATGCCAATACATACTATGCTACTGACTGTAGTTCCGGTTTTACGTAAAATGATACTTATGTTTGCAAAGCACGCGTATTGTAACTGACTTAACAGATTAAAAACTGTGGCAGTATTTATTTATTTATATACGCGTTGTATTGAAAACATGATCGAGAATGTGTGATAAAAAAACGTGTGCGTCTCGGGACGCCCGACAAAAGTGATAAACTAATCTAAGTTACTAACAGTATATGTCTATCGCACACTAAACACTGAGTAGAGAGAGGGGGAAGCGTCTGTCCGAAATACGACTAGCGCTGTGGGTTAGAGTGAGAGAGGAAGAAACTGCCTACCGCTGTCGTTCGCGTGTGAGAAAGGGAAGCCAGACAGACTGGCGCCGTAACGCGTTACGTTACGAAGCGGTTTACCATCCCATACGAAGTTATCACTTCAAAAAGTTTCGACTGCCTATCATTCATCAGACAGAACAGCAGAAATTTGACTTTTTGCCTTCACATTGGTTGACAGTCGACCAATAAGTAAGCCCCATTTATATACCTACGTCTACGTACTGTACTGTTCTTAAACCGGGTAAGATACGACTCAGTATCTACGTGGATGACTTAGCACAGAACCTTTTCACCTTCTTTTCAAATGACTAACTCACTACATCATCTCGAGATAACTTTGTTAAACAAATATATCTTTATCAGATAATAAGGTAAAACTCTTTAAACCAAACCCAAGAGAAAACAGTTCGGGTTCTGTCGCTGTCTGTCTCCGTATATTACAGGGCTGTATCTTTTGAATCGAAAAAGAGACACGTGATTGTTCACAGAACCTGTTTTATGATGGCTGCTATAATAAATCACAATAAAAGTTGTGTAGTCTACTGATATTGTAAAGAGGTAATGTTTGTGCAATCTTCGAATCTACTTGTATGGTTTCTCCACCTTGACGTAGGCTACTTTTTTCCCCAATAAAGTGCAAAGTTCCCGCGAGAGGTAAGAGGTACAGTTTGCGAGCAATAGCTAGTCTGTATTATAATATAAGGACTCTTAAAATTCTTCCAGGATATGGTTGGGATAGTTTGACAACAGCCCTACAAAGAGTTTGCATTTAAATTGTTGATTCAATAATCCCGCCTTTGACGCGGTTCATTTTAAACATCGATCAATGTTGTCAACTATGATTCAAATAGTCTACTAAGGCTATTATTAAGTCAAAACTAACCCAACAAAACAACTTTTTGATATTATTCGGGAACTTTTGTATGATACCTTGTTTGCGATTTTTTTCGGAGTTTTTTAAACAATCTTAATAAATGACAATTGTTAAGTGCTACGGAACTGTTTCCGTGCGAGTGCGACTCTCGCTTGAGCAGTTTTTATAATGGAACGTAATCACCCGTATCAGTGGACGAATCTTATCGCGAAATCCTGAGGTCAATGGAAAATGTATCTCCATTAGAGTAATGCTCTTATCGGGCCTCGTGGTATCGGACAATCTAAACATACGTTATATGCGATAAATGACGTGGTATAAAGATTGTTTTTTAGGGTTCCGTACATCAATTGAAAAAAGGAGACTTATAGGATCCTGTCCGTCAATTCCCAGAATCCATAAATATCCATTTTTTCAGGAACCTGTGGTGCACGCTGACATTTGTATGAAATATTTAGCGATTATGTTCTCTTACAGCTGTAAAAAACTCAAGTTTCAAAATTAATTTGAAAGATTACTTTCGTCAAGGGCATAAGTATCAGTGGCGTGGCGTCCATAGAACTCGATTCCCACCGGCTTGCCTATTTTAAGGCAGTTGGGCAATTTATTGTGCAGAATTAGAGGAAAAGGCTAGTTAAGTTCCCTTCGGCTTGCCTTCGGATATACTTGACGCCACGCCTCACCTTTATGCCACAAACAATAAGGTCGGTGCGGTGACACATATGTAATGTAATCGACATGGTGGCTGTATTGATATTGAAATGAAATGAAAAATGAAATGGTTTATTTGCTAGATATGGGTTACAGAATGTAGATGTTATTTATATCCTCGACTCTACAAAATCCATGGGACCTATGAGTTACTTCCTATTGACTTAAAATTTTGAAATTTTCCTGGAAGTAAGGCCTCACTAGAGGTAGGTAGAAGGAAAATGATTGATTTTTTTTCTATTGAGGACAATTCATTCTATTAGTGTTCCACTTTTAATTTCCACGGAATCCTTACTGCCAGATTCGTACTTATCTGTTAGCTACTATTCAACCACTAACAACATTGTCAATAATGCATGCATCCCTCTATTTCACAAACAGTGTCATGCGACAGGTGATATTGACAATTCGGTCTAAATTTCGGTGTCAATGATGGCTAAAAAAGGCCCCAGGTCGCATGTATTGGACATAGTTCGAGTGGTGTTCCAGTTTTATTTTGCCACAATCTACCCTTGGTCTGATATTGTCCACTTTACTTTCACATAACAGGTATGAAGACAATGACTGTTGATATATTCACCTCTACTTACGATTTCAGTAATTCTAGCTTGCTGTTTTGATGCTCTAGCTCGATAGTATCTATGCTACCTGTCTTATGAATAAGGAAAGTACTATGCAACACCGCTAATTGCGACAAATTATTAGTTATTATCGGCTTGGATGCGGTTTATGCGAAGTAGAATCCGTACTTAATAATTAGCTGCGTTTTCTGTAGCGCTAGAATGCAGTTTCTGAGCAAATTGCCGTAATGACCTAAGCTAAGTAGGAATCTATGCCAAACTCAATATTAAGACGAACAATCTCAATCATAGCGTGTGTCTGTTCTGTAGTCTTAGCTCCGTTTTATGGCTCTACTACGAATCCACGATCCGCGACTGCAGGCGACAGGCAGCATGGCGAGCGATATCTCTGTACAATGCGCGGCCGTGACGCACCCCGTACTATACGGGGTGACAACACGCAATGTATGTATAAAAAATACTCGTTAGGATCGCTGATGCGTTGACCCCTACCGTAGTTAGGCCAACCTAGATGATGACCATGATAAAGATGATGATGAGTGTAGAACCAATACCTACTTAAAATTTTCAAGTCAAAACGGGATTTCCTGTTCCTGGGAAATCGCTGGATGGGGGCACCACATGAAAGATCTTTTTGTATCAAAAAGGGAAAGAACTCCCGTTCCTCGAAGCTAACCAAGTTTGATAACTGGTATTCTACTAGGAAACATCTTCTTAGAATGTGCCAAGTGATTTTTTATCAGGTGATGCAGAATGACAAATATTAAACAATGAGACAGTACAAGTAGCCGTTGAGAGAGTTGCATAATTTTAGGTGAAAAAAGCGACGATGGCGCACGTTACGGAGGTCTTAGCATTGTTTGTATTGCTAAACGTTTTAGGTATACAAATATTGGCGATGCGCCAACCGCATTATTACGTATATTCTCGGAGATACGATGAGGTGACCGGCGCCGACAGTTCTGCACGTTGAAGTGACATTGTGTCGTACATTTCTTACAAAACTGCATTCGTGAGACATGAAAACGGTTCTGATTCTACGCGGATTGTCTTTATCCCGGAATAAGTACTTCAAACTTCAAGCATATGGTTGATTGGGTTAAGTTTGGTTGACTCCGTCCGTGTCTCCGTCGACTGATCGTCTATGTAAAGAAATGTTTTTGAGACTAATGTGGTTGATAAATGTTTCTATACATTGATCTATTATTAAAATGTACGGTGTCAAGTTGATGATTAAATTTGGAACCTTCACGGGAATGTACAATTTAACTTATACCCAACCACCTGCTCAAATATTCCAGAATGATTCTAAGAAATTTTCTATAATCTGTAACCTGTAACATGCGAAGAATCCTATCTTTTCGTTTGACTGCTGCTGCTGGTCTGGGAGCAAAGAAAAAACAAAGAACGTACCAACCAGTTGCTTCTTTTTCCGCGCAGATGGTAAAAGCCCATCGAGGTAATGGGTGAAAATCTTAGGAATCATGTTATAGGCGATGCGGCTTGCATAGCAACCCATCACTATTTCGAATCCCATGATTGCCCATGGTAAATTTCAAAAGTAATTTCGTACAAGATTTCCGATTCCGAAGAACTCGAGAGGTACTGAGGTGAAAATGTTGAACTCATTTTGGTTGCTTCTGAACTCATTTTGGCTGATCCTTTCTTCACTCACTACATAGTAGGTATAAAAAAAGTCGCTTTCCGCTGTCTGTCTGTCCCTATGTATGCTTATTTCTTTAAAACTGCGCAACGGATTTAGATGCGGTTTTTTTTAATAGATAGAGTGATTCAAGAGGAAGGTTTATATGTATAATTCTACGCAGACGAAGTCGCGGGCAGAAGCTAGTTGGCTACCATTTCGGATTCAACTTACACTATCAGCTGAAACGTCTCCATAGTTTACTATCACTACCCAAAATAGCCCAAACCACGGACAGAGATAGTTTTTGTTGTTCAAAAGTCGTAATCTCGGATCTTCCCGACCAGCCGACGTCGAAGGGAACTCCGGCTTGCCGCGATTATCGTTCCAAACTTACAACAGATTGGAAAGGGTTTTTAGGGTTTCGCTGAGGATATACAATCAATTTAAGTTGGTTTACATATGGAGGTAACGACGGGGCTCGCAGATGCGACTTATTTGAATTTATGACTGACTTACGAGGCCCCTATTTCGTAAAAATGATGGGTGAGAATTGACTGTGACAATTTCAAATGTATGTTTGCTGAATTTTGGTGTTCTGTGTTAAATCCTGCTTTATATTAGCTACGTAGTTCAGACCGAATTGTCAATGTTGAATTGGTCGAATAAGTATATGGTCTAAGTCTAATAAGGGGTAACAAGCTAATGAAATGCTGTCTCAACGGTCTGCCTGTATACAAAGGCATGAACAAACAGACTTCGAGACAAATATAAGCAACGCCATGTTGTTAATTGCCGCTTGGTCCACCTCTTTAAGGTCGTTGTTAATGTTGACTGCACTTGTTTAAATAATTTCGAAACGGACTGTCCATAAAAGTTGCCTTGTGAAATATTTGCTTGTAAGAATAACTCGCATAACTGAAATAAGAAAAACCGTTATAGTTTTTTATATTAGTGTATTAAACAGCGTAGTACACTGCACGATTATATGCACTCAAATAAAATTATAACGGTAGTAAAACATTTGGAACCCCACAGGCTATATTTGTGGACTGGAAAAAACTTTACTATTTTCATTATTTTTTGTTTATTCCTTATGCAGCACTGAAGAGATTTGTACTATTAAATAATGTTCAGTAATTTCAAAAGTGCAGTTTAGTTCTGCAATTTGAATTGATTTAAGAGATTTGCTGGTAATATAAGTAAGGTTAGTATTTTAATGATAGCCAATGTTTGCTGCGTTTTCCTTCAAATCATTGTAATCAAATACGTTTGTCGAGATTTCAAAACAAGATCTTCCTAAAAGTGCTTCAAGCGTTAAAATTAAGGCAGACAGTCTCAATGTTTTTCTAACTTAAGGGTAAAGTTAGCGTTATGTGTTGTAACGCTCCAAAGGAGCCAAGTGAACCGTCTGGCAACTTTATGCTTAAATGGATTGAGTTTCCAAGTTATTTGAATACGTATAAAATAACGTTTCCAGAAGAATACTTAGTAGTGTAACAATCTTGTTAATTTTTAAGCAAACTTTACGCTCCCCGACGAAATGAAATGAAATGAAATGAAATGTTTATTTACACAAAGAGAAAGAGATTACACACCTAATCAACATCCTTCCTATCATCAGTTCCCATGGTGATGGTGAAAATTTTAACGCATTAGGCGGCGTGTACCTCCAGTAATGTCATGTTATCTTTTGCCAGTTTCGACTATGGAAGCGGAGTGCTCTTAAATATTACGGTGTCGTCACCAAACTTTGAAACCTTAGTTGCTAACCGCATGTGCGTACGTCTTAGACCAAACGGCGTTCCGCCCAAGCGGAGCGGACGGAATTAATCAGGGCACGACAGCTACTCTTTCATAGCGCTCACTATCTCGGTCTTTGCTCTCAGATCCAAAGTCTACATACCCGCCATCTGGGCAAGGCTATAGCGTTCCAAGTGTACCAACTGCCATGCCGTTTGTCGTGAAAATTGTCGAGAACGATGTTGATGTCAAATATATGTGATGTGCCTTCTACCACATTGGATTGATGCAAGTCAACCGATTTAGGCTTTCTGACAGTCTCATCAGAGACAGAAATCTTTTCTTTTGGTAGCGCAAATTATGTCTCTTGCTCGTTGGACTAACAAACAGACTTGCGTGTTTACGTAACGAATACTGATTGTATTCTGTCCAATAGGAAAAAGTATTGCACATCGCAATGGTTGCTTTAAAATTTATAGATCTATTGGCAATTTTCTTAATAGAATTTACTCGCATTCGCTAGTAGGTACTCGTAGGTAGGAATAACCTAGATAATCGTGCAATGTGGATCTTTAAGCGCACGTTTCAAGCGTATCTTAAGCTTAATTTCTATGATCTAGATAAGCAATCCACTTTGATCTTGATCCTATTACAGTATTTACAGTTCAGTAAACTATTCAACATCAGAATGAAATACCCAAGGAGTATCAGCTTCGATCATTTATTCTTAAGGTATAACATCAGCTGCACGAGAACTAGTTTGCGCCGTGGGATATTGGGGTTTTTTTTAGATAGTTCGAAAGGTTCAGCCTGGACGGTGATGAGTCAGTCAGTAATTTTCTTTATGTGTATTACATTTAAAATCGCAGATAAATATGTCGTTTCCTCTTACAACCTATTCTCTTCAGGTGTGGGCTGTGATGGCTGATGTGGCCTCTTTAACTGTTTATGATGCATTTTATTGGCTATTAGGTTCAAATGACTGGATTTATTCATCTTATCCATTTTATTTGGATGACATCATTCTTTTAGATAGTATCAGTCCGAACAGAGTATTTTCCTTGAAATTTCCGGCTTTGGGTCTAAAAGCGAATTTTAACTAATTTAAGTATCTATTATTCTTGGTCGGTCCTTAATTCATCAATTGATTACGTTACGCCCATGGCCTCGTTTCTTGACAATCCGTTGTCTAGACAGACCTAGTAAAAAGCTGTGAGGCAACTAAAAATAAACCTACGTACAAACTGCCCAAAAGTTCGATGAAACCGTTGGCGAAGTGTGAAGAAAGTAAGAGTTCGTAATTGTAGATAGATTGAATGTGTAGGTGGTTGATGGGTTCGGTTTTTGCATGAACATATATGTACATTTGTTGCACAGACTTAGTTGTTTTGGTTCACCAGATGGTGCGTGAAACCAAAAGAACAATAGACATTTTGGTAAGGTAGAAAATGTCTCCGAATGGGAGAGGATCGTGCTGCCAAGAGAGCGTACGTGGGACGACCGACTGGTCTCCGCCCGGTTGGGTGACCCAGGTATCGCTGGGGGGACAGTGTTCAGGCGGATTTGCGACGTCTTCAAGTCGACGACTGGCAAAAAGCTGCGCACGATCGGGACAGATGGCGTGCTCTCGTTTCGGAGGCCAAGACCCTATTTGGGTCCCTGAGCCAAATTAGTTAGTTAGTTAGTTAGAAAATGTCTCATATTCTTAAAGTTTCATCCCACAATGAATCTGAAAAGAAGTGTGTAAAGTGAACTTTTTCAACCATTTCTATTGCCTATTTGTTTATGTTAATCTTCGTACAGGCCACAGATCGAGATTAAAGTTTCATCTTGGTTTCTTTTAACCGATTTCCTTCCTTATGTGTCACATGGTTTCAAGAGTGCTTTTTTGTGTTGACACATACGCACACACACAAAATCACGTCTTTATCCATTACGGGGTAGACAGAGCCAAAGGTAACAAGACCTACATACAGGCTACATTTAGCAAGATTGTGGGAGTAGGTGGAAAGTGGAATCAAAATAGTTATGTGTTGCTAGCAGCTTCGCTTATAAATATACCTATGCTGTGTTGATGTCCTAGTAATAAAAGCGCAAACTGCTTACAGATGCAGAGTCAACTGCTTATAATCATTAACGAAGGGCGATTTCAATTTATATCAGGGCCCGTCGGTTGTGAATCCGAGCAACAAGAATCTCGTAGCTGTTGCGTGAGGTAGATACCACAACTATCGGCTAGTATCCACGTGAGCTTCGTTTTAAGGTATCCTATTCGCTGCCGGCCGGTCCTTGCGCCGCCGGCCCAATAATCAGTGCGCAACGGGCCGTTCCCTTTCAGACGTTCACTCGGATATTGTTACACGTTTCCGTCGTCTACCGCGCCGCGTGACACACTTGCCTCTCCGACCATTGTTGTCTTAGGTAATGGTTGTTGATGCACGAGTTTAACGGCAGTGAATGCTTCGTGATCGTTGATATGGTAAACAGTTTGGTATTGGATTCTTTAAGTTTGATGGGTTTTAAATGCGCTTCTGTTTCTTGTGGGTTAATAGGTAGAGATAGTTACGAATCCGAGGTGCCATAATTTCAACAATTGTTGATTTTCCGCCTTCAGTCCTACATTAACATTATACGACATGCTTCGGTTATAGCACAAACCTCTGAACGTCCTCAACTGTCATATTAGTTCAGCAGTTTTTTTCTAATTCCTATGCTTTAAGAGATTATATTGAGTATGTTTTCTCGTCACAAACGTTTGTTGAAGTTGAGAACTAAAGCCCAAGTTGACGGGTCCTCGGTCAACATCCATTAGAACTGAATGTTGTGAAGTTTCAACACCCCGGGCACTTAGCTGATAAAGTCAGCCGTGTTGGTTGACTTTGCAATCAGGCGGATTTTACAGTTTCATAAATTTTCCACCTTTATCGAATTTCTTTAAGTTTTAAAATTATGACGACGTTAATTAAAAAGAACTGTTAGATACAATAACATAACACACGTCAACGTCGCTATATAAATAGCGTATTCGGTTGTATTGTATTTTATAATATGGAACATTCCCAGTCGAAATAAGAGCAAGAAAGTGTACCTAATATTAATCAGTGAAGTTTTTGTGTCAACGCCGAAGGCAGTTCCAAAATTAATTTACCTAAAGAAAAATCTACGGAGACGTCAGATATCTCAAAGAACGAGTTCTGGATAGAATGGGTGGGTACAATAGGATTTCCCTCGACTGTTTGCCCAAGTCGTTATCGAGGGCTCCGGCGGGATCGCACAGTGGGTAATTAATACAAACTTGGCCAAGTTACATTATTCCGCCATAATAGATTCGACAATTTAGTAACTAAAATACGTGAAGCTGTGCCGTTTATTGAAAATACTGAGGCCTCGTACGATATGTGCCAAACTTTGGAGGATGGGTTGGGTAAATATGACTATGTAAATTTGTAGACTGTAGACGGAAATATTTTTTCAGAAATGCTGCAGTAACATATCATTTAGCGCATAGAACTATTGATTGTCTCTAGCCCATTGTCTCGCTTCACTCCTCATTTCAAAGTCACGTCATCTGTCAGTCGGTAAAGCCGGCTTGTCGAACCTAATTATAAGTTTTTTTGGAATACTTGCTTCCTGAAAAGAAAATTCCTTTCAAATTTGTTTAATGCGAACACAATTCGTATTTTAGGAAAATGTATAATACCTACTTAGAAAGTATACTGACTATCTATTTTGTGTATCGTCGATTCATTTGATACTGGTCGATCTATCATCTCATCGAAGTGAGCCATCAATCTGCGGCATCCTCTAAGAGATCTGTCAACAAAACGAGCAGCCTGATCGAAGTAATGGGCCAGATGTCCACAATAGCCAATAACTTCAGAACTCGTACAAATAGTTAAACAATATCGTGAAAAGTGCTTTTTGTTTGCGCGATTAAGGCCTTTCCTCTAACCTATAAAATCGTTTCCAATCTTAGAAACGAATGACCTACTGAAAAAAAGGACGTTTATCTAGAACTTTACGAGTTCATTCCACCCAAAGCCGAAGTTTCTTCAGACGTGCCGCTTTAACTGGAACTGATAAAACATCCAAACGTCGCAGATACTTGGTGCACTTCATTTGCAGCCTGCTTTAGGACCTCTACTTAACTTAGTTTAGATTCAACTTCAAAAATGTATGTGGTTTTATTGTTTATATCACTCTATAATTGATTTAGATTTAGTTCGGTTTACTTGAATTCATGTCTAAAAATGGGGTCTCTATCGTTTGCCCGAATTTCATATGCCATAAATGTATTGCTTGCCATAATGATCATTTGCCATAACTCTTTTTTCTCTTTATTTGTTAATTATTCAGGATTGTTATGAAACAAACCTAACCTAACCTATAGAGTTCTACAGGATTGCTTTTAAATGCTCCTGAAAAAATTACGGTTTCGGAGAAAAAAAGGATGGCAAATGATCATTATGGCAAACATTACATTATGGCATATGAAATTCGGGCAAAAGAGGGGCTCCGCTAAAAATGTATTAATTTCATTTTTCCTCAATTCAAGTTCCTTCGTATTAGTATTATCCTCTTTATGTGAAAAAAGACGTGTTCTGCCCAGCAGAAGGAACTGTAAAGTTTTGAGACGAATATTTTCTGGTTCAGATCGAAACTGCCTGATGCGATTTTTTTATTTTCTACTAACTGTAGATTTATTATATTACTACGTGTTATAAAACAAAATCCTCCGTCGCTTCTGTCATTATGTTCGATGTTAAACCCAAATAACCACTGGATGGATTTTCATACGGTTTTCACCTATAGAACATAACATCTCCATCCCTAACTAAAGTTATTGCGTTAATACGGAGGCTTGTAGCCTCTTGATTAACGTTATTTGGTTATTACGCCACAACCCCTATCAAAGTCTATTGGTTAGACTTAGTATTAAAGCTTTGAACTATGGATCTATGAAATTAAATGGGTCCCGTTGTTTGTTGATATCAGAAACCAATAGTGTCATTGAATTACTCCCTTCGTATCCCTACTTCTGTTTGTGAATCGAAACATGTGATCATGTTTAGCTTGCTAAGCCCAGAGCTTCGGTAAGAACAAGCAATTAACTCTGTTTGTACCTATTAATTATTGATGGACCTTTGAAAATGGGTTAATGTACCGCTGCTGAACTACCTACTGCCATTCAACACCATTAAATATGAATTAGCTCGGACCCTTCACAAATCAATGCCTTAGAAACGATACACAAAGTAGTAAAATAAACATTTGTGGGTTTTTGGAAAAAATTGGTTTCATAGTCCCTAAATGACATACTTGCACGCTTTATGAAATGCAATGTTAGATGATGTCGAGGTAGCAAAGGCAAATCTCAAAGGAAACTCGAAAAATGTGAAACAATCCAACACTCCAAACCAACACAAACTATTGGATCCAGTAATGAAGTTCTGTATATCCCAACCTCGGTTAATTAATGTTAAAAGTTCTTATTTTTTTAGTCTGTTTTGTTATATTCTAGATTTTAAACGCACAAATTTACAGGCTTTATTTTTCCACTATGCCGTTGCCATGGGAGAAATAACATTTCGTTCGCACAATGTAAGGTTATCGCTTACAACACAAATTATTTCTCCTGTTGGCTGTTGCTAGGAGTGTAACTGTTAATTTTAACTCTGCTATGAATTCCGAAACACTAAAATATCGATTATAGCTCCTTCGCTGCAAAGTACAAGGTCGTTTAGGTAATCAGATCGTGGGCAAGCTATTGCTAATAGATGAATTAACACTTTAATATCTGGGAAGAAAGAACTTTTTCCTTTAAACGAATAACCGGAGTGAAAGAATTTTTGCTCGTACCATTATGCTGTACTGTGCATAAAAATGTTGGTTTCGATGCCTCCTTATTAATAATCGTGACGGAGATTGTTTATACATCGACGACGACATACTATCCCAATAACACACCATAATAAGTCCCGCGTCTCCCAGGATAGGCTGCGACCGCATTCTTTCGTGGAGAGGCACGAGGCAGGCACGCCACCCAAGTCCCAACCCTTTCCCGGGACTTATTTTGTGCCTGTAATATAACATTACGTTATCTTCCGCTGGGAATTCGAGATTTCCGAAAGATGTAATTAGGTCGCACACCTTTTTTGATTTACATTACGTTGTTTATGTTTTTTCATAAATGTCGACGGGTTCTGTAATATTTGTAATAAGTTGACTGATTACAGTGAATGCCCTCCTTCGGAGCCTTGAAATGTAGGTCTAGACGTATTTTTCCGATTTTATCATTTTCGTAATAAAATTCCACGTTGGGCACCAGCATTAAGGCACTTCACTTGCTCTCTGTTAATGGCACTGTCAAGTTGTCGGTCTGTACTAATGGACTGAAACCATACTCGCTTGTATTTAGTCAGAAATTGAGTAATGCTTGACTTAATACCTCCCTTGTCGTTGAACTCCTGACTCCTGACATTCAACGTGAGCTCTTTTTATTTTATTACGTTATTTGGTTGAAAATCCAATGAACTCCCAACGTACTCCTTTACGATGCAATCATTTCACATCCTCTTACAGCGAGAGAGTGACGTTAAATGTTATTATCATATGCTGAAAAAGATCGTAATAAGGTTTTAAAAGTTCGTGAACACAAAAACATGAATCTACGTATCCATGAAATCCAAGTTCAAAATATCAACTAGGTTTCGTGTTCTTGACACTTTTCTTAGTTTTCTTCGTACTTCGCCAGTCTCGTACTATAGCTGCCATATCTTTACATGGATGACTTAATATTGCCGGTAATAAAGAATCATCGAACACGCAAAAAAGCAATATAAATAAACAGTATTATAGGTCATTATGGCGCACATGCCCTGATAATCAGTTGCGTAATCAATACAGATTGTCCCCAGAGGCGGCGTGGCGTCGAAGACAATACATCTATTAACTTGTGGATTCTCCCCGCTTACGTCCCATTTGATGGTAATTGAGGAACTATGAGTAATATTGGTCGGCGGATGATGTATGTTCGCGAAAATATTGGTTATTGGCAGCGGCATTATAACTCCCCGAAGTGAATTGATAGTGTGGAAAAGGTATAAAGTATGTAATTGTGTTGCGCGAACTACATATATAGAGCTTGATCACTCACACAGGAACTTAAAGCTCGTAAATGTGATTTAGAAATGTGTGATTAGAAAGTTTCATAAACGTTAATGACAACCTGGTTGTCTGGTAGAGATCGCTATTAAGCGATAAGACCGCCTATTGTATACTTTGTTCTATGTTTCTGTATTGTTTTGTACTGATTTGTGGTGTTCAATAAAGAGTATTTGTATTGTATTGTATTGTAACCTCTAAAAATTCCTCTACGCAACGGCATCTTATTATTAGCATTAACTAGTCCGTTCCACTCAAACGTGTAATTTTATGTTCCCTCCGCGAATTTGGAAATTCCGCCCGAAGCTACGTCCCAAAAGTTTTCTTTGCGTTAATATTCATACGGAACACTATAAACTTTATATAAAACAGTTCCTTTGACGTAACAAAACGGCAAATGTTTATCGACTTTGTGTTTGTCTCCCTTTAAGACGCCGCTGTCGTCAAAGCGGTTTGTCGAACAATCATCAAGGAGTTCCCACGCCTGTTAGGCATAGGCCATTTCGTTCACAAGGCCCGTGAGCTGTTTAATTACCTGGCTTGTATTAATTATAGCAAGGCTGCCATGTTGCGGTTACAGGCGTTAAATTCACGCGTCAATACCGACGCGATAATTTATATTTTGTTACACACCGACCGACAGCTGTTTCTTGCTGCTTTATCATGCTTCAAGCTTCCGGGAAAGTCGGAAAGTTATAATTGGGATGTATTTTTATTTTTGGATATTAGATACAACGGATATACTAGCTGCTTTATAATATAACTAGCGACCCGCCCCGGCTTCGCATAGGAATTGTATGTATGAATCTTAGGTACTTTTGAATCATTCTGTCTATCGATGAAAGCTGCATTAAAATCCGTTGCGTAGATCTAAGCGTACAATACGAGTATAGCCGGCATGGAGCGAATTTGTTTTCTACTATGTAATGAATGATTAGCTCAGTAATTTTAACTAAATGCCGTACAATGCCATGCGGGTGGTAGGGCCTTGTGCAAGGTCCGTCCGGATCGCTACCACCATCTTACTCGCTAATCCTGCCGCTAAGCAGCAGTGCTTGCACTGCTGTGTTCCGGTGTGGAGAGTAAGACAGCCGGGGAAATTACGGCCACAAGAGGCATTTCATCTAAGCCCTCTAGGTTGGCAACGCAGCTGCAATCCCTCCGGGGTTGCAGGTGTCTATGGGCAGTGGTGATCGCTTACCATCAGGTGACCCTCTTGCTCGTTTTCCTTCCTATTCACATAAAAAAAAAATACAAAATGCGCTTTTTGTATTATTTGTATTCGATTACACCGCTTATATGTTTTTGTAAATTATCTCTTGTAAAATTTGCAAGCACTTTCATGTGTTTTCCTTAGTCAAAACAATATCAAGTACAAGTTGCTTCATACATAGTACGTTAAGGATGTTCGTCTAGGGCAATATTCCCATTACCAAAGAATGTACATAATTAACTATCGGCGGCGACGGTCGTGCCTATCGTGTTTGTACGAGTCTGAACTTTTCATAAAAGTCAAGGTTTGCTTAGCCATTATGTGTACCGTTAAAAATTACCCACCCATTATGTAATCCTTTAGTTCAAAATCAGAGGTCAAGATCGTAATGCAATTATGAGATGGTTACATTTGGAGACAATTTCGAATGTGACAAGCTTTGTTACTTTGTTGCCGATTTTCCCGTAGTAAATAGGTCAAGTGCGTTGGAATATGATTCTTTGATATGATTCACACCGGACTGTTTTCTGTGAAAGGTGACGCAAGTGCCAATTATATTTTATTCTTAAAATTGGTTGCATTGATTTTAGGGCAAAAAAAAGTACTCACCTCTTGTTTTTTTTAGGGTTCCATAGCCAAATGGCAAAAACGGAACCCTTATAGATTCGTCATGTCTGTCTGTCTGGCCGTCCGTATGTCACAGCCACTTTTTTCCGACACTATAAAAGCTATACTGTTGAAACTTGTTTTTATATTATAACTAGCTGTTGCCAGCAACTTTGTCTGCAAAGAATTCGTTTATCGCTATCCCGCGGGAACTACGCAATTTTCCGGGATAAAATGTAGCCTATGTGCTATTCCAGACTTTTCTCTATCTATGTGCCAAATTTCATCCAGATCCGTTGGGCCGTTCTGGCGTGATTGAGTAACAAGCAAACATCCATCCATCCATCCATACTTTCGCATTTATAATATTAGTAAGATTACATTACACTTGCTTTTGCCTGCGACTTCGTTTGCGCAAAATTCGCTTATCGCTCTCCTGCGATAACTGCGTTTTTCTGGGATAAAAACTATCATATGTTCGTAGTTCGTACATCATAGGACAAAGGTTTACTCCGGAAAATCGCATAGTTACCGCGTTTTGGCCCCGTCTTGTTACCTTAGGCCTTGTCTACCCCGTAAGGGATAAAGACGTGATTTATGTATGTAATAGTATGTATGTATATTAATACTAAAATAGCATCGATAACTTCGTACTTACATTCAAATCTGGAAGGAAAGCCTTGAAAAATGGGCTTGCCAAAACTAATTTCTCGCAAGTTCTTGAAAGCAAAATTGTGATTGTGAAAAGTATAACCCCGGCACTGATTGTAATTAATAGGGGGGTCCCGTATCGTCATCTATCAACCGTTTTATAATACCCACCCCGGTAATTATGACCAGCTCTTGTTCCCCGTCCGTCACCCCATTACTATTTTTTCAAAGGTTTCTGTTTTTGAAAAATATTGGGACTAAATTGTTAAGAGTTGCGGCACACAATTTCATTTATGCTTGATTTGAGAAAAATCGGCTTTTAACTGGTAATCGTATGTGATATGGCTGCTCTCTTCATTTTTGATCTTCCTCTAAGACCTAACAGTGTTGCTATTGTCATTTCCTTTACATTTACATGATGACACACGACAGATTCTATCATATCATATACTTCAAAGTAAAATTAATTCCTGTTCATTTTGCAATTATGAATGCTTAAATTAAACGACCAAAAGTTTTATACGACTACTTACTCCCACGTCTTGTCAGTGTCAGTCTTTATTTGCTTTTCAGTAAGCGTTAATTTAAACTTGCTGCTTGATTTTCTACGTATATGAAGATCCTGAATGGAAGTAAATATGACATACTCATTAAATTGGTCCAATCATTCCCGCCTTGACGTGAGCTGTGACATTCTATTTAATTTGTTCACTTGTCATACGAATAGTACATGAAACTATTTCTTCATATTTTCGTAATCTAACAATCTCTACAAATACAGAGCCGTAGTTGACACACAAAGACGTTACCTTGACATTTTTTTTTTGCTTTTCTTAGCATGCTATCTTTGGAATTGTATTTTCTCTTGAATTTTCCTCGTCGCGTTCTAGTCCTATTGCTTGGGACGGGTGCTTTGATCACTATAATCTACTCCCAGTTGAAATATTGCAGTTTAATCTTTATACACTTATTCGCAGATATTACTCAGATATATAGATAGATATTAATACTAAATATATTTCTTCTGTAACGTCCACAATGTAAAGTCCAATATAATTATTCCGAATCCCTGGAAATTGTAAAACCTAAAACTTTCCACCGTCCTCGATACAGTAGCAGCTTGTAAAAGTATTTGTTAATAAAAAATCAATGAGCAAAAGGGTAGTGATGTAAAGAATTTGTAAATTAGTTTATGAAAGCTTTGTTTTGTGGCATAATAAACTTGAGGGAAACCATGGTACAAGTAACAAGTTAGAACGGAAACCTTACTAAAATCACCGTGTGGTTTTTTAAAGATTGAGAAATAAAGAAGAGAAATAAATACAATGTTACAATTATATGAAGAACAAACTGTGTGTGATTAGTGGCTTGAAATTAATAATTTTAATTATCCTGTAGCTTTCATCGCCGATTCTACGCGCGCAAACAAACTGGATGGAATATATTTTTTAATATCAGCTTTTAAAAAACATGGTTGATTTTAAATTTGTTAGCCCGAAACGTCGCCTAGTCCAAGTCCATTTAAACGAATAAGCAAAATTGACAAATTTATAAATTTATTTTGAAGAATTTATTGAGCTGATCCTGATTCTGTTAATATGCATGTAAAATAAAGTTAAAGGAAATAGGATGTTTACAACTGAATTGCCTGTGCCTTATTTTACAGTCTGTTTCTTCTTGTTCCAAAGCCAAAGGCTATGAAACAACAACCTTCTCTGAAATATTAAAGGCACTCAAAAGCGCGGCTCGGTAAGCGTTTTGTCTTCATTTATTTATTGACGCCCACGCGAATGTCTACGAGCTTGGATCCCATAAGTTTACGAAGATTTCGAGCTCTAATTTCGATACAGTGTAATTATCAGTATTTATTGTATTGAGTAATTATAGTCACAAAATTTCAGTTCAATCATGCCATTGGAAATTTTTACTCGTTTTGAACAACAAACTTTGTCAAATTACCATACATCGACGAATTATTTCTGTAGTGACTCATAAAAATAGATATAGTGATTATGCACGTCTTTTCTCTATTTTAAAACCTTATCGCCATCCATAGCCCACAACCAACACCATTTATTTACTACCTACTGTTACTCTACTATCAATCCTTGTATTCAGTTTCTTCCCTGTATTTTGATTTTTGTCATTTAAATAGAACTATTTATTTTTTCAGATAAGCCTGGGCGACCCAAAAGTCCTTCCCTATCCTGAAGAACTCCTGTCTTCCAGACCTGCTTTAAATCCCAATAAAACCCGTTTCGTTTCTTGTTTTATTTCACCTACCTAATTTTATGAATTTAGTTATTGGTACTGGCGACAATCATGAAATATCTAGTGTGTTTTACGTTAAAATTAAGTAATGAATAGTCATAGTTAGATACGCGATATTATATAAAGACGAGTTACATGCTTAATATTCTAATAGATAATCCTAAACACGCCGAGCCAGGTTCAGCTAAGCCTGTTATCGAGGCAATTATTATGAATAGGTAATTGAAATTATAATTCGGTCAAGGGTCTTCTTGTTAATTTAACTTATTTGAGAAAATTAAATAACTTTTAAAATTTTATGAACTTTAGTTATGCCGGCGTAGACGCCCAGCTTTTGACATATATCTTAATAATGCGCATGTTAATTACGCACTTTTTACTGCTATCAGCGCGTACGCATTACACTGAAATAACTCCCGGCGTCCCATCTGTTCTGGTCTCTGATTTCATGAGCACGCATCACCGTAAAAATCACCATCCAAAATAATGAATGTTTAAATAACTTGTCAAAAAGTTTTAGTGGCGTCTTCCCGTGACGTATCGGCTTTGATTAAGGGCGGCCCTTCACGCAGGAGCGACGCCGCCGGCGCCGCGTATTAATAGCCAGGTCGATACACGGGACGCGCAGGAACAGACGGACCTGGCCACTCAAAACGACTAAATAAATACGCATTCTAATATCCGATTGACATCGAGAAGACATGTGCAAAAATGAGTTCAAGTCATTTGTTACGCGAGAGAAAAGATTGAGTACTGACAAGAGTAATCGTCGTCAAAAAGGCCATCTCGTAACAAGGAAAGGAGTCCGGAGGGGGAAAGTGAAGAAAGATTGCCAAAACGCTGTCTAGAATAACAGTTTATTTTTAGCGTTTCCTTTACTAAAATTACCATAATAGAACCCTTATAGTTGCGTTCCGACCGTCTGTCTATCTATCAGTCGTATGTCACATGCATTTTACTCTGAAACTTACGGGATGCGATGCCCTACGTAAAGCAAACTATATTCGACGTATGTATTTTATTATGAACCTCGTAAATAACGGGACTGATTCAACGTGTAAGGATAAGTACATTAACAGCCAATGCAAATTGGGCAGAATTGTGAAATAATAGCGTCATCCCCAATTTACGTACATAGGGGCCGGTGTCTGTGATTTTTAAGTTCAAACGTTGACTGACCAGCTACAAAGGCATTATGTAAGTATTTTCTCAAAATCAAATTAATATAGAAAAAACGATATTATATTGAAACTAAAATAGGTGATACAGTAGTAGAGGTTGTATTTTAATGCAGTGAAAATGGGGTTTATTAAAACACTGTTAACTTAAGCATCATCGAAGATACTTGTGCACACAATTAAATTCCGCGAAATGCTTAAATACATGTATTGTGTCAATACTGAATACGAGCACAATATTCGAGAAGCGTTTGCAGTTATGAATAAGTATGATCCCACTTCTGAATAGGTCCTTTCAATAAAACGGCATTAGAGCTGAAGCATTTCTTTTGTTGTTCAATTTAGTCGCCACAGGTATCTATGAATGGGTTATAGAGCGGACATTATGTCAATGGACAGGTTTGTATAGTGATAGTGACGCGTTCTGCGCCCGCGCCGCTCGCTGACCTTGTCAAGGCGAACCTGTCCTGTCCGGTTGTCCACACCTATACGATATTACACACGTTTTTTGACACGAGTCTTCAATTCATTAAGAGTATTAGATATAGTATTTTTTGTGCTTTTAGTTGTACACGTATGTTTTAAATATAAAAGAAGATCAACGGTAATATGCTGCGTGTTTATTTATTAGGACCATTGATAGTGTTTTATAGAAATACATACCTGTCTACATAAAATATCACGTCTTTATACCTTACGTGGTAGACAGAGCCTAAGTTAACAAGACCTGAAGACCACTTTTAGCATTAATTATGAGCGTAGTCGTAGTATAGGTAGGGCGTGGGCGTTTATAGAAATTATAGAATAATATAACAAAATAAGTAGATGTTAAGAGATGTTCTCAGAAACTCCAATTACAATGTTTTCTTACATTTATTTTATTCCTTAGAAATAGTAACGAGCTACTTCTGCCTCTGGAGTAAGACGATCATTAAAAATAATTTTGTTTAATTACTAAAAGTTTTACACAATCCAATCACTACCTTTCTCATAAATAGTTAAGCCCGATACTTAGCTATTCCCACGATAAAAAATCCAAAGTAATTACAACATTAACGGGTATACAGGTACGGGAATTGGGTTGTTTTTTTTTTCTTGTGAATAGGAAGGCAAACGAGTAAGTGGGTCACCTGATGGTAAGCGATCACCACTGCCCATAGACACCCGCAACCCCGGAGGGATTGCAGAAGCGTTGCCAACCTAGAGGACTTAGATGAAATGCCTCTTGTGCCCGTAATTTGCCCGGTTGTCTTGATATTGTGGAGCACTCAAAAATTGAAGTAAATTAGAGTTTATCGTTTTCTAAAATGTTTGCGAAATGACCGTGGTATGTTCCATCTTTTTTAAAAATGATTTTGGAATCATTACCCGCTTATTCTAAAAGGACTGGCACCTGGAAGGCGAACGTCACGATTTATAAAAAATATTAGCGGTAACCATATGATAAACAATCGTATACAAAGGTCAATGTGGGTAGTAAAAGTGAGGCTGCTAGCGTAGCTAATGATGTAAATTTATTAACGTCTGTTAGTGTAAACGCCCACGCGGTACGGGGCCTATTTTGATCTCGTCTCCGCCGCAGATGGGTAATTCTGTATACTTTTATAATCAACGAAAAGCAATATAAAATTGGATAATTACTGTTACTCCAAATTGGATTATTTAGAGGTCTGCCGGCGGTTGTTAAAGTAATTAAATTTTAGCCAATTCAAGCTGTGCAGTCGTTACTTCACAGCACTGTCTTACAAGCAATTTTGTGTCGTCAGCCTCTTGTATGTAATGTGAACGATGTTAAGCTCGTAAAATGACTGGAGTTCTATTTTCCTGTGAAATGCCAAGGCCGCCATCATCATTTGGCGCTTATTAGCTTGATGTAAGTTTTCAGTCGGATTAGATCGTAATGTGAATCTCTTCTGATTGATATTAACTATGCATAAGAATGAAAGGATGACCTTTTAAAAATAGAGTTATATTCATGCTAAAAGCATTCGGGGAACATCGCCAAAAAAAATGGAATGTCGTTGGCATGTGACAATGACTACGCCACTTCAATACTTCACTTTGGATTTCAATATGAATTCTTTGACATTTAATTTTAAGTGATGATGTAATTTTATATTGAATGATCAAATAAACATAAACATAAACTGGGATTGAAGTCTGCTTACTTTTCTCTTCTTTCAGTGGGCGGACAATACGTTAGTTATTTTCCCATATCTTACTACGTAAACCTGCTCGCTCGCTACGCTATCATTTCACAAAAATACAAGTTCAATATAAACTATTTGGAGAGTTTTTGAAAGTCTCTAACTAGTTCGACAGTTTGACATACGAAGTGGTGAATCCTTCGTTTATTATTCGATTCGCTCGAAGAATGTTATCAATTTGAAAAAATAGGGCTATTCTATTTGGATTACATTGTGTCACTTACGCGATCTCGGAATCAGTTCTATATCTGTACTTTTACCTAGAATCGGAGCACGTTGCGACTGTTGCGTGTCCCTTCGAGCGGTTTAATTCTACACCGTTAATTTTTCCGCTTGTATCGCAGCGAGCAGCCTGTTTGCGGTCCTCGGTTTTGCCGGGTCTGACAGCGGGGAATTCTAGGATGTCGCAATTGAGTACTTTTCACAAGCTTTTATTTAACTTTCCATGTTATTATACATACGTTTGTGTGGGTCTAATTTTACCTATTTCTAGTGATCGAATTGCCATCGTTACTTGGATGATAATACCTACTGCTTCGGTCAGCAAAAAAACTTCGTTAAAACAATTTTTAACTAGAATTGTTTTTAAATTGACTGTTTGTTATCGACATTATTTTTTTTATGACAATGACTGTGACATGTCTGCCATCTCCGTCAGTAAAGTGAGGGCGTTCTAGTTGAGAACTTACGATAAAGGCAGAAACTTTCGAAAACTGGATTCATTTAATGTGATTAGTACCGCGCGTTAGGATTTTTCTCCGAATTCTGATTTTTATTTCATTTGATAGTACCTATAATTTGAATAGAGTTAAGCTTGTTATTCTTTTTGTTTACTTTCCGTGCTTCTGTAATTTTTCCCATAAAATCCCCGTTTTCAACTCACCGCGTACGCAACAGGTGGCTTACTAGAAATAATTATATGGACATGGACACGCACTGCCACGGTCAAATCATTAAAAAAAAGAAGATTCACTATGGTGAGGTTTATTAAAACTTTTGAATCTTAGTTAGTCAATATCAATACACATGTGCGCGTTTAATTGTGTTCAGGTCGAATGTTACAATTTCTTAACTATTACAGAGCTTTTGTCGATAATTATTTTAGCATTAAACTCGGAGCAACGATATTTTTAATCTTAAAATATACCCCCTTCTAACTCAGCAAAAGCGAGCCAGCCATCCATCGTATAAATGTGACATCGTTTGCGCAAGCACTCCCTTATTCTCTTATATTCTGCGTTAGTGATGTAACGAATATTCGCATTCGCGAATATTCGCATATTTCTGGCATATTCGCATTCGCAAAATTACTGCGAATGTTATGCGCATATAAAAAAAAAATTTGAGGGTATCTAGTAGTTGTTCAATTATATAATTTTCGCCGCCCGGTAAAGTTGGAAACACATTATTAACACGCGACGCGACCCGATGCAACGAATGTATGCGCATGGCGTCGCGTCGGATGTTCATAGTGTGGTTCTGGTCATAGAAAATAATACAAATTGATTCGACTCAACACGCGTCGCGTTGCATCGGATCGCGTCGCGTGTTAACAATGTGTTTCCATCTTAAGGGAGATAGAGATAGCCCCATTGGCTTGGCGCTAAATTAAATAGCCCATCTGGCAACATAGAGTGGAATGACATTTCAATCAGATGCGTTCGTTCGTCTCAACTCGGCTATTCTAGGAACAAAAAACAAACGGAACGTACTTCGTTTGTACGGGACTGCCACCAAAGTCACCAAGCCATAGACAAGTGGTGCCAAATTTTAACAAAAACTGAATATTCGCATTCGCGAAAGTCGGCAGCAGATATTAACAAATGTCGAAAATATGACATTCGTTACATCACTATTCTGCGTATCCTCTTTACCATGCAAATTACGCTGCCAGATTGTTTTTGAAGCGCTCTCGAAAACACTTACCTGTGTTAATTGACCTAACGCCATTAATAATAAACGCTGTAGTTCGGTTTTATCCGGCAGGAGCGAGAGTAATCCGCTTATATCCGGATTAACCGGCAACGGATATTGTGCAGCCGCTTTGTCTATTACAATCGATTGCTAATAGCAGTTACGGAGGCTCTAGAATTTGCTGGGCAATTTGTTAATGAGGGTTGAACTAATAGTTAGTGATAATGATGACTGTGGCTTGTAAAACATATGTAAATTTTAAAGATGACAATATTAAACAAGTTAAAACGCTCAGTTTGTTCTTGATCTGCTGGTTTTAGTTAATATTTCTCCTAATGTGTAACTGAATTAACTTTTATCTGTACATTAAATCGAATTTTCTGAAATTCTCAAGAGTATAAACTTAGTATAAACTTACATTACATGTTATGTATTAAACCTTTACGATCAGTGAACATCTTGCTTGGTATCGTTGCTAGTGCTCAGAAACCTAGATACGATTCTTAAAAAACAACATCCTGAAGCAAAAAAACAACCCCAGTTGGTCATAATTTTCAAAATACCACTGATCCCTCGGATATAGATACAGCTTAAACATGGTGGGCTATAAGATTCCTTCTTACATTCTTAGCTTATTCAAAACAGAACCTTATATCAAACTGAGTAGTAAACAATGGAGGTTATACTTACATTGATACATAGTACTACGTGTTTGAGTCCGCTGCAGTTTACCGCGATTATGCAGGCTCCCCACTCCACGCCAGCTGCTCCCGCTTTTGAATCGATGCGGCTCATTCACGCTCGTCTACTACCCAATCTACGCTGGGACTTGGAATACTATGCTCCTAGTTTTAGTCAATTGTGTCTATTTGATTGTACGTCAAGAACATTAGCTTACAATATTACATGTGTTACATTATACAGTAAACACTTTAATGAGAGATGGAAGATTAAACTGCAAGTAAATAAATACAATTTAGAAGAATAGAAGTTTCACCTGATATTTGACCGACCACAGCTTTACGCTTTCTGTGTTTATGCTCGTAAACGACACCAAATATAACACTCCTATTTCATATCTGAAAAGATTTGTTTAGTCACACACAGCAGTAACGGCCTCGATTATGTCCGCGAAAAAAGTTACGCCACAGCGCCTCCAAACGGAAAATTGCGTCAACTCGTCGTTTGCAATGCAACCTTTTCGCTCAAGGGTTCGAGTTAGACCGTCGCCCGCTATGATTTAACCACCGCTCGTTAGATGGCGCTGTCGACACTTTTCGATGTGGTAGAGCTTGTAGCACTTACAGTATTTAAAAGCTATGAGTATGATGTATGCTTGAATACATTTTATATAGGTACTTAACATTGAATTCCCTCACAGAATTCGTCGCTCTGTACATTTCAGTACTTTACAGAATAGATACCACCTGATCATTCTTCGAAAATCTGAAAATCATGCCAGAAATTATTTTTCGAACGTCAAAAACATCATGTGATTCAAATGCGTTTATATTAGAGAATGGGAATCAACATAAACACGATACTGGCAGGTCGCCTGGCGGTCACAGGGGCTATTTATATGCGTACGCGCATTTAGAGTTCATTCATTCTATTCAGTTTAAAATAGAACGAACGCTTCATTTAGTTTAGTAGTTTAGTGCGGGTGGGCGGGGACGGACGTAATTTTGGGTCACCGGAAAGCCGGGATTCGTCAAATCACTGTTTGATGCGATTGAAGTTGGATTCATCCTGTTTCGTAGTTTCCTACAGTGCCTTCGAAACATGGATTATATATTCTTGACTAGCTAGAATGTTACATTATACTATCTATAGTATATTTTTGTAAGATTAAGAAAGACATCACTATGAAAAGAAATTGTAGTTGCCAGGAGTTGAACCAAATCTTTCTTGCAGAAAGATTTTTTCTTTTTTTATGGCTTGTATTATATGAGAAAGTATACTAACGCTGCTGTCATTGAAAGAAGTACCTACTCGCCTCATTACGGACTCCATGGACGTCTTAAGACAGTTTTTTTAATTTTGAACAAGGTACTTTTTAGCCGTATAAAAAAAATGCATAATGCTGGCTGTGCTAATCATGCCGTGTCTGATCTCAGAACCGTCTATACCTACTTCATTTAATTCAGATTAAGAAACCACAATAGCATTATATTGCGTCTGGTCAACTATTTCTTACCTAGCAAATAGTACAGTGCAATAGTTTGGCAGCCGCAAAATAAAATTGTTTTAATGTCACTTTATTTGCGTGTCGTCAATTGACAACATTTCATTTTTATAACACCTGAAAATGTATATATGGTTCGAAAGCATTTTGCCACTTGATCACTGCAATATGTTTATATAATTTTAATATTGCTTATTATAGAAAATAAAAATCAATTAAAAACATGTCTTAATTTTACCAATTCTACCACAGAATAGGTGAAATGCCTTTGCCTTTTTCACGAGAAAAAATAAGCAACCATAATTTTGTATTTGACAACTTCAATTCTGAAACTCTATTTTTGAAGTTCGTTGCATACCTTCTCTCTCACTCTCAAGTTAATAACTATATTAGTATGAGCGGAACAGCACGAAGCGAACCTCGAAAATCAAATATCGGAGAATAAGGCCTGACATTGACAATTTGAAATTGACGTCAGTTTTTTTTCTATAGCGAAAAGACAAAAGGATAAGTGTCTATTCTGCGATAGTATCGGAGTTACGCCCTTTTAGAATAAGCAAACATTAATAAATTAATTATAAATTAAATACAAACCCTAGCGAAAAAATTAAAATGTCAGCATGTTCATCTTTTCAAACAAAATACAGAGAACCATTAAAATTATAGGCTCAGAAATATGAAATGTTGTCAATTGTTACTCTAGTACGAATTGTTAAGAGATTACAGTTCACGAACCGCAATATAATGTTGTTGTGGTTTCTCATCCTAAATTAAATGAAGTATAATCACAAGGCAGTTTGAGCTGAGCCTGATTGGCGCGCAGACAGGCAGTCTCCGTGCACTAGACGGTGATTGGCAAATTTATAGCGACACCAGCCGTCTTAGCAATCGCCGACATTGACAACTTAACTGTCGAACTCGATTGATGGCAATTTTAGGGTTGGTTAAACATGATCGTTATTTTATTACTGATCTATACTACACTGTTTTGCATCTAAGAAAGTTAAACGCAACGCTAACAAAAATCTAACATTTTAACTTTAGGAGCTAAAATTGATCTAAGTTATAAACTGGAATGAAATCTGTTGCATATTGTCACAAACATCCAATTTTACACTTTGAATTAAATGATGTGTCCCGCTAACTCGCGGAATCGTACTTAATACTGATTTGAACGCTACATAAATACTACACAATGCGGCATCATAACGTCGTAAACAAACACGGAGTACTCAGAAATATGTGACTACACTTTAATAGTCAAAGGTATTCGGTTTACGCAACCTCTGACAATATTCACTATTGGCCTGCGTGCCATGTAGTAGGTACACGGCACATCACATAGCTAAAGATTATGTGGTTACTCCAGTCATTACTGGCAGCTTTATAAGCTAGGCTTCATTGCAAGGCTTTTACTTCAGCCTGTGGATGTTTATGTGACGATCTTACGTAAGAATAAGAAATGTTCTTAGTGAAACAAAGCTCGCAACAAAAATAATTTTGGGCCACGACCTTCCCGCGGCGCGTGTTGACAGCCGTTTCCGAACGGCTCGATATTTTATAATCCTATCGCACGGCATGAGACGCTGGTCCCTGATATTCGCTTGGATTTCCCACTTTTTGCTGAAAAAATGTGATTCTCTTGCTGCATACAAATAGAAACTATAATTATTGCCACTGTTGGATAATGCATACTTCTTTCGAAGAGTGCTGCAGGAAACAGACACTATAACAATAAATGAAAGAAACAGTTTCTTAAGGAAAATAAAAGTTCCATCAACCAAAATGTTAACAGAATAGCCGAAACCACCAGCACTCCCAACATTTTACTAAATTCCCCTTCCCGCCTAAATTCTTCCAAGTGTTTAAGCGCAGGTCTGAGAGCGACTTCATGTATTGGAAAAAGCCTGTATAGGTATTTGAGAGATGATAAATAAGGCACAGGGTGCCTGCGCCGGTGATTGGTGGGCCTTGACTTAAAAGGTTGTTGAAGGTCGAAAGTTCGTAGAACATTTTGTAATATATCAATGTCTTTCTTTATCTAGATATTGTAGCGCAGGAAAGTAACCTTATTGTATTGACAGATGTTCATAATTTTACAAATATTTTTAAGTTGATTAAAAATGAATTAAAAAGAGAGTTTTGAGATCGCAAGAAGTACTCGTATTTGCTAAACCCATCACATCTCATCTCAGCTGGTGCAAACATGACAGACTTAAAGTAAGTTTGACTTTGATGATTATTTAATAAATATCTTGTTCTCATAAAATATTCCTTTTCTAAGCCATATCTAACAATTGTTTGCGAGGTTAACTAACTAACCAGGACTCGATAAACCGCATTGCGATAACTCCCAGACGACTCATGAATATTTGCTCGGTCAATTTGTAAATAAATCAATTATTTGCCACCGACAGTTATTCCCGTCGTAAACTATTGTTGGGTAAAATTGCTGCGGAATGGAATTTGAATATCGCCATGTAGTGATCTAAATATCGAACGCTTAGGGATCCTTGGTAAATTCTTCATGTATAAATATCGTCACATCCCACTTCTGAACACAGATGGCAAAAACACAAGCCGGTCTCGAAATTAAATTCCTCTGCCCTAAGTGTAGGACAAAAGGACTCCTACACACACCAAAATTACAAGGGAACAGTCACTGAAAGCAGAACATAATTACGAAACAAAAGGTCATAACATAATCATACGTAAAAGTGCCGGGTCGTGGCAGCAACCCCTCAGCGGTGATTGTTAGGTTACCTTTACAAGGGCTGAACTTTTGGGGTTTTGGTAACAGAAACAGTTGCTTGAAGATCATGCATCCTTTATATAGCAGTTAAAAAAACCGGAGCCTGATTTATGAAAGCACATCACTCCAAAAATATGTACCATTCAATTTTCTTAGGCTTTACTCATATTTAAAATTCAACAAATTTCCCCCACCTTTAAATGGTGTTTTCGAGTAAATGAGCTTTCAGAAATCGGGTCCCAGTTCGGATAAACTAAATTCATGTAAAAAATAAATAAAGAAGGAAGTGTAGTGGTGCGAAATAGTGTGGCCATTAAGAGTAAACTTTGCAGTCTTTGACAGCAGGTGTTTTACACTCTACATGGCAGAATGGTACATTTAAGGAGTATATTAGGTCAGTAAATTGCACGTGAAAGCCACTAAATAGTCGGCGCGGAGTCGTGAACAGCCGGGTTTTCATTTCACACTACATTTCCTGCTACTTTTAAATAGGGTTGCTACAAAGAATATGAGAATATTAAAATGCGGAAGACGACATTGAGATTAATAGTTGCGCGCTAGGTTAGAGTACGAAAACAAGGCTAGCGAACAGATGAGAGGCAGCAAAATTGTTGTCATGTTTTTTTTTATGTTAGAGAGGCCAGGGCCAGACAAACGAACTAGTCGGTCAGATGTTAAATGATCACCTCTGACCATAGACACCCGCAGCGCTTTGCGCGTTCATTTTTTTTTTTTTTATCTGGCCGTCGTGAGGAAATGGGCGCCCTCATTTAATTTGTACTTTTATTAACTGCTTTATGTTGAGTAAAAATAAATATGCTGCTAGTGCCATGCTATGAATATGATGTACGTAGAAAAGTTTATTAAACTCGAAAAAAGGAAAATTAAGATCATTTGCATGGTAATTAAGTTAAAATTAAACACTCTTTGTCCTTGTGTCTTGTTGTTTTGGTTGTTGTCCTTGTTTTATTCTTTTGTTATGGAGCTAGAGCCCATATAGATTATCTTACCAATTTTCGACGTATGGCAATGTTGCGTTACATTATGTAAGGCGCCCTTGAAGCGGTTGACACAGTTGGCATCCCTAACTGTGCCACTTATTCTAATTTATAGCGGACTCTTTCACACAGTGGAAAACATAAATAGACTTGTATACTGCTGTTACCCCCAATAGGGACAGCGGGGCGCGATAAAGTCTTATTCCAAAAGACTTCCTGAAATGCAGCCAGAATGCAGAGCCAAAATTAGGACAATATTTTGTTATGTACAAAACTCTGAGTTATGTCTTCAACGCTTGGTTGAGGATGTGCTTGACTTTCTGCAACTTCTGTTTTAATTCTATCTGCGGAGATAAGGTGTGTCTGTTAAAATATAGCCTCCTGTTAATTTAGAATGTAATGTAGTTTATTTCCAAACAAATGGAGAAGTAAAAAGCATACGCACGTTCGAGAGCTATAGCAGTTATAATGGTAAGTTTAGATTTTGAGAACATGGATAGGAATGATTAGAAGATCAAACGAACTTGTAAAGTGAAGTTCGATCGATATTATATTAGTACGCTTCATTCGAAGATATAATTTAACATGTAGTAGTTGCATTGTACTGGTAACATCGCACTCTTTTTAGAGGAAAAAAAAAATAGTAAAAAGACCATTTCCGTTTCCGCCATATTTAAGTGGTAGTGCCTTGTCCAACCTCTTCATTATCTTTAGAGAAATACGCGCAAAATTTTTCAGAAGGGCTTAGGGTGGGTGGGAACTTTATATCTTCGAATGAAGCGTACTAATATAATATCGATCGAACTTCACTTTACAAGTTCGTTTGATCTTCTATTATACTTCGTACGCTTCATTCTTTGATATAATTTAACATGTAGATGTTTAGAGCTTAAAATCTTCTAGAATAAGTATAATAAAACGAGACATTTTTGAAAATAACAAAAACCTTTATTTTTGTCTTATTACAAAAAAGAAAATTAATGCTTGTAATACATTTTAATGTTTTCTTATAATTACACCATAATTAGCTAAGTACTTAGGTACTAATTATTATGTGATAAGACCGACCTTGCAAATTGGTTGTCAGAAATTATTTGCCGGTTATAGAATTGTGCAAATGACTTCGACCTTGCAGTCCAGCCGGCTGTCTTTCGGATAGTGTCTAATGAAACTCCAGAGGCATGTGCCGTGGATGTAGCAGCATGGCGCGTGCTGTGAGCGCTAAATGTTTCTACATCCACACCACTTGCCCCGAGTACTTGTTTGATCCAGCGACTGATCGTCTGACTAGTGGCTGGTTTGTAAGGTCGTTTAAAAGTTAACAACAGCGATTTTATTGATGTAGGTCTAATATCTTTAGTCGCTAGTAAATAATCTTCTAATGTAGTCGCAGGACAAATTGCTTTATTTTCTATAAAATAGGGTAACAACAACACTGGTTGTTCTCGTCCGGCAGCAGAGGTCTTGATAATATCTACAATCCCAATCTGCACACCAGCAGAGCTTATTTTAATATTATCTAGTTTTATTAGGGATAATGTTTGCACCCGATGGGCAGTTGTCAATGCTAATAGAATCACTAATTTCTTGGTGATTTTTTCGAGTGTCAAATCTTTATTGGGTACCCAAGAAGCAATGAAATCTAAGACTACCTGTGGGTCCCACGTAAATGAGTACTTCGGTGTAATGGGCCTTAATTTATAAGCGCCTTTTAGAAGGCGCTTTACTTGGTCATTGTCTGTAGCTTTGCTTCCTAACAAGAGGGACAGAGCTGAACGGTGATTATTCATTGATCCGTAAGCAACGCCCTTGTTAAATTGCTCTGTTAAAAATAACAAAATCATTGATACTGAAGCTTGATATGGATTCGCTGAATTTATATTACAAAATTGCCACCAGGTCTTGTACGTAGAATTATATTGGAGTAGGGTGTTTTTAGAAATAGAGGACATGATTAAGTCTAATGATTGGGTGGGGGTCCCTCTTGCGGCAAACGCTGTCCGGATAGCACCGCTGCCGCCAGGGTAAATTGCTTCTCGTGTCGGTGGACACTGGAATGAGATGATGGAAATATATTCTGAGTTAAAAATATAATATCAGAGTCAAGCAAATCATTCAGTAAAGAAAACCAGGGCTGAGACGGCCAGTATGGAAACACTAAAATGCCTTTGGCTTTGTCATGTATAATTTTTTGTATGCACTTTAAAATAATAGGGAAAGGTGGGAATGCATAAAAAAAGGTATTTTTCCAATTTAAAGTGAATGCATCAACGGTGATGGCGTTAGGATCTGGTCGCCATGAAACGTAGGTATTGCATTTTGCATTGGAGCGGGAAGCGAAAAGATCGATCTCAGGGTTGCCAAATTTGTTAACTACTAGCTGAAAATCACTATTTGATAACTGTAATTCGATATCCGGATTACGAGACTCTCTGTCGGCTTCCACGTTATCTTTTGAATTGATATAAGAAGCAAAGATCCAAATCTTGCGATCTTCGCACCACTGCCAGATCATTCTTGATAAAGTGTTCAAATGAGGGAATTGTATACCACCCATGCGGTTAATGTACGTGATAGCTGTGGTATTGTCTACCCGTAAAAGCAAATTAAGATTTTCTTTGTCTCGAACAAAAGATTTGAGACCCAGAAAGACTGCCAGCAATTCTAAATAATTAATATGGAAATCGCGTTCCTCTATTTTCCATTCTCCTCCTGCACGTACACCATCGCAATAAGCACCCCACCCCAATTTAGAGGCATCTGTGAAAATTTCAAAATCAAAATTTTTAACCGTGAGAGGATTTGAAGCAGTCATTATATTTTCTGACCACCATTTTAAATCAGGTAGAATATCTTTTGGAATTTTTATTCTGGTATCATAACTTTCATTAGCCTGAAGACTTAAAAACTTGAGCCTTTCAAGTATTTTTGTGTAAGTCCATCCATATCTTACAGCTGGACATGCTGAAGTGAGGACGCCAATAAGATGTGCGAGATCACGGATTTTACAAGTCGCTAAACGAGAAAACTTCTGCATTAGTTGTAAAATATACAACCGTTTATCTACGGGAAGAGATATTGTCATATCTATTGAATTAAACATGAAGCCTAGGAATTTGCAGTCTTGTCGAGGCTCTAGACAACTCTTATTTAGATTGACAATGAAACCTAGGCATTTTAGTAAACTAAGGGTTTCTTTGACGTTATTTATACAGTCATTGTAGGTATTACCTAAGCACAAAATATCGTCCAGGTAGATAACAGATCTTAAGCCTCGAAATCTAAGATAACTGATTACTTCTTTCATTAATTTCGTAAAAGCTCGCGGGGCAGAAGATAGACCGTAAGGCATAGCTGTAAATTCGTAGGTCTTTCCTTCGAATTGGAATCTTAAAAATTTTTGATGATCGTTTGCGATCGGGACTAATAAATAAGATTCCTTCAAATCAATAGTGGCCATATAGCCATTTTTTGGAAGTATTCTTGATGCTGTTCGAAAATCTTCCATTTTAAAATGGTGATTCATAAGAAACTTATTTAATTGTTTTAAATTTAGAATGAATCTAAAAGAACCGTTGGGCTTTTGTATAAGAAATATTTTTGAAATAAATTGATCTGTTCGTGGTTCACATTCTAATACAGCTCCGAGTTCTATTAAATTTTTAATCGCTAAAAACATGTCTTGTCTTTCCTTAGCTGAAAAAACATTTTGTGGTATATTATATTGAGCTACGTCGGATGAAAAAGGTATGTGATAACCGTTACTTATCCAGTCTAATATTATTGGATTATTCGTTATCTGTGACCAACAGTTGTAATAATGATGTAATCTTCCTGCATGTGGGTATACCTGCTGTGTTAGTGTCGCGTCGGGGCACGTCGAGAGCCGGTCGACGGCGGGCGCGGGGCCGGGTGTGCCGGAGCGGGATACGCTGGCGGCGCCAGCGTCAGCGGGCCCCCGCGGTATTGGTACTGACTCCGGTATTGGGTACCGCGTCCCCCCCTGCTCGATGGTGGATGGCGAGGGGGGGCCGACCAGTTTCCCTGATAGCGACTTCGCGTAACTGTTGGCTGAGAAGGAGCATTTGAAGTGGAAGATTTAGGTGTTGGCGTTTTCTTTAAGTCCTTGCCTTGTTTCTCGATCGCTTTTGACTCCTTGATTTTTTCTGACAGCGTTTTACCATACAGGGTTTCGTCACGTTCCTGTTCCTGTATGTTTGTTACAAAACCCTTATCGAGACCTCGAGTTATTAATTTTTTCCTAACTTCAGTCTGAATAAAATGCAGGTCAGAGAGAATTCGGCATCCATCTGATAGAATTTTTACTGCTTCGACCTAGAATAGAATAAAATAGTAGGTATAGACATGGTACAATTTGATTATTTAATAGGTATGATTTGTTTTATTCATTTACCTTGTTATCTTGTGTCAATAAAACCGTCATCGCACGGTTAATGGCCGTAATACCGAGACCAAGTTGATCCTGTTCAATTTGGATCTTTTTATCTCGATTTTTGACAAGATCGGTGACGGCCGCTTTTAACTCCGGGTTAACAGTCGGCGCTTTTAACAACTTGCAGTTCTCCGGAACTGCATAACCTTTTAAGAGCTTCTCTTTTGCATCTGACTTTAGCCCCTTTTTTAAAATAGGGAGCCAGCGTTGTGCAAGCACGGAATGGATTTCTGGTCCGTACACGGGAGTCTCATCGTTGGTTTCGCCTAATGCCTCTAGGAGCTCGGAATCGAGTGCGTCTCCATCAGCGGTGGGCGGTGCCGGCGCCAGCGCAGGCGTAGGTGATGGCGGCGGCACCAGCACAGGCGTGGGTGACGGCGGCGGCGAGTGCGGTTCGGTCAACACCGCCTGATCAGGCTCGGCCGCGGGCAGCTCTGGTGTCGGTGATCGATCTTGCCGTTGGTACGGCGACGTATTATCAACATTATCGATATGTGTTCCGTTATCTGAACAGAAAAAGACAAAATTAAAAACATTTTCTGTTTGAGGGTACTTTTGAAAAAATATTTTTCGTTTCAAGGTAGATTTGAAAACGAAAATGTAACGAATGATTCTATGGCATGAAAGATGATGTACTTATGATACGAAACTGGTTATTTTTTCGGGATGATATCATGTTACCTTTGTGTTGACTCGCAGTCAACCCCCAGGTTAATCTTTGAGCGTCAACTTATCCCTCGTGTTAACTCGCGGTTAACCCCCAGGAAAGCTTACAGACGCTATTCTCAATAATATCTGATATAGCACTTCACACACTGGATGATAATAAAAAACAACTTACCGATATTGTCCTCGGAATCTGACGACGATAATATAATTCGGTGTCGTCGTTGCCGTTTCTCTAACTTTTTGATTTTTGCGTTATAATATTTAATTTTTTCTTCCGAAGACCGCTTCGGCATTTTTAAAAATGTAACTTTATACCTAACAATAAGGCAGGTAATATTTGCTTAGGGAACGTGCTAATGTTACCGCGCACAACAAAACAATGAAGAGGTTGGACAAGGCACTACCACTTAAATATGGCGGAAACGGAAATGGTCTTTTTACTATTTTTTTTTTCCTCTAAAAAGAGTGCGATGTTACCAGTACAATGCAACTACTACATGTTAAATTATATCAAAGAATGAAGCGTACGAAGTATAACTTGTGATAGTCGTTTGAACGGTGTAATGGAGTAAGGGGCAATCCTGGGGTGTGATTCTCTAAATAAAAATCAGCGCTGAATCCGTGGGCAAGGTTTTTTTCAGAGAATAACACCCCTGGGTCGACGATACCGTGGCCTTTTTTAGCTACTTACCTAACGATAACGTAAACCGGCTAATAATTTACACTTTTCAATGACGGTTTGCTCGATACACCCAAACTGAAAATGTATTAAAGAAGAAGGTAAAGAAAAGATAAACGTCTGATCTGATCTCTCATTCCGAACTGCACCGTTGATTAGTACCATTAATGGTCCTAGTGGGACAAAATTTCCCAGTAGTACCATTAACGGTACTAATCAATGGTACAGATGGGAAATATTGGTTCTGATTGACTAAATCTGTCGATTTTGTGAAATATCGTTATTGCTTTTTGTGCCATCATTATTATGTTAAATTCGGTCGAATCCAATGATTGTCTCCTATGAATACGATCTGAAATGCCATTCGATTTAGTCATCGGTACACTTAAAACACTTGCATAATAGCTTGATTATCTTATCTCTTACATCATATATCGTAATCATTCGTAATCATTTTTCGTGACAATCGTTACGGCAGTAGTTTGATTTGATTACGATAAGGTTTTGTCAATATAACGATCGTCTATATGACAATAAGAATCCCAGTAGTAATGCGTTTTGTGTTTATAAATAGAAACAGCAAGATTAAAACCGCGAAGGACCATGTTGCTTTCGTACTAACATTCCGAAGGAGTTGAAATGAAGAAGTTCCTGCGATCTGAGACATTCTTTATTTCACCACCCTCGGAACATAATGTACTATTAAATGCTATCCTTATGAGCGCTTAGACGAACATTAGCTCATCCAACCGTCAAGCTGAGACGTGAAGAGTTAGTTAATGAGACAGTTGGTGAAATTACTGACACATGTGATGATTCTAGCTTAGCTCTCTAAAACGGCAGGCAATGTATCAAACTGAAAATGTGTTTTCTGTAAGTTTCCTAAGCCGTAATTTGCTCTTTCGCGTAGGAACTCTTGTAGGATAGGATTAGGATCACTACATTTTCTGTCTATCTGTCAAGATCTCTTTCCTCAGTAACGCGTTGATATATCAAGCTGAAATTAATATGAAATACTTGGGATATGGTCTCTTGCAAACGATAAAAAAATTAGTTTCCAAGTTCATACAATCAAAAGATACAACATCTTGAAAGTGCTTTTTATGCAAAAAAACGCGGGAACGAAAACTCTATAAGGTGCTATGTCATAAAAAAAACTTTCGATAACTAATGTAGTCGTTGTTGGCGCAATCTGCAATGTTTGCAAGAATTCATTAAGCAGTATAAACAAGGCCTAACTTAATTAATGTTCGCGAACTACAATGTAACCAGTAACCAGAGTCTGCTAGTTTCTTTCGCATAAATTGCATTAGCCTGTTGTCAGAGTTGCAAGTGGTAAAGGAGTGGAGGCAATCAAACCAACTGCCTCGCTGGCTATTCAATTAGAAGCGACTCCTAGTACGCGGGGTAAGAGCGGCTGGCGGACAAGCGGCATAAGGTGTAGGTGTAGGCCACCGCCCATAGTCTCGTGGTGCAAAGGGCCTCGCGTCTCAACCGAAAATAAATTTAAAAAGTATGGAAAATCTAAATTTTTATATTCCCTTGCACCATCAGAGGGCCACGCAGAATGCGCCTTGCCCACATTGAGTTTAGCTTTTGCGCCGCCGCTGATGGCAGATAACTTATTCACTAGCTGTGGTACTGTTATATGTATGCTAGCTTACTGCAGGAGAAGCCTCAGTTATGAGAAGTAATTAACATTTATTTTAATCTGAAAACTTACCATGCATGTGGATTTAAAGTTTCTCAAAATTACCCAAAACTGGTCATTTTGATCAGCCGGTAGGCAGGATTGGCATAGTTTTAATAATGAGAGTAAGAAGAAGTCGCTGACATTTTGTCACTTGTAGAGCCGCGTAAACGCCTGGGTGTCTGGGGAAATTGACTCGCCGTGAGAATACGTCTTTTGCCGCTGAATTTACTGAGAAAAACCTAGCAGGCTAACTCCGGTACTAAAGTTAATAAGGAAGGTAACGCGGTTCGATCTCAAAGCCTGAAAGACTACGCATATTTTGTTATCAACATTACTTTTTTGAGACGAAGTTTGTAAGCTATGGACACTAAGTAAGTACACACATCAAAAAAGCCTTGGGAATAATCATTATCCCTAGACAAATTTGATGTTTTGACTAATAGTAATATGCCTATAATGAAATGTTCAAAATTTAATAGCATGAGTGATGCCTTCTTTTAAGACAACGAGGGTTAAAAATCGAACTCTGACGAAACATTTTTAAATTTCAGTTAGATCAAGCAAATTCGTATTTTATACATACATAAGTCACGCCTTTATCCCCTACGGGGTAGACAATGCCTTAGCTAAGGTAACAAACAAGTTCACGTTTCGCTTATAGGTGGCGAAGAAAAATAAATATTTAATTATTCTACGATCAAAACACCCCCGCATGAGGCCAACACTATTTATTATACCTACCTTCATAATATGTTGCTATCCGGTTTCTGGGTAGTTCAGATGTAATAAATTATTATTTTTCATCGGGTATACTCTGCAAATTGACGTCTGACATCGAATAATAAATAAAGTTTCATAAACACGTATCATTTCCGAGTATCATTTATTTGGGATCAATAAGTATAAAAACTAGTGAATAAGTTTTGATCCTAATCCTAAGGTTAATCTTGAAATTAATTTTGTTTGTAAAATTAGCCAAAATTCTAGCAAATTGAATGAAAAAAAGATACATAACGTCGTAAATGATAAAATTAATAAAAAAAATAGCTACTGTTAAACATGAATCATTAGTGGAAACGTGCAATCAGTTCAAGGTTTACTGAAAAAAAAAACAACATTATTGCCACACATACTTCACTGTTGTTCTTCTGCCAATTTGTTGGCTCCAACGCCTTCACGGTTTTGTCGAGAATCGTTAAAGAAATTCCACTTTATTACATCTTTGTTTTTTAATGCTCTCAACAAAAACGGCAGTTTTTTGTCTACAGACGCTATCTCGCTCTCTCCAGTTCATAACACAATGCGAAAGACAATGTCAGCAAATTACGGCCTGGTATCAAGAAATGATCTCAAAGAAAAGTATCTCTTTGTTAAAGGACGATAGCAAGTCTATAAGAAATATCAAAGGACGGGGACTAAGTAATTGCTTTTTATATTGTCAGAAGGACTTTTAAATGAAAATAAAAGTTTTAATTTGCATGTTATATTAATATCGGAAAAATATGAAGTGGTTTGATAGATGAAAATGTTACCAGAGAAAAAAATGTTCATAGGCGTACATTTTATATCGATTTAACTCACAGCGCACGCAAAAGGGCATGATTAAAATTTCATTTTTGATATAAGCTTTTTTTACTGACTGTACTTTTTGTTGACTGTACTTACATTGCCGTGCATCCTAAATGTGTACCAAATTTGAAGTCAATCGGACCAACAGTTGAAGAATTCCCTCCTGCGGAGAGTCCAGACCGGGCCACCAGAATTCTACTACCAGATTACAAAATTTCAGCTCAGTCGGTTGAAGAATCTGCTTCCAAATTGATTTGCAAGATTCCACCAGGACAAACATACTTACATACATACCGCATATATATGTACATACATACGTTGCAAGTAAGTAAAGCTTGTAAAATCATTAGTATCTCCACAGAATAAGAATAAGTAATAGTACTAAAGTATCGCAGCTGTTCCGTATAACTTGACCTCACTATTTCGCGATAGGTACCTTTAGTTTTGTAATAGCCGTCCGATTCCGTAATTCAGATGAAACAAATTAAACGTATTACTGAACTGAAGTTATCTGCGAACGACATTCGTCGATCTGCCATTAGCAGTAATCAATCACTCGGCCCACGACTTAAGATAATGCCTCTCGTTAACTTTTTAAACCGCGCGACATCCCCGTTCAGTTTTTATATGGGTTCGGTATAAAAAAGTTGATTTGGCAAAGGGAAGAAAACCATAATGGATTTTGTCATCTTCCATTTGGGTGTTAGCAGCTAATAGGGCCTGCTGAAATATTCCGGAAAAAGCGCTGCACTGCAGCTAATTACGACACAGACGTATATGATATGAGCAAAGCTTGTGCTTACAAGTAGTCTTAGTGTGCGTGTCTGCACCCATGGCGACTTAAGGACCTTCCTCAGTTACGGATACAGACGCACACATTCATAAAATAAGGGACGCGCCGTCATGAGCGAATATCTATAACTATAACATTATAGTATACTTAGATAGACTGGCACTATACCTAGAGTCAGTATAGCTCGCCTGGCGCTGAGATGACATTAACCATTCCAGTCAGGCACACACCTCGATCCTAGAAAATTATGGCTCATTCTCTTTTATATCATTGCCTATTACTTTAATAATGCAAGCGGTGGTAAATGGCATTCACATTAATTTCTTTATGGACAAAAACGTATCGGGTTTGAAGAGACGTTATACTTGCCGGCACGTAAGTCTAGCGATGACGAGTCACGTGGAGGGGATCTGCGCACCCACGGATACCGTATTTTATACTTCTGCGCATACAAGGTCGTTGCTAGACTTACGTGCCGGCACTTATACTGTAACGAGGCTGTCTTGGCTCGTTATGAACTTTTTCCTTTAGGCTTAACTTTTTAAAAGAAACATTTAGTATTCGGCTCCTATTTTAAATTCAAAGTGATTTCCTGTCTTTTGGATCCATCAGTTTTTGATTCATTCGCTCTCCTGATCTACCAGCGCGTAGTCGCTCTGATTGATTTATTGTCAAGTTTAAGTCTAGATTCAAGTTTACAGTTGTAAGTTACAAAGTTTCCAAAATTCAATTTTCTCAAGCATGCTCGGAAATGTACGCGTTGATGTCGCGAAATGAAGCCAAGAAGTTTCACATTTACGGCCTAGGCCAAGAAGTAATGTGATGCGGTCGTCGGGTGCGGTCGGCGCGGCGCGGCGCGCGGGGCGGGGCGCGGGGAACATGGCGCGAGCAATAGTTTGTTCAAACGGCATGTTTCAAAAATTAAAAATGCGGCTAATTAAACAATTTTTACTTGAATTCCTCGCATTGCTTGAGAAAAGCACTATACAATCCTCGGCCGGAAACAGGGATTGCAGGACTCGCTTTATCCGGCCTCGTCTACGACTCGGCCGTGTACCCCAAACTCGTCCTGCAATCCCTTACTTCACGGCCTCTGCAGTAATGTACTATATATTTAACAGTGTGAATTGTTTCCTGAAGGCACGTTTGTGAGTATTTAACGTTACAAATGTAGTATTGTTGCTAGTTACCGACCGATAGGTATTATTTAATGTACCTTTCTCCATTTAAATTGTACCTATTGTTTTAGGTGCCTTCATTTGTAACCTATTAAATACCGTACACCATCAAAATGGTCTAATTCATTTACGTGACAATACATACATACATACCCTCACGCCTCTTTCCCACAGGGGTACTGGACTGGGGTAGGCAAACACTACTTTGTTCCACTTGCTACGAGCCTGACTCTCTTTCGCTTCATCCACATTCATCAATCTCTTCATTGCTCGCCGGTTTCGTGTACTCCTGACCTGAAGAGGAGTTAGTCCAAGTAAAGCCTAAGGTAATAACAACTGTTGACCTTATAATAATTAAATTAAATTAAATTAAATAATTTAAAAGCCACCTTCGTTCAACTGGGTTAAGGTTCAACTCAGGCATCCCGCACGCCTACGCGCGCATCCCTACTGAGCTGGCAACGTCGCATTTTTGGTGTTTTTTTGCGATTATTTCACAGAAATTGAATGAAAGTTTCAAATATTGTCTGTAGTGCACTTCGTTTTTAGTGTATTAAAGTGTCTAATGCAATAATTGATTGTGATGGAGTTTTATTTTCTTATTAAACGAGATATAGTATTTTACGGAAATAAAAGTCCAGACGTTGCACTACAGACGCACATTTCAAACTTTCATTCAATTTCTGTGAAATAATCGCAAAAAATCACCAAAAATGCGACGTTGCCAGCTCAGTAGGGTTGCACTCTCTTAAAGAAGTCTGGCGTATGGGTGACGTCTCTTGTATTTGACGTGGCGGCGAAAAGGTTAATGAACTTGTTTGTTTACAAACGCGTTAATGTACTGGAATGGACTATACCTGTTTACGTACGCGTTAATGTACTGGAATGGACTATACCTTATGATTTATCTGTTTACGATACCATACTACCGTAGTTTTACTGTTATTCGAACCGTGACGACATTCTTCCGGATTTTCGCCGGTTGTCACGGAACTCTGGCCGGAAATGTATTTGCGAATTTTGCGATCGCTTTGAGGTTATTTCCGTGATAAGTCGAGCAAGGTTTAGTGTTCGGAGACAGGCTGACATTTGAGGAATGGAATTAAATCCAGCAAAATCTCGAGGAAACCGCTCCTAATACCTAAACTGCCTAAAACATTGAAGGCCGCGAATTAGGTATTAGATAGACTGAATAGGTAATCTTATTTCCGTCAACTGAAGAAAGGCGAATTAACCAGTAGCGTGCAGTGGAGGGTGTTCAGAGTAGGCAGCGGGGAGGTGAAGCAACACAATTTGTATGCACACGCTGCACGACCTAGACAATCTTTGTGTTTACTTTAATGTAAGAGCAGCAGAACCAATGGCTATGTCCATGCTACCTAAATATGTATGTATGTGTGTATAACTCTTTATTGTACATAAAACACATGAATGAATACAGGACAACCCAAATGCGCAAAGACGAACTTATCCCTAAAAGGGATTTCTTCCAGTTAAACTTTGGACGTTTGACAGGACATAGGTATTAAGCTAAAGTAGACAGAAAAAGTAAAAGAACTAATAGAAACTTAAAATAATCCTAAATGCTTATTTTAAATAATGTAAGATATAATAAACTATACATAATAGGTATACTAACCATAATAACGGAACTTATTTTGGGGCTTTACTTTCTATCACGTGACTCTTCTACTTATTTATTTACACTTCATCTGTAACGAGGCTGTAAAAAGTCCTGATGGACTCATCAACGTCCATCTGAAACTTTGGGCTCATCATCGTCATCATCATAGGGAATTCAGCAACGACAGCAGTCGGGGGTGCAAGCTAGTCTTGTCACCTGTATTTCACACTATACTACTAAGTGTACTACATTATTATTATTTTTTTTAGTTGCCTATTTGATGTCCCACTGCTGGGCAAAGGCCTCCCCTTTCTTATACTTTTAATAATTCTATGTGTGTTAGTCTGCAATAAAATAAGAGCCTGAACGGAAACCCTTCAGGGGCTATTGAAAAATGGTTTTCATCTGAAAGCTTATCACGGTCCTCCCACTACTAACTGCACGCGGTCCTAAGGACACGCCACTCTGCCTGCGGAGAGCGCAGCGATTATTTCAAAAGCTTGCAAAAAAGTGACGTGCGCGTTTTAGTTTTACCAGTTTCTAACATTTTCACTTCTACAAATACATACGTATGTTAATCACGACTATCTCTTACGGGGTAGACAGAGCCTGCAAGACCTAGAGACCACGTTTTGCATAATCCCATAGAAACATAAAGGAAAGGTGGTCCCATTCTCACCAAGTCAGGGTCTGATGACGGAATCACGGAGAAATTTATTTATTTATTTAAGGAGAACTAACAGCATTTAATACAATTTAGGAAATGAAAATAGTAACACAGAGCCAATTACAGGAACACACAGATAGTAACAGAGTACACGAGGTATGAGGTGACGCGCACAGTATCAAACGACACACTATGATAATCGAGGGTACCTATTCCTCAAATTTTCAATTTCCATACCTATCTATTTCACCAGGCCGTCGCCCACCACCAAATTTGTCTGTATTTTACGTTACAATTGCTTCTGCCCGCGACTTCGTCCGCGTAGAATTAGCAATTGACATATTCATCGCTATCCCTCGGGAACTGTGCAATTTTCCGGGATAAAAAGTAGCCTATGTTTCAATCTAGGGTACCAGCTACCTTCGTTACAAATTTTATCCAAGTCCGTCCAGTCGTTTTAGCGTGAAGAAGGAACAATCATACACTCACTCACATCGTCACACACTTTCGCATTTATAATATTAGTAGGATTTTACGTGTTTTTTTTTCTGTCAAACGCTTACACTTAAGGCTGTGGCTAGTTTCCGAAGCTACAACTCACAATTTTACAAGTTCAATCTTGGAATATTTGTGTTTAGGTTCAACTTAAGCCATCGCAATAAAGAAGTATGTATGTAAACTCTTTATTGTGCAAAATAAACAAGACAAATACAATTGACAAACAATGAGATACATGCACAGAGGCGGACTTATCCCTTTAAGGGATCTCTTCCAGTCAACCTTTGAGTGGATGAAAGGAGTATTACATTAGGGATGGACGAGTGAGTTTAAAATTGCAAACACTGAGAGCCACAATACATAACTTTACCGAATATAATACATAAACTCATAAAACCTAAACATCAACTACTTTAATACTACCTATAATATATATCAATAAAATATAATACATAAAATAAATAAAGAGCACACTAAACAAAGGAATATTTTACCATTAATTTAAGAAGATGGTGCGAGCCACATCTTCTTCAAACCTTCCCTGAACGACACTATGGAGGGAGATTGCCTGATGGAGGTTGGTAAGCGATTCCACAGCCTAGTCGAGTGCACAGTAAAGGATTTGGAATAAGTTTTGGAAGAGGAAGAAGGACATGCCAAAAGGAGATTAGAGTTGGATCGCAATCGATGTTGACTGCCAACAGACAAGTAGCTGAAACGTTCGGAAAGGTATATCGGAGCTGAAGGATTAAAGAGAGAATTGAAAAGCAATGACAGAATATGGATGTTCCTGCGGTCCCTGATAGGCAACCATTTCAGCTGAAGTCTGGTGTACGGGTGACGTGTCTTGTATTTTACTGCGAAAAGGTTAACGTAGTCTTGACATTGACAATTGACCGCTAGCTTGGTTGCAAGCGTGGCTTTACCTGCCTACTAGAGGGCGTGGGTTAACTGATATTTATGAGTGGAGTTTATCATAACGGTGGAGGGTTACGCGCGGCCAGCGGGCTCAGTCGTGATGGTTAATCGCTTACGGATGAATTACAGACTGGCGTATTACAATTACAGACTGACGTATTAAAATTTAATTACAATTATCTTGCTACTAACAATTTACAAAAGCTTTGATACTTAAAAAGGGCAAATATATGTGTACATATTTAGAGCGAAATTAAATTACTTTAAAATTTACCATGACGTTTTCGGTGACGGAAAACATCGTGAGAAAACCTGTACACACCTGCGAAGCAATTTAATGATGCGTTTTTAATGAAGCCTTAAATTCCGAAGACGTAGTGTTGGCAGGCCTCCCACTAGGTGGACTGACGACATCGTAAAAGCTGCGGGAAACCGGTGGATGCAGGTGGCGACTTGTCGTTCATTATGGTGTGCTAAGGGGGAGGCCTTTGTTCAACAGTGGACGTCTTCAGGCTGATGATGATGAGATGATGTATGTATTCTAATTCTAAATTGCACCACCTGCTCAGATCTGTTCTTTTCTCCAGTCCGTTATGGTTGCCTGGTATAGATCGCTCAGTAGCGATAAGGCCGTCTATTGTTAACTTATTACTTCTGTATACTTTTTCTGTTTTGATTGTTATATGTGGTGTTCAATAAAGAGTTATTGTATTGTATTGTATTGTATAAATAATTAAAAAAAAAAAATGTGACCGCGTTTTTTGTTTATTATACTCGCATTGTCAACCCTGTGCATACTAATTCAGTCAACTCGACAACTGGAAGTGGACAACTTATATAATTCGTAAAAATAACAAACAGCTGTCACATTCACAAGTTTCTGAATCATTCATACTTAGTCGCAGAAAACAATACTATTGACATGTTTCAAATTACTAAAGGTAATAAATCACTTGAGTGTCTAGCTACCTACCCTACTGCAAAAGTTTTTATTTTTATTTTAGTGTTTGTTTTTTACATTGAAGAAAAAACTTTTTTACAAGTTAAAATGGTTTTTGATTATTAACTGATTTTAATAAATGTTTACTCCCACAATCTTAAAAAAAAAAGTAATTTATCTTATTGAACGTAGCTCTGTCCACCACGTAAAAAAAATCTTGATTAATATAGTATGTTATTATTAAGAGAGTAAATTTTCTGTAAAAAAGACACGTAAGACTCCTTTAACGTCTGTGATTTCCTTTTTTTTCCGACAGAAAAGATACCACCTGGCATACATTACGTGTAACATCGTTTTCCATAATCTCACGTTATCTCAGTTCTATCTCAGGCGTTAACAAAGCCTATTACGTCACCCGTCGCAGTGCTACGCGCCTACGAGCCGTAGCAGTATCTACGGGCCGGCCGCGCGCTACGGCCGCTACGCAACGCGTAGCAACGCGCCATGTTCGAAATCGAACGCACGCTTTGAAAATTATCTGTGACTTTTGTTTTGTTTATGGCCTTGGCTGCGGATTCTTTCAATCGAGTTTTTTTTTAATTTGCTGATACTTTTTTTTAAAGTAAGCTTAAGCCACATTAAAAAGTTTTAAAGAATTTTTGCGGCAAGTTTGAAAGTGTCAAGTTTTAGTTTAGTTTTAATGTTGTGTATTCGGATGATTTAAAAATGAACTGCAGTTTGCTAATGAGATGAAACTGAATTTCAGCTGTTGTTTAGACTGTTTAGATCGGTTAACCTACACCTAGATCTTTCCATAGGAGAGTCATGATTATAAATATATGCACCATGCCGTAGTTTACACTGAAAATTGTAACAATTTTTTATTTACTTAATGAATATACTGATATATCATGTACAGTAAAGGTAATGTATTTACGTACGACAGTAGAACCCTGTCGTAATTGGAAGGCCACCGTCACTCAAACTCGAGTGATCAAAAGTCAAAAGTTTATTTTGCAAATAGGCCGCCGAGGGCTCTTTTACATGTCTTTTTTTGAATCTACCAGCGCATTCGGAAAGACCATCATTGCCAAGAAGAATGTGCCGCAAGAAACTTGGCAGAAAGTCATTTTTTCAAAATAAAATAGATTTACAATAGTACTTAAATTCTACTTAACTTACCTATAATACAATTAATACATTTTATAAAAGGGGTATATGAGGGATATGTCACCTTATTGCGATGGGCTTTACGGTGGTACGTGGATACAATTACCCTCACTGTATATAGTTACCGACGTTGCTAGAGGTGTCTTTTGTCCAAACTTGCCGTTAAAAAGGAAAAACAATTATCGGTGACCCAAAAGCGTGAAAAAAGATACTTTCTCAGACCAATTGCCGCTCATTTACACTTTTATCCTATCAGTGCGGCTTCCATTTAGATTCGATGGTGACAAAGAAGTCATTAACAGAAGACGGTCTTATTGTACTTATAGCAACTCTTATTCTTTTACATTCACTTAGCTTACATTAGTAAAACAAGTTTGCCTTATCCTAACCTTACTTTGACTTATAGAGAACTAGCTGTTGCCAGCGACTTCGTCTGCAAAGAATTCGTTTATCGCTATCCCGCGGGAACTACGCATTTTTTCGGGATAAAAAGTAGCCTATGTGCTATTCCAGACTTTTCTCTATCTATGTGCCGTATTTCATCCAGATCCGTTGGGCCGTTCTGGCGTGATTGAGTAACAAACAAACATCCATCCATCCATCCTTCTATCCATCCATCCATACTTTCGCATTTATAATATTAGTTAGATTAGTTAGATGATACATTAAATTTAAAAATAATGAAAAACTGTTAAGATTTAAATAGCGTGTACTCTCATTATCTAATCTAACTAATATTATAAATGCGAAAGTATGATGGATGGATGTTTGTTTGTTACTCAATCACGCCAGAACGGCCCAACGGATCTGGATGAAATACGGCACATAGATAGAGAAAAGTCTGGAATAGCACATAGGCTACTTTTTATCCCGGAAAATTGCGTAGTTCTCGCGGGATAGCGATAAACGAATTTTTTGCAGACGAAGTCACTGGCAACAGCTAGTTATTGTATAATAAAACGGGACTAATAATGTGTAGGGGTAATTATGTGTGTGTGTGTGTGTGTTTGGGGATAATAATGTGTGAAAATCGCGAAAGTTTGAATCGCTACATAGCGTGTACTCTCGTCACGGAATACATGAGCATAAACAAACATAGTAGAGTACAGTTATAAAAACTAAAGGTAAAGGACTTGCAATCTTACATCCAACGGAGCAGATGACCGTTAGAGGGGGAAATCGTTAATTTTTCATTTAAAAAAATCACCTAACCACTGTTAATTGCTGTAGTCTGTTTGTCTTGCACAAGGCAACCTGGGGCCTTACCATGACGTCTTAATGCGATTCAGTTTAGGTTCGCTCGCTGTCAGATTCATACCAAAAGTGACAGCTAAAACTTGAACTGAGTCGGAATTAGGACGTCATGGTAAGGCCCCTGGACACTAGAGTTTGGTACAAAGATGGACAAGCAGATATAATGGCATGGATTAGACGGTCAGTATTATCGTGATACTGGTTTGTCAATATAGGATTGTGGATTTCAAAACAACCGGTTTGTGATATGCGTAGATCACGCCAAATATTGACGCTCTATAACCACGCGCAAAAAGAAAAAGAAAAAAAAAAAACTTTTTCTACACAAGATTCGAACTGCGCTCACTTGAACATACGCTAAAGCGACGAAATTAACGTAAACTTCAAAAATCGAACGCGACTCTAGCTTCATTCGTATTTCAAAATAAGCTCTTAGAGGATCATGATATCTTGGTACTTAAACTCTCCCTCCGTCTTACGTCTGACGCGATTTTAACATTTTTTACCCATCCCAAAAAGTGCCCAACGTTGCTAAAGAAGTTTTCACTTCTAAAAACGGACCACTTCGTTGTCTGTTGTTCGTGTCTGTCTGTTTATCTGTCAAAACCCTTTTTCTCAGGAACGCAGAGAGGTGTAAAGTTGAAATTAATAACAAATACTTAGGTCTGCGGTCCCTTAGAGCTTTTTTATATTAAAGCCGACAAACGGGCATGCGGTCCACCTGATGTTAAGTGATAAGTGATTACCGCCGCTCATAGACACCTACAGTACCATTAGGACTGCTGGTGCGTTGCCCTTGCAAATAGTGGTACACTCGCCTGTTATAGCTAGTTGGGGAAAACCTCAGCCGCCAATCCATTTTAAATCTTACACGTAGGAGCTGTGAACAAATCAACCCTCTCAGTCAACTCAATCAAAAGACCCAACTTGCCGCAAACACACATGTGCCAAAGAGAATATAATCACTACCGTTTTAAGAGACGGGAGTGCCTTACAAAAAGCGTGAACTCATATTAGTATGAAACGCAGGCGAAAACAATATAACCCGTCTAAATTCGAATGCCGTCAATTATCTACTAATTTGTAGGCTTTTTGTAGGTTTCAACGTTCTTACAAACTTAGATAGGTAAAAGAAATTCGCCTTCGTTTCATATCTTCGGTCGATCGTTTTTTACTTAGAGAGTTGCGCGTGGCTGACATGTGCGTTCTTCTTCTTCTTCTTTATTATTTGTGGCGTTACAAGTCGTTATAGCGACGACAACTTCGCCAATGTCAGGGTAAAATTTTCTTAAAATAAAATCTTGTGACAAAATGTCGGCAACGTTGTACGGTAACACGGTCAAAGACCCCCTCCCTCCCTGTCGGGCTCTTGCCAACGGTCAATGATATCCCTCAGATACTGCCAGGAAATCATTAGCCGTTGCCCAGGGTGCACCGGACCAAGCACTGCTCTTCCCCCCGGACGGATCCAGAAACGAACCGCAGCTCTTGACCACACGTGGAGGTAACCTGACACGCACCCCGACATGTGCGTTCAAATGACTGATAAATTATGACAGCACTTGGCAAAAGTCACAAAAACAAAAGACGGTTAGGTTAACAAGCGTTTATGAATGGGCTTGTGTTTCTCGAGTATGTAGAATCAAATTAGTGTTTATGTGTACCAATTGGTCCCCGGGGTTGTATAATTGTTGTAGTTGAGGCCTAGTTTCAATAATGACAGTGATTGGGGTCCTGATTTGTGTCGTCTGGCTTTTGCTGAGGGCTTATTCGATCATGGAACAATTGCTTCAGGCTCTGAGTGACAATAACATACCTAAATGCAAAGTTACGGCTGTAATACATACATACATACATAAATCACGTCTTTATCCCTTACGGGGTGTCTACAACTACATAAATGGAAGCTCAAAGCTCACTGAAAGCTCACGTGGTCTGTATTTGCTTTTGAGTAGTTCATTACCTATTTTTTTTCTTTACGACAACAGTTACCACACTTGAACCTTAAAAGTTGGATGGGATTAATGGTGATACAGTGATGTGAACATACTTAATTTGAAGCTTAGCTTGTGATACTGTGACCAACAGTGATGACTTTACCTGCTTCGTCAGATGCTGCAAACGCTCACGTGCGTTCAATTGACTGATAAATTATGACAGCGGCACTGGGAAAAAGTCACAACGTGCGTTGCCCGCAAAAGCGTTGGGACTTACATCATACGGTTGGTTAGGTGGTGACCCTCTGGGCATTGGCGTTTGTAAGCCAGTGATGGGTTCGGGCCCCGACGTGGGCGTGTTTTTTGCCCCCGCCCCCAACGGTGCTGGCTACCAGCTCTCGGCGCGAGGTGCTGCCACTCTTCGTGGGTTGCTGCGGGATCATGCCTCGCAGCTATCGCAGGTATACCCCCATTAGAAGTCTCATTGAGCCTGTACATTATAGGAGTGTCTCTTCTTTTTCATAACAGGGGCCGTACCATGACGTCCTAATTCTGACTCAGTTCAAGTTTTAGCTGTCACTTTTAGTATGAATCTGACGGCGAGCGAACCTAAACTGAATCGCACTAAGACGTCATGGTAAGGCCGTCTCACTAACGTTTGACCTAAAAATGATTGACAAAATGATCATTTGACAAAATGCTCATTTGGCAAACTTTAAATATCTGATAAACCGTAAACTTTTTTAAAAACTTATAAAACAAACCTAACCTAACCTAATGTGAGCCACGCATAAAGATTTTTAGATTTTAAAAAAAGTTAGATATTTAAATTTTGTCAAATGATTATTTTGTAAAATGATGCTTTTCTCAATAATTTTTAGGTCAAATGGAAGGACACCGGTAAGGCCCCAGTTGCCCGGTTTTGTGGCAGTCCCGTCCATAGTTTTATGGGGTGCTACAGACGCTACAAGGAATCAAGCACTCCACAATAAAAGTATATCACTATATTAAGAAGGAATCAAGAAAGAATAATATACACAAGTAGGAAATGGCTAGAAACACAGGGAAATAGGAAAACAAGGATACAAGCATGTGGTAAGGAGGACAGAACATAAAGCAAGGCGTATTCGACAGTTGCCGTTTGAATCCGCACATGCGCACTCTACCTTTGAGGTCGGAAGTCCTCGGCTGGCGCTCGGAAGCGCTCGGCTTTGTCAACGAAATAGTTTTCCACAATAAAGTTCAACTAACCAATTAAATATTGTACAGTCGCCACAGTTTTGAAGCCATCAGCCAGCATAGTCCAACGTCATCCTTTCATAAGACTTGAGTGCAGTATCAGTTTATAGCGACATGAAAGACATGAAAGATGCATCGCATTCATCAGCTGCGATTTTACAGACTTTGATCTATTGCTAGCGCCCGCGAGAAGGCTACTTGACCTCGACCAATCCGGATCGAGTATTTGCTAACTTCAACGGGAATGCTTAGATATGTACTATGAGTGTGTTATAAATTAAATTTACTGTTTCTAAGATGAGTAATTGTCTCTTTGGCTAATATTATTATGTTGTGTTAGTTTCAATGAAGATTAATCATGTTAATAAATATAGTATTTCCATTCTTACCTGTCCTATTTGGTAAACAAAATTCTAACCTCAATGTGCAAATTTTTGTAAAGAATAAGGTTTATTATGTTATTAAATGAACCTAAGGTAATATTTTGTACATAATTTTGCTGATATTTTTATGTCCAGTTCCTTTATTTACGATGAAATAGTTCAAAAATAACAAAAAATTACACGTTTTGAGGTTACAATTTTGTTTACCAAATAGGACAGATAAGAATGAAAATACCATACACTAACATACGTTTGTATGATGAGATTAACGAGACTACTCTACTATTATTTTATTTTTTTCAAATGATTGTCTAAAGCGGTATTGAAATGATTCTTGCGGGGTTGCTAGATAATTATGCCAGTTTCGGTCGAAACTTTATGAATTATACGTAAATGAGAATTGGACCTTCCGAATCGAATGAATAAAATAATATATTTCCAGACACCGTGACGATTTCCAAACTCTTCAATAAGCAGGAATTTGATACTATCAGAGTTGCCAAGTAATTTAAAAATGCTGATTGAAATGCCAGCAAAGCCTCACGCCGGAATGAATCTTGAACATAATTAATTAGGGTTCAATTTTCAAATAAAATAACACTTGGCTGCTTTCAATTAGGTGCTCGGTAGAAATTTAAATTCTTTGAGTGTCAAGTTTGTTTTACGGAGGAATCAAAGATTGGTGGAAGATTAAGTTTGAATAACTTTAGGTTATGTTTTTAATAATAAATAGATTTCCGTTTACAACTTAAATCTCTGCTCTACATATTTCTGCTAGTGTTCCGGGGGTATTACATGTGTACAGCACTCGTCTGAACTCATGTGTATTGGTTGTTCTCGTTCTAAGTTGTAATGCGGGTGGTAGGGCCTTGTGCAAGGTCCGTCCGGATCGCTACCACCATCTTAATCGCTAATCCTGCTGCTAAGCAGCAGTACTGTGTTCCGGTGTGGAGAGTAAGACAGCCGGGGAAATTACGGGCACAAGAGGCATTTCATCTAAGTCCTCTAGGTTGGCAACGCATCTGCAATACCTCCGGGCTTGCGGGTGTCTATGGGCAGTGGTTATCGCTTACCATCAGGTGACCCACTTGCCCGTTTGCCTTCCTATTCACATAAAAAAAAAAAAAAGTTGAGTTGACACAGTAATACGATAATGACGAAATAATAATATGATTTTTATTTTTTACAGGTAAAACTACAGTCATTATGAATGAATGCTGATTCGAAAAAACTTATAAAAAATTGGTAAGTTTAAGGTTTAGAAACGGTTACATTTTTAAAAAAATTTAAACTTATGTGTTTTTATTTGTTCATCTAACACAAAACTGTTTAAGTTACTGAATGTTCACTCGATATGATAAAAAAAAATGTTGGAAAGGGAAAGATGCTAGAAAAATAACAAAATTAGCACTTTTCTGTTTTGACTGTATTCTCCAAATTTCACAAATATATGAACTCGGGTGGATACCTCAAAGCCAGACAGAATTACGGACAACCCTAATAGATATAAACCCGAATCCCGAATAGCTGACCCGACCAAAAGGCCCGAATCCGCAGTTTTAGTAACGGACTAAGGTCCAGTGAAAGGTGACCTTTAATTGAGTAGGCTTTTGTAGACCTTTTCATATAAAAAGTGGATTTATTGAGTAGTTGGATTAACATGGCATTGATCTTAACGTATTGAGCTTTGAAAAAAATAGTACATAGGTAATTACTTTGCGAAAAACTGTATCCTAATTTAGGAATTACATACTTTGCTCCTCTCCCCGCGCAGATGGTAAAATTATTGAGGGAACGGGCGAAAATCTTAGGAATCATGTTTAAGACGATGCGGCTAGCAACCCATCACTATTTTGATTCCCCTTTCCACCTATACTTCTGTTACCTTTGGCTGTGTCTATCCCGTAAGGAATATGGATGTGATTTGTGTATGTGTACGTACTTATAGGTACTTACGATATTCATGACAGACTAATAATAAATTTCTTAATAAGTCCCTCGTCGCTCCAGTGGAGGGGATGATGGGGGGAGGGGGATTCGATTATCTTTATCATTTAGTGTACCCCGCTGCGGAGAAATATGAGATGGCGTGAGGATCCTCCTTAAACTATGATCATATTTGGGTCACATCGCTTTTCAAAGCGGTGTATAAAGGCTTTATTTAAGACTTTGATGGATGATGTTGGCACTATGGGTAATCACCGAAAGATTAAAAAAAAAGCAATTTTTTAAAATTAGTATTTTCTACCATGTCATGTTAATATTATTACTCAGACAGAAGACGAACTCTTTCGGTCTTGATAGAGTAAAAAAATGTCCCAAAGTTTTTTCTTATTTTATAAAAAATAATCGTACACTTACTACAGTCGAGGGCATAAATATCTATACAGCCACCATGTCAAATATATGTGTCACTGACATTGTTTGTGGTAACGTACAAATATTTATGGCCTTGGCTGTACCTAAAGTGTACGAAAATTTCAAAGCTAAAGATGGGTGAAGTGGTGAAAATAGATCATTTGTTTCTATGTGATTAGTCAGTTGGTCGTCCCGCTTCAGTGGGAGCGTACCTACGCTAAGAACATGTTTTTAATTTATATAAAGGAGAACAAACTGCGTTCCCTTGACAAAACAACTGCACCGTGGACGCGAGCTGAATCCAATTATACGGAGTTCTCGAGAAAGCTCCAGAGTTCTCGGAACTTTGAGCTTTCCGAAGTTTCACGCGTTTTTGTGTAGGGACTTAAAAATTTTAATGTGTTTATGTGACTGTGGTCTTGCGTGCGTATTTATTAACACCATTATTACTTACTACCTATCTACAGTACTCAGTTCTCGGTGTAAAAGTATCAGAAATTAACAAAGGCAGAGTAAAATTCAAAATTGCCTGTTCGACAAAGCTTTGACGCTGCGCCGGTAAAGGCCCCCTTACGCTACACCCTGCTACACCGCTATGAGAATTGAAACTTCCTATGTGTTTCTTATATGTACCTTACACGAACAAACATATATGTTTTTATGTTCTAGTAAATAAGAACCTTGTTTAGGTTGAGATAAGTGAATGTTGTTAAATTCCATTAGTAATTAATTGCTTTAAGAAAAAAACGTTATAATCATTTTAAACAAATTTAAAAAGAAGTTATTATTAACTGTAATTATTTTTATTTCTGTCGAATTTGGGCAATTGTTGTCAAATTTGAGGAGATAAAACAAACCTAACCTTATTGCTGCAGTCATTACAAGTTTATTCAACATATTTTCAGTTTAAATTGTAAGGATTTGTGAGATACGAAGCACCGGCTTTGAAGTGTAGGGAAAACCCCCATAACTGTGGTTTTCTCGGTGCAGGACTAAGATCGAACCCCCCAATTCGATTAGCATCTATTGTGGTGCTAGCTTCAAAAGTTTACCAACTTTTAATGCAAGATGGCGTGCTATTGACACGAGGGGTGCAAACTGAACTGCGAAGTTTGCGATCACGCCTAGATATTTTTTTTAATGACTTGTCAGTGTGCCTTGTGCAAAGGGTGGGATGCCACATGAAAAAAAAAACGCGGCAAAAACGTAAGATGCTTATGGAAACTGAGCGAAGCATTATTTTATTTTTATTTTTTATTCTTTCATGTTAAGATTTATCTTGGCAGCCTAATATTAAGCGAGTTAGCCTTTTAAACCCTTCTTCATAATCACTCGAGCTTGACGTTTGTTTGCCTTTGGCAGACGTACGCAGCTCAACACATGCAGAACAAATAGAGTGGTAACTTTTTTGACGTGACAACGTCTTATAAATTGGTTTGCCGGGTGACACTTCAAGAAACTGCGTTACGCTCCGCTCACGTTATGCGCTCACAATGAGAGCGAGTGAGAGGCACGCGGGCATGGTTAGCCCGCCTAAGAGCGAGAGAGACAGACATAAAAAGTGAAAGGCACGCGTCCCTTCCACTCGAGCACAGTTAGCCCGCCTAAGAGCGAGAGAGACAGAGCGAGAGAGAGAGAGTGAGAGAGATAGGCATACACACCGGTTCATGTCTTGCGCTTCTATTTCGATTTAGATTCTTTGTATAAATTAATGTTTTAAATATAATTCTTTGTATAAATAAATGTTTTAAATTGTTACTATTATTTCATCCTTCTTCCTACTATACGAATGAATATTCACATTAAAATTATTTTACCACTCAAAGTCGTTGTCACGTAAAACTTTCGCCCGTATACCGACTTTACAGGCAACCAATTTTTAAAGTATAAATGGAACACATTTTCTTTGATGTTAAATAGTTTTCATCTCGAAAACCAATCCCAATCCCAAAGATCGGATCACATCACACACACTTTCCTACGGATCCTGTACTAAGACATTATTTGGGTATTCAACTCTCCGTTTGACCACAGCGCCCTCTCTGATTAGTTAAGTGAACTTTTACATCACGTCGCGAACGAACTGAATTTGAGTACTGGCTGGTGGGAATGCAAGTGGGTAGTATTTACTTTATTTGTAAAGATGTCGCTAAGTCACTGGCCGGTTATAAAGAGGCTCTCATAACTTAGACACTTGTAATAATAATAACGTTGAATTAAAAAAAATGAAAACCCCCATACGCATAAATAAAAATAAAAACAATTTCATGTCAAAAATGCCTCAATTGTTTTTGAAAAGAGCTGATATTCTTCCAAGTACTGTGCGATTTTTACCAAACACCTTTTTAAAAACTGGCTTTCGTTTCGAACGAAAAAACCACATCCAGAATCAGATCGCTCCATTCCTTTGAGAGCTGTGCCATAGACAGATACACACACACGAGCGCTGCGGGTTAAAAATGTAATGAAAAAGTACTCTAATGAGGGCACTTTCGACTAATATTTTAAACGTGAAAGTTTTAGTGGATGTATGAATGTTTGTTACTCTTTCACGCCAAAACCGTTGAACGTATCTGGGTGAATTGGCAGAGAGATAGATTGTGGTCTGAAATAGCACTACCACTACTTAAATAGCGATAAACAAAGTTGCGGGCTGCAGCTAGTATTTCATAAATGAAAATTTTTGACGTTTACGAACTTTAGTGCCTCTGAACCTTTTTCCTGACGTTCTTTAACAAACTTCGTATTTTCTTTCTGAACTTATTAACATTAAGACTAGATTCAAATAATCTCATTGATATGCAAAACTACGTGTAATCCGGAATTTACGGTGTAATATAAAAATGACGTCCCTGCCCTTCTCCGAGGTTAGTGCCCGAAACTTAATAAATATTAATGAAGTAAATGAAATCTCGTATTCATTTTAAACTTGATGAACTGGACTTAATTCATAAATCTCTCAGCCGGCGAAATTTCTCGAAACGCGGCGGGCTTGCGTGTACAATGGTGTCCTAGACACAGTGGAAACTAAACAGTAAGTTAAGGCACAACAACAAATTATATCCCCTACAATAAGCTACGACGAATGGCAGAAAGAAGGGGAGGCCTTTGCCCAGCATTGGGACACTATAATAGGCTATTAAGAGGCTGACAACACCTAATTTTGTTGAAATTGATGTTATTTAAATACTTTTTTAAGAAAAACTGCACACAAAAAAAATACAAAAAAAATATAATGTTAATTTTCATAATATTTCAAACACGCTAGACGGGCTCGATACATAATTGAACCAAATCGGCTCGATAGAAAATAATTGCAAAGATTGGTCTTAAAATCATCATTAAACGGTTCTATGTCTTTATTTTTTCGACGTATGGGTCTGCAATTAAAAACATAAAGTCAACATATTCATACCTAAACGGCTAACGAGTCATATTTCACAAATAATCCATACTTTTGTTTATTTCTTATGATTTGTGTCTTATTTGCAAGATTTTAGACGCGCGCCAAGCTGCCGGAATAGTTTCTTCTCTTTCGCTAACAGGCACGTGAACCGTATGTGTGAAGAGTGGCGCTGCTCCAGGTCATTTGCTGTTGACAGCGCCTTAAAAAATAAAAAAATAAGCCAACAAATCTGAACTAAGAACTTAAGAATCATGTTATAGGCATTGCGGGTTTACCAATCACTTTTTGATTCCCCTTTCTACCTAGGTATAGCCCACAATCTTTAGCTCTTGTTACCGTAGGCTCTGTCTACTCCGTAAGGGGTATAGAAGTGGTGTGTGTATACTATGTATATTTGACAGCTAGTGTACTAGCTGTGGCCTACGACTTCGTCTGCAAATAATGTTTATCGCTATCCCGCGAGAACTATTTTCTGGGATAAAAAGTAGCTTGTGTTTTTAAGAACTAATCCATCTATGCTCCAAATTTTATCCAGATCTGTTTAGCCGTTCTGGCGTGAAAAATAACATCCACACATACATCCATACTTACAAACTTTCGCATTCAACCCTGGTTAATGTAGCACACCTCATTCTATTGCCCATTGAGGACAAGAGTTCACTTAAGATGATATCGTAGCCGTAGCATAAACTTTTAAACATCTGCACCGACTGGCCTCTGGAAACCTTGAAACTTACTCCAGACTTAACGTACTAAGGGAACAAAATTACTGTGCTTTCCGCAGTTACTACGTCCGCTTTTCGGTACCTAAGAGCCAAACTCAGGTAGGTATCAGAGGCAGAAACGCGATTTATGGGCCTTGTTGAAAACTTGCCGCAATTCTGTAATAGGCCTTGTCGGCTAACGATATAATCTACGAGGGTTACGGAAAGAATATGTTTCGAAATACCTACTATTTATGGGTAGTTTTGGTAGTTTCGGTAGTATTTGGCTCGGTAGCTTACTGCCGTTTCATGTTGGCGTCTGGTTACTTCTACACACGAAACAGTTCAGTATTCTTATGCGCTATGAAGGGATCTACCAGGGTGTACAGAGCGGGGTAGGCAGAGCCCAGGTAACAAGACAAAGGCCACGTTTAGCATAAATGTGAGCGTATAGGTGTAGGGGAATCTGATCACTAGAAGTGTCAAATAAGACTTGCAAGATTTGGCCCAAACAAAAAACAAACAGGGGCCTTACCATGACGTCTTAATACGATTCACTTTAGGTTCGCTCGTCAGATTCATACTAAAAGTGACAGCTAAAACTTGAACTGAGTCGGAATTAGGACGTCATGGTACGGCCCCAGTTCAAGTTAAATAAACAAAAGCTTTTATAAATAAAAAATAATAACTATCTTAGAAACGTTGAGTCTTTTTACTAAGGCCGTTTTTTAGGTAGATCTCCCCTTTTCACTTACCTATACGCCCACAATCATGCTAAACGTGGCCTTTAGGTCTTGTTATGTTGGCTCTGTCCACCCTTAAAGGATGAAGACGTGATTTAGGGATGAAGGCGTGATTTATGTATCTACTAGCTGTTGTCAGCGACTTCGTCTGCAAAGAATTCGGTTATCACTATCCCGCGGGAAGTACGCAATTTTCCGGGATAAAAAGTAGCCTATGTGCTATTCCAGACTTTTCTCTATCTATATGCCGAATTTCATCCAGATTCGTTGGGCCGTTCTGGCGGGATTGAGTAACAAACAAACATCCATCCATCCATCCATACTTTCCCATTTATAATATTAGTTAGATTAGACAGTCATGCAAGTAGTTTGCGCGTCTCACATTCAAAAACATTTTCAACACGTCCTCGGACTTTGTAATCAGCGGTTATTCATCCGATCAAGTTTCGTGGCCATGATTGGTTGCTTGTTATTTTGTGCCGACATGATTTGCAAATCTTGCGTCCCTGTTTGACTAGTGTCATACGAGAGGGATGCAATGATTTACTAGAATTGGCGAAATGACTCGCATTCATTTCGTCAGCGCTGTGAAGGAAGATTTCTTATAAAGATAGGAAGGTGAAACAGATTTTTGTGTCTTAGTCGAATTTCAAACTTCAAATTCGCAATAAAATTCTGCCGTAATAGTGAGATCTATTGATTTCTCTATGATTGTCTGTATACTGAAAGAAACTGAACCAGAAACGAAACCTTTTTATGTGGTTACGATCCTCAGCAGTGAGGTAATGAGGTAAAAGGCTACCCCATTGAGTTTCTACTCTATTATTTGTCATCGGTGCACGCAGTATCGGCGAAGATGACAAAATTACCTTTCACAGTAACACAGGGCCTTATTAATATTAGGAAACGTCGCCATAGGGGAATGCTTCCGCTAAAGATTAAAATCTTAATGAGACACGACAATTTTGAAGCCGTTTTCGCCCGATTTGTAACGGCTTAGTTAGATTATTGGCTTAATTGCGTTATGATTCTGCATTTTCTTGGTTGGTGCGATTGTAAAGTCGAACAAGGAAGGGCGTTACCATGATATCTTAACGCGATTCAATTCAGACTCAGTTTAGATTTTAGCTGTCATTTTTAGTATGGATCTGACAGCGAGCGAACCTAAACTGAACCGGAATTGAGTCGCATTAAGACGTCTTTTTTTTTATGTGAATAGGAAGACAAACGAGCAAGTGGGTCACCTGATGGTAAGCGATCACCACTGCCCATAGACACTCGCAACCCCGGAGGGATTGCAGATGCGTTGCCAACCTAGAGGACTTGGATGAAATGCCTCTTGTGCCCGTAATTTCCCCGGCTGTCTTACTCTCCACACCGGAACACAGCAGTGCAAGCACTGCTGCTTAGCGGCAGGATTAGCGAGTAAGATGGTGGTAGCGATCCGGACGGACCTTGCACAAGGCCCTACCACCCGCAAAACGTCATGGTAAGGCTCCTGTATAGTGTAAAGTAAAGTTTATAAATACATGTACGTTACCAAGAAGTCAAGAACATCTTATACACTTTGATGCCACAAACAAGGTCGGTGCGGTGGTGTATTTGACATTATGGCTGCTTATGCCCTCGACCTACCACCATTGAGTTTCAACGTGTTTTTCTACTTCAATTTACCGTGTCTATCATCGTAGGACGTCCACCAACGAGGTGGACACATGACGTGGTTAAAGTTGCGGGTTCACGGTGGATGCAAGACGCTTCCAACCGAGGCAAGTGGAGGTCTATGGAAGGCCTATGTAGACTGTAGAATCTAATTAAATAAAACAACTTAAACACGCAGCGCTGACATGAGCAGTGACACAACTGACTTTCTTATGTTTTTCTTTCAGCGCTGCGTGCAATTAAATTTATTTGCGACCAGGGCCAAAATAGGTCGACTTTATAAAAAGGTTGTAACACGTAGTTACTTAAATAAATAGACGCTTCGCCTACAGCCTACGTCCAACAGTGGACGTCCTATGGCTGATATGATGATGACGATGATGATGATTAGCGTCAAGTTTTTTCGTGAAGTAGTTACATGTCGCCAATCGCTCAGCAACAGAAACCCTGGCCGCCGTAGTCGCGTGGGCGTACCTCATTCTCTGGTATTATGGCTTCCCAATGATTTGATTACAAATGGCTATGAGTAGCTTCGTATTTTGAATAATTACGGGCCCGAATTGAATCAGGCAACGTCAGACATAACAGGCGAAGCCGAATGATTCCTATTGAGTATTTCTCGGAATACGCGATTGTAAAGGAAAGAGTCGGTAAAGGAAACATGAAACATTTTAATTTGCCATCTAAATTAGTATTTTAATTTTAATTAGTATTTCTACATAGCAACCTTTTTACAACTATGCATTTACCTATCTATAAATAAACTTTTAACTGACTTGCAATATTCGTATGCATATGCGAGTTGTTTTCAATTTGCAAATCAAAGATGTTGATCTAAAGATGTTTGAGAAATAAATATGACAATGAGAGTTCTCAGCAAAAGGCATATCAAATTTTATACAAAAATATTAGCTTCACCTGCTATTACAACAAAACAAAACTTACATACATACATATCGTCACGCCTCTTTCCCACAGGGGTAGGCAGAGATTACTTTAACACAAAACTTGCTAGTGGATTTTTAATACTTCCTAAAGGTCCGATTGACTTAAAGGCTGTATGTCCATAACAACCTAAACCTAAAAAAGTCATATTTTGAATTAATGTTTAACTGATTTGATCAATAATAAGTAATTAAAAACAATTGCTAAGCATTACGCGATGGCCTAGGCGATAGCACAGCTAAAGTTAACACTATACCTCCATTAGCATGGCGTGAGGACACTAAATAAAGTAAAAATGACTGATCTAAACTATCTGTAATACTACCTACTATTAGGTCAAATATTGCATGGTTCTAGTAGTTACATAGATAATTATATCTGTCTATATCTATCTACCTAACTATTTAATTTAACTAATATTATAAATGCGAAAGTATGGATGGATGGATGGATGGATGTTTGTTTGTTACTCAATCACGCCAGAACGGCCCAACGGATCAGGATGAAATTTGGCACATAGATAGAGAAAAGTCTGGAATAGCACATAGGCTACTTTTTATCCCGGAAAATTGCGTAGTTCCCGCGGGATAGCGATAAACGAATTCTTTGCAGTCGAAGTCGCGGCCAACAGCTAGTCTATATATATAAATAAAAATGATTGTTGCTAAGCTCAAAACTCGAGAACGGCGGCACCGAATCGGCTAATTCTTTATTTGCATACTAGCTGTTGCCAGCGACTTCGTCTGCAAAGAATTCGTTTATCGCTATCCCGCGGGAACTACGCAATTTTCCGGGATAAAACGTAGCCTATGTGCTATTCCAGACTTTTCTCTATCTATGTGCCGAATTTCATCCAGATCCGTTGGGCCGTTCTGGCGTGATTGAGTAACAAACAAACATCCATCCATCCATCCATCCATCCATACTTTCGCATTTATAATATTAGTTACATGTTCTTGAAGTTCCACGGAATGTTTTCTGTGAAACTCGCTACACCTTACTACACCACGTAAGCTCAAAACGCAACCCATTGGTGGTGCAAACCATTTATCCACCCATCCGAGCCGTACCCACCGAGCCCTGAATACAAATCCCCGCAGAGCATCACATCACAAGTTGACGCGCCGTATTTTCGTGCAACTTATTTTTTTCGCCAACAAACGACGGTGCCGCGAAGTGTTTTGAATTTGAATACGCGCTCATCTGCCCCGGTTTTTATTTTGAACAAGTTTTCCGTGAACGGCAGATGTTTTTCCACATTGAGAGCCTTCGATGACACCGCGAGGGAAGGGAATATTTCCATTTCTGAATACACCAATCGTGTTAGTTTGTTTAATACGTGTAACGATTCTGTGTGGTTTGCTTTCTTTTTAATCCCCGATGTAAACATCTTTTTGGAAGAGCTGATACTCTTGAAACTACTGGACCGATTTTTACAACTAGTCTAAGAACCACCGCAAGAAAACTGGCTTTCGAATGAAATAAAACCACATCCAAATCAGTTCATTCCTTTGAGAGCTACGATTCCACAGATACACACACACACACTGACAAACGGGCAGACAGACAGACAGAGAGACTTGTTAAAATATTCCGATTTAATTTTAAAACACAGTGTACCTGTGTATCCAAACTGGGGACGTTTTGGAAAAGGCCAGGTCAAGAGTACCCGATACCGGCGAGCATGTACGAAGAGATTGATGAATGTGGATGAAGCGAATGAGGTGTGTCAGGATCGTAGCAAGTAGAACAAAGTGTCTGCCTACCCCTATCCCCTATGGGCAAGAGGCGTGACTGGATGTATGTATATAGGAGCCAAAAGGTCGTCGAAGTGAAATTTTGTTACTCTAACTATTCCCTTATCAATGGTTGAAAATTTCAACTTGAAATCTCTTAGATATTGTCTTACCTATATCTATATTGTCTTTATAGCTCTGGTGTAACGCCCTCTCGCGGAAAATTGCCAAATACCTTCTGAAAGGGGTAAAATTTGATATTCCCTAGCATTTAGCTCTTTCTATAACTTAATAACTCGCCTAACCTGTTGAAAATGATATCAAAGACTGCTCAAAAGGCGAACCCAGTTGACTGTAAGAATCATCGGAGGACGAAATTGGAATACCTCCAGTGACATCTATTGACTTACCTAGCAAATCTTGTTACGCACTGGCAAAGAGGAATTGCCCAATAGAGTTTGTTTTTTTTACGGACCAACACAAGAGCGCGCGAGAACTGTCACGCGCAATATAGAATTGACCATCCGTCTCTTTCTCGCACGAGCTAAGAAAAGGACAGGGTTAGTCTATCTCGCGCGCGCTTGTGCTAGCCGGGAAAGAGGGCAAACGAGCAAGTGGATCAGCATGGTGAGTATAAACTTACTAGCTGTTGCCAGCGACTTCGTCTGCAAAGAATTCGTTTATCGCTATCCCGCGGGAACTATTCCAGACTTTTCTCTATCTATGTGCCAAATTTCATCCAGATCCGTTGGGCCGTTCTGGCGTGATTGAGTAACAAACAAACATCCATCCATACATCCATCCATCCATACTTTCGCATTTATAATATTAGTTAGATAAATAAAGGCGAAAGTTTGTAAGTTTGGATGTTTGCATGTTTGTTGCTCTTTCACTTTCATGGCAAAACGGGTAAACCGATTGATTGAAATTTGATATAGTGATAGTTACAGTTCTGAGAAAAGACATAGGGTAGTTTTATACCGGAATCCCGGGCGAATTCATCGCAGACGGAGTCGCAGGCAACGGTTAGTACAAAAATAAAAAGGTAATATTAGTAAGAAAAGGTAGACAATAACGTAATATAATAATAATAAATAAATAAATATCTTGGGACAATTGACACCAATTGACCTAGTCCCAAACTAAGCAAAGCTTGTGATATGGGCACTAGACACAACGGATAAACATACTTAAATACATATGAAACATCCAAGACTCGAGAACAAACATTCGTATTTTTCATACAAATATCAACCCCGACCGGGGATCGAACCGCTTCCAGCTTCATAGTCAGGTTCTCTAACCACTAGGCCATTCGGTCGTCAAATATCCAAGAAAAACTTACAAAAAAGTGTCAGCTATCCCTATAGATAGATAGACCACTCTATTGTTCGATTCGTCTATGCGCATTGGACTCGAATACGAGGTCCTTAATGAAATAAGAGGGATTCAATCAAACTGCCGTAATGGGAGCGGTGACCGAATGCCAGAGAATGCTCTCAATGAGTGATTGGATAGAATGATGTTCCTTCACATTGCTGCGTACAGCGAGGGCAATATATCCTGCTAATATTATAAATGCAAAAGTTTGTGACGATATGAGTAAGTGAGTGTGTATGTTTGTTCATTCTTCACGCTAAAACGGCGTGACGGATTTGGATAAAATTTGGAAAGAAGATAGCTGGTACCCTAGATTAAAACATAGGCTACTTTTTATCGTGGAAAATAGCATAGTTCCCGTGGGATAGCCTTAAACATGTCAAGCCTCATGATAGCCTCAAACAAATTGCACGCGTTCCGAAGAAAAACGGTATTAACAAACAGAAGAACGCTGTGTTACATTATAATTAAAAGAATCGCATGCACAGGTACATTCAAGCTTGAACTAAGCAAAACGCCATGAATTACCTAACTTTGAAATTATTCAAATTTGAGAATCTTGACGCGTGGCAAAGTTAAAAACATAATAAATTTCATTTCGTCATGCTTAACTTGACTTTCAAACGAGTCAAATTCGATTTCTAAATTGAAAAGGTAAAATGTCGCTTCATCTGCGATATTAGCCCTAAATATTCAAAATAACGGAATATTTGAATTTGGAATGTTCGAATAAGGCTTTTGAACGGATTTTTTCATGGCTTTGATCTTTGAGAAAACGAGAGCCGTATACATGTCGCAGCTATCTCAGGTATTATTAAAAGGCTTATACATATTTAAGGTTTTACTCAGATAAATGAAGACGGGATGCGTCTTTGACTTGTCATCATATGAAAAAAATTCTGCCAATCGAAGAGGGCGAGGACACACGTACAGAACACTCGTGTAATTTTTTTTGCGTTCCTACAGAACACACCAAAACAAAATAGTCAGACAAACGTAAAACACACATACGAATAAACATTTGCCTTTTTTGTAACTATTCTTTTCTATACCAGGATAGCTGGAAGACGTCCCTTCTTAGGGATAAGTTCGCTTTTGTACTATTTTCTGTATATTTCTGTATTTTAAAATTTTTATGTGCAATAAAGAGGTTACATACATATACATTCATTTTGACATATATAGGTACACTCATTTTTTGACGGCAACTAACTATAACATGATTCCTATGATTTTCGCTCATTCCCTCGATGTACTTTTACCATCTGCGCGGGAAAAGAAGCAACTGGTGCATTCTGTTTTGTATTTTCCTATACCAGCATGGAGTATTTGTAACATTATAATTTGTATGTAGCTTCTATTAGTCCAATTGAAACAGATTACATACATACATGTCCGTCGCGCGTCAGTTTTGCGCTAACCCGTCCGCTTCCGTCCCTTGTCGTTAGCATAACACGCGTTACATGGTTGTCGGTTGTCGCACTTCGCCTAATTGGGCGGCATTGAGTTGTGCGAGCGGTTGCTGCAACTGTTGCTGTAGCAATTTGGCCATAGATTGAAAGCCTAGTGAAAGGCGAGCGGTTGAGGTTACAAATTAAAGTTATGGAGTGGAACAATTTTAGTAGCGCTGGCTTTTCTTATTAATTGCTAGTAAAGATTCTTTCTTTTGGTTAAAATTTACATAGTGTAAGGGCTTTAATTTGTTTTGGGAATACATCGTTTTTTTTTTGCATAATAATATTAAAGTTGCAAAAAATTTATTCATCAACAAAAATTAAATTAGTTATATAAAAACATGCATGTCACAAATAATATAAACATTTCTGTTGACATCGTCAAAAATTATTAATGATAAGGGCATAATCTAACTTATATTATAAATGCGAAAGTATGGATGGATGTTTGTTTGTTACTTAATCACGCCAGAACGGCTCAACGGATCTGGATGAAATTCGGCACATAGATAGAGAAAAGTCTGGAATAGCACATAGGCTACTTTTTATCCCGGAAAATTGCGTAGTTCCCGCGGGATAGCGATAAACGAATTCTGTGCAGACGAAGTCGCTGGCAACAGCTAGTAAATTATGAACCATAACCGTAACCATAGCGTTAATTTTCGGATTTTTCTGTGTTCTAATTTTCAGTGCCGTTTAGAAATTTTATTTTGCACTATGATCATTTTAACAATTTACTTTGAGCATCGATTAATGCATGGAAACATTTGTTAAACTATTATTCAAAAATCCTGAATCCTGAATAACGTTTACAAGACTATTAAGTCAAAATAACCGAACCATGAGACCCCGTAGACAATCAGTATTTGTTCATGCCAGTTGTCTTGTCAGCGACAGATTTACTTATCGACCAGCGGCATCGAATAACTATTTACGGTCAAGTTTGCATTGAATTAGTTTAGCGAATACTGGGACCTTTTTCAACTAGTGGTGTGATGTATGGTACAGCAAATTACAGTTTGGTACAGTACCGAGTTTCACCTTACCATGACGTCTTAATGAAATTCAATTCCGGCTCAGTTCAGAAAGCTTATTACGTAACTCGCTCGCGATCACCATCGTCTTCATTTTGACAGTTCATGATTGTATGGGCTGACAATTGGCATCGGAATCAGCCAGCTGTCACATTCATACAAGAACTGTCAAAATGAACATGATGGCGATTGCGAGCGAGTTACGTAATAAGCCTGCAGGTTTCAACTGCCATAATTTTTAGTATGGATCTGACAGCGAGCGAACCTAAAGTGAATCGGATTTTTTTAATAGATAGAGTGATTCAAGAGGAAATTTTATATGTACTTATAATTCTACGCAGACGAAGTCACGGGCAGAAACTAGTTTCTTAATAAAACAAAGCTTGTTAAGCTTGTTGTGTGCGTTAAGGGTCCTTACAAGCTCAACGCGCGTATTTCGCTAAATTCTTAATTTTTCTTCAAAGACTATGGCGTATGTGTTCATAATTTCAGTAATATTATTAATGTACAAGATAGTTCACTTCTTAAACTAAGATACTGCTGTGCTAAATTATTGATTTTTTGGCGTGAAATCTAAAAAAAGGTGTTTCCTTGGGAGGGCTTTTAAAATTTTGCTCTAAAAGGTGAAGTTTCATTCTCAATTTCGAAGTGAAACGGAATCTCATTCTCGCCTAAAGTGAACTCAATTCAATTCAGTATATCTTGAACTAAAAAGTCATCGTGAAAAACTTGAAGATTCATCTTAATTAATAGATAGAATAGCTACTCAATGTTAGCTAGTTTTTTGATGAAAAAGAGGGTTACATTTTATTTGATTCTCGAAAACAGTGTTGATATTCTGCTCTAAAAATAATTACTTAGCAATGCTCAACTCTATTTTGACTCAGAAAAAAAAAAACATTAGTATCGGTCTTGAATTAAATTCAGTATAAATTTTTAAATATCACCTATATATCACGGCGGACTGACGCCGCACCCTCATTCAGCGCCGATTACAGCAGTATCGTAGTTTAAGAAGTGAACTATCTTGTACATTAATAATATTACTGACATTATGAACACATACGCCATAGTCTTTGAAGAAAAATTAAGAATTTAGCTAAATTCGCTCTTTGAGCTTGTAAGGAGCCTTAAACGAAGGTTGTGCAGACTTGGCTAGTGCCGGCTCGACTAGGAACAACTGGTACACGTACCATAAACCTGGTACAATACTGACACCATCCCTATCAGGCTGCTACCCGAACCCGAGACGGTCGTGATTTGGTACGGACATATTTTTTTATCGCACAACCCGAGGCTGGTAAATACGCAATGAGGCGCTCACCTCTTTGCTTGCTTACTTTACTGATTGCTTTTTTTAACGGGGAATTAAAAATAAATAAATGTTTTATTAATGTTCCGGCGATTTCCCGGAGCGGTATTTAAATGACGTGTTGTCATTTTTTGAATACGCGGGCCGTGAACATACTTTTTAACTAAGCTTTCCTGTCGCAATTATACTATCCTATCCTTCAAAAAGACGCATGTCCGAAAACCTTTTTTTTATTATTTTTGTACAGATTAGACGTCAATCTATCATACGGCAGGTCCTAATTCAAAAGGCATACCTGTTTTATTGGTTTTTAAAATTATTATGATAGATTGATGCAAAGCAACATAAATATAATATCATTGAGTTGATGTCTAATCTGTCCAAAAATGGCTCTGCCTTTGTTCGCGGTAATCGTTATGCTGAAATTGCCAGTCGAATAAAATTTTATGACCTTAAAATTACGGAACGAAAACTTTATTTAATTGGCAACACTGGGCTATTGAACTATTTTGAGTAGGAGGAGTTTGAATTCCTAACTATGTAAGTAATGTTTTCGTAGACGCAGCGTAGCGCTACGAGCTACGCCGTAACCTCGTAGCACTAACTAACTGATCATTCTGATCAACCACTAATCAAAAACAGGAATTATGCCCATTCACTCGTGAAATTCCCGAACGATGCGGCGGGCACGTCAGTCGGGCGCGAGCCGCGCTCGAACCACGCGCGTTCCATCCCTAATTCAATTTTGAAAAAGGAACAATTTACTTTTTAGCGCGATCCGTGAGTGCCAGTGCTGTGATTGTTCCATAGACAAGTTTTAAAGTGGTGTCTTTAGGAAAAGTGTCTGAAAATAATTGTCGGTTTTTTACGGAATAATTTATTTTCCTCGGGTTTTCGAACGCCTTTTCGAAGGTTAATTCAATAAAATTGGTTTATCTGTAATTCGTTGCAGATTTTTTTTATATAGTATCGAGTGAATAAAGCAACTACTTTATACGTTTCATGTCATATTGCAGCAACCGTGGTTACGATGTATTATAACATCGAAAACAATGCGTGTTATAAAAACAAACTATACCTATAAACCATAAACAAATGCATGTTTTTTATGCTGTATCTTGTTAGACGTACGATGAGAAAGTTCGATCAAACTATATACTTTGGCAACTCTAGTTTCATACATCACAACACAATATTAATGCACAGTATTAATTCCTTGTTAAAATAGTTTCACCTTTTTCCTTAAGTCTGATTTCGTGTTATTCCTCATTTTTGTATTCCGAAAAACTGGCCGTTCAGTTAGCGTGTCTAATATTATTCCCTCAAGCTTATTACCGCCATTTTTATTCCGTTCCCGACCTTTTTCCTTATGTAGTTTGCTTTCCTAAAGGGCCATACAAGTCGGCAAACGCATGTGGCGCTCAGTACAGGTTGACAATGGGTCATTTTGTTAAAAGGGTACAAGCCAGTACTAAAGGTAATTCTTACAAGCGGATTAGATTTAGAATTCTAGTCTTCTATTTTAACGCGAAAGAGTAACAAACTTCACAGATACTCGCAAAGAAACACATAATACATTTGAAGAACTTGAGTCTTGACTGTCGTTGAATGTAGTCATAATAACAAGGGGCATCTTTCAAGCAACCTTCAGAAATAAATATGCATTGATTTGGAGCTCAATCAGACATCATTCAGACAAGGCTGTATGAACATTGTTTCCTTTGCCTATCCCTGAAGGGTTAAAAAAAAACAATAAGTTTTTGACGTGACAACGTCTTATAAATTGGTTTGCCGGGTGACACTTCAAGAAACTGCGTTACGCTCCGCTCACGTTATGCGCTCACAATGAGAGCGAGTGAGAGGCACGCGGGCATGGTTAGCCCGCCTAAGAGCGAGAGAGACAGACATAAAAAGTGAAAGGCACGCGTCCCTTCCACTCGAGCACAGTTAGCCCGCCTAAGAGCGAGAGAGACAGAGCGAGAGAGAGAGAGTGAGAGAGATAGGCATACACACCGGTTCATGTCTTGCGCTTCTATTTCGCTTAGGCGCCTGCATACAAGTTTACACGTCCTTCTTCCTACTATACGAATGAATATTCACATTAAAATTATTTTACCACTCAAAGTCGTTGTCACGTAAAACTTTCGCCCGTATACCGACTTTACAGGCAACCAATTTTTTTTAAATACATAAATATAACAGGTAGACAGACGTATACATAGTGAAAATTAAAAATCAGTGTTGTCATAATTCTATATCAAAGATTAAAGGATTCTTACCTTCATAAAACAGGTTTATTTGCCCAGACACCTTTAGCTCTTCCCCTAAGTCTCGTTCGGCTTTTAATGCTCGTTAGAGTTTGAGGTTGACATTTAATATCGGCTTCGGCTGGCTGGTGTCAACTGTCAACTGACTTCTATATTTGAACATTTATTTTCGAAACATCTGCACATCGGAGTTTAGCGGTTAATGACGGGGGCGGGACAGCTCGGAATGCAGTATTTTACTGCTATAGCAAGCTGCTGTCGACCTACATTACTATTTTTATTGTCTACGACCATATCTTAACTTTCCAATAATATTTTAACTAATTAGAATCAGCAAGTGGTCGATGTTAAGAAACTTAGACACAAATTGACTTAGTCCCAAAGTAGTCTTGTGTTATGGGCACTAGACAACGATGTTACATAGTTATATGGAGAAATACATACTTAAATAGATAGAAAAAACATCCATGACACAGAAACAAATATTCGCGCTCATTACACAAAATGTCCTTACCAGGATTCGAACCCTGGCCGCTTCCCTCGCAGGCAGTCACTACTAACATTTAACTTGTGTCTGTGGTTGTATCTTTGTTTACATTAAAGTATCGATACCGATGCTTTAATTACATTAAAATTTCGAACATAAATAAATAAATAAGTAAATATCTTGGGACAATTGACACCAATTGACCTAGCCCCAAACTAAGCAAAGCTTGTGATATGGGCACTAGACAACGGATAAACATACTTATATAGATAAATACATACTTAAATACATATTAAACATCCAAGACTCGAGACAAACATTCGTATTTTGATACAAATATCTAACAATATATAACACAACACAACAAATCCAAATATATAACATGTTTTTGAAAACCGAAAAACATTGTTGAGATAATCTAATTGAAGCCCTAATACTCCTCCAAGAGTTAGAAGATCCGAGAAGAGACTAATACGACTGTCCTTTTCTTAAACTACGTATGTTATAAGGCTAATGGCATTTTGACAAAAGGTAATAGCGTTGACATGGACTTCACTTGGACGCAATATCGCTTTTCGGGGGCGTGCCACGAATAACGGACCCCACTTACTTTTAATGATTATGCTTACATGTATTTTGACGGGACATAGAGCCATGTCTTGTTGGCTCTCCTTACACCGTAACAAATAGAAAGCAAAAGAAAGAAGACATTTATTCATTTTATAAGACACACAAATATAAGAGCACTAGCTTCTGCCCACAGCTTCGTCCGCTTAAAATTACATTTAAAAACTTGATGTTTATAGTTATATTCTGAAATAATTATTAACATCGCGACTCTAGGCAGCTGCGACCTTTGACATATTTTCCGGGATAATAATAATATATGTATAATAATTTTTATTCAAGAACAACAGTCGTCCATAATTATTACAAACAAAATAAATACAATAATGTCACAATTCAAATAACAATAATAGAGCGCACGAACAATTGAAATAATTAAATTTAGAGCAATAAAAAAAATAACGATCAATAATATTACTAACAATGTCACCAATTAATTAAATTAAAATGTCACCAGCTTAGATATGAATTTAAAATACTAAAATATAGAATAGAAACAATGTCAATTAAGTTAAAAAAATAAATATGCAAAATTTATAAAAAGTAGCCTTGTGTTAATCTAGGGTAACCAGCTATCTCCGTTCCAAATTTTATCCAAATCCGTCCAGTCGTTTCAGCGTGAAGAAGGAACAAACATACACACTCACATCGTCACATCCATCCGTCCGTCCATCCTCACAAACTTTCGCATTTATAATATTAGTGTGATTACACACAATTTTATAGAAAAGAAACAACAAAAAAAAACAGATATGAAAATTAGATCATCAGCGTTGTGTGTCTTCGCAAAATTGAAACAGTCGCTGGCACACTGTCTTAAGCAATAGGACATTAAATTCCGAGGGTGGTGAAATAAAGAATGTCTCATACCGTAGGAACTTGTCGCACGAGCCAAAGGCGAGGGCGATAAACATGCAACCTGAGGCTTTCTTTATCACCGCACATCTTCCCCTGGCCAGGAAGTGGAAATTTCCGCTCGAGTAGCGGGCGGTATATTACTATTTACGGCCCGGGGCGACGTAAATAATCAAGAGAAGTCAAAGATTCTCTCTCCTATAGTTCCTCTCCAACTAGTGGAGGTTGGCAGTCAGCTCCGCATATTTCCTCCGATCCTTCGCGAGGTTGTAAAGTTCGGCAGCACTCGCGACTCCGGTCCACTCCCGGATACTGCGCAACCACGACTTCTTCCTACGGCCGACGGCTCTTCTGCCTGCTACTTTGCCCATCATTATTAGTTGCAGGAGTTCATATACTCCTTTCTCCCATACCAGCATATAAGAGATATTGTGACCGTAACCATATCTGGGTTCAGAAAGGTTTCATCTAAAACACTGTCACTTCAAACTTATCTGAACTCTGTGAAAGAGGGTTCTTTCCTGTATCGCGGATGTCAGGACTCCGCTAAGGTCCCGAGGGAATAATATATTGGGATAATGCTTTTTGTTTGTTGGCTAACCCGCGGGAATATATGCTGCACAGAGTTTATTACAAACTATGAAGTTTGGTTAGAATTTTAGACGATATGCACATAATTTTTAAACCCTGACGCAAAAAGAGGGTTGTAAAGCCGACGATGGACCGATTTCGATGCGGCTCTTTTCATTCGAAAGCTAGTTTCCTTGCGGTGGTTCATTTTTGTGTCAGTATGATGTAAATGATAACATTAATGCGTTGTTGTACCTATTGGGTTCGGTATCCCGTATTACCTATTTGGTTATTTCCTCGTGTAACAATTGTGTTCCGTTCACACTGCAACCTATTTCTTACCAAAACATCCAATACCGCTTCCATTTCAGTGGAACAACATTTTTTTCCCTTAGTTCGTGCTGACATGGATATAAATTACTTTTGCTTCGATTCACATAAACCACCGCGCCTTTTCATTAACTAAATAGAGGGGTGTTTGGCCCGTGAATTAAGTTGAGACCCCGCTAAGTTTCAAGCTGGGTTACTTTACTTTACCCTGATATATCTTTACCACAATCTTAAAATTAAACTAGGGCTAGCCTTTAGCTTGAACTATGTGTAATCACGATACATAATATAAAACAAAGTTAGTTAAAGATGAGTAATGGTTCAATAGTATTTTATACAATTGTTACATAATGAGGGTCCTTAAAACACGAGTGGTTGTTTGTGAAACGAACCATTGCGAGTTTCAAAATGAGATCACATGAGTGTTTTAAGGCCTAATTATGTACAGTTACGTCATTACTTTATCTACACACATATCATAAGTACTCTAAGATGGGTTCAGAAGCAGTAGCGAAATGACCAGCATTCTTACAATCAATTATACTAGGTTCTTTCTACCCCGTAAGGCATAAAGAAGTGATTTATTTAAGTACTTTCTTGTCTGTGGTAAGTAGGTAAAATCTGTACATTAATGTTATTACCTATATAGTTATTACAGTATAGATTTTTGTAAGGTTATGGTAAAATCGGTAGGCTTATTGTCTAACTCACTCGCAATCGCCGTCGTGTTCATTTTGACAGTTCATGTATGGGCTGACAATTGGCTTCGGAATCAGCTAGCTGTCACATTCATACAGGAACTGTCAAAATGAACACGATGGAGATTGCGAGCGAGTTAGACAATAAGCCTGCTGTACTGTGTAATAACATTAATAAAGTACAGACTTTTGTACTGTAATGTTATTGCAGTATAGATTTTTTTAAGGGTGTAATAATGCTGGTCATTTCCTATGGTCTCTGAACCTATTTTAGAGCACTAATGATAATGATATTTGCGTAGATAAAAAGCATAGCGCACGTTACAAGAGCGAAGTCATTATTATTTTAAAAGTGTATGCGAACGCGTCGCACGTAGCTCGTAAAGCGAGGACGCGGACAAAGACGTATGGCGTCTCACTCATTTGACAGAGTGGCGAAGCTAACACGCACGAAGATGGTTCACTCAGACGTAACAGTATAGTCGACCAAAAAACTTCTTTACATTACATACACATACATACACAAACCACGTCTTTATCCCTTACGGGGTAGACAGAGCCTAAGGTACCTAACAGAAGTACAGGTGGAAGTGTCTTGTCAAGACCTACAGGCCACGTTTAGCGAGATGGTGGGCGTATAGATGGAAAATGGAATGAAAATAGTGATGGGTTGCTTACCGCATCGCCTATGACATGATTTCTATGATTTTCGCCCATTCCCTCCATGGGTTTTTACCATCTGCGCGGGAAGAGAAGCAACTGGTACATTCTATGTTTTTTCCACCTTCTTCAAACTTCTTTACCACCTTTATTTTCTATTCCAATTAATTTTAACGAATTTCATCTAAATTCCCAGGAGCGGATCAGAATATATAAAGTTTAAAATGTATAATGGGTCAAAATGTGTAATGCCATTTTCTGTGAAACTATTAGATATATGATTTTTTTTTATAGCGCGTTCTATAGATTGGTTTGATAGTGGATAGGTTTAGGTTTAGTTTATAGCAATTCTGTTAATTTTCAATTTTCTGAGTAAATCGCATTATATATTTTGAACCATTATACTTATATTTTAACTCATTATACATTTTAAACTTTATGGATTTTAATACGTACTCTAAATTCCCACACTGTCTACAATGCTATGATAGTGGAGTTCTGGTGACGCAGCCAGGATCGTCTCCGCAGGATAACTCTTCAACGGTTGGTCCGATTGACTTGAAATTTGGTTCATATGTAGAATGGATGACAATGAAAGTACAGTCAGCAAAAAAAAGCTTGTATTAAAAATTTTTTTTTTGACATAAACTTATTTTCAACATGAAACTACCGTGAGACTCACACATAATTACAACACAACGGATAACTCACGTATAAAAGCCGAAGAATTGCTCCGACAATTGTTTCGGACTATTCCGAAGCCCTTCATCAGGGAGCGCTCGCCCCGGCGGCAGCGAAACGAACACTGCGCGCCAACGCTCTGCTCGCGCGGCTACTCGTCGCAGCTGACATCGGCGCACAACTACCCTCATTTTTATCGTCATTTTTATTATAGTCTAAAGTAGGGCAGCACACAACACTGATCATGTCACTTTGTAAAGGTTCGCTCACACACCGTTTGGTCAATATTTAAAACAGTTTTCCAACTGGGGGCACCGACCATCCGCCGTCACGATTAAAATTTGGATACCGACCGAAATTGGGATTGGGAGATTGGGAAGAATTGTCGGAGCAATTCTTCGGCTTTTATACGTGAGTTATCCGTTGTGTTGTAAACTTATTTATTTCTGTTGACAAATATTTCTATGCATTGATCGATTTTCAATTCAAAGCATGCTGTTTAAGGTATGACCTAATTTTGTATCAAAATTACAACAAAAACCTTGAGTGTTCAAAGGAAAATTCTAAGATAGGTACATTGTATAAAACACGAAACTCTAAGTTCCATAATGTCCTTATTCCCTAACTTAACCCGACCAATGTCCACGCGGGTCCATTAAACCCCACAATTATTCCACTCACGCGCCGGTCGCTTTCACATGCAAATTGGGGGTGTCTTCGACCCTAGGAGCCTACCTGTGGCGTGAAATATTTAAGTCATTTTTAAACCGACTGCAACAATAGGGTTTGGTGTTGTTTTCGCGGTGAATTATGTTATTTATCATGTTTAAGAATTTGAAGGTTCTTGAACATCAAATACGTATAATCAGCAATACAGATAAAATTAAATTTAAGAAACTAGCCAAGTGCAAGTCAGACTCGTGCATTGAGGGTACCGTACAAATTCGCGAAGATAAAAATCCAGTGTTAGCAGAGCACTGCTCCTAAGCAAAATGTATGCAGAGTGAGGTCATTTTATATTGGTTAGTTACATAGACCAACAGACAAAAATATTCTGTTTTTAGTATTTGTTGTTTAGCGGCAACAGAAATACATCATCTGTGAAAATTTTAATTGTCTAGCCTGTCACGGTTCATGAGATACAGCCTGGTGACAGACGGACAGACAGACAGACGGACAGCGAAGTCGTAATAGGGTTCCGTTTTTACCTTTTGATACTACCTTGAACACGTCCGAGACCTTTGTTACGTCGGAAAGTACACCCTATCCTAATTTACCAAAGAAACATCGCAGGGGAAAGCTAGTAAGTTAAACGATGGAAAGAATGAGCTCTTATAAGAAATAACTATGAACAAAGGAAACAGGATCGTCCGCTGATTGCACAAGTTTTGATGCAACCAATTAACAGATAACGGTCTAGTGGGTAGTGGGACCGAACTTTTCATATGATTGCATCGTTATAGCGCTATAAGAACCATTGTACCTTGTATATCCTATACTGAATGGAGTATGTATGTATGTAAACTCTTTATTGCACATAAATATTTTAAACATACAGAAGTACACAGAAAATAGTACAAAGGCAAATTTGTCCCTAAGAAGGGATCTCTTCCAGCTAACTAACACCTTAAAGAGACAGAAGAGAAAAAAGAAAAAATATAAAAAGAAAGAAGGAAAGGAAAGAAAAAGAAAGAAAGAAAAAGAAAAGTCATCGGCCTTATTGTTTGTTGCATAAATAAATATATTTGTGCCCTTGACTGTACATAAAAATTAAAATAACATTTACATGACCATACATATATAAAGACGCACTTATACCTAGCGATTTCATCAAGCTAAACTTCGATCGATTGACAGTAATCAAGCAAACGTAGACACACAAAGAAAAATAAAAGAACTGACCGAAAGTAAAAATAAACGTAACCTATATAACATGTCAAACTAACTTACGTGAAAACATACATAAAATTGTGCTTATCCTTCAATTAAAATTAAAGAGATGCGCCAGATAAACCGCGGAAATGCCTAAATGCCTAATCCTATTAAATTAACCGTTGATTACCTCCATTTAGTCTTCTAGAAATAAAGATGTCGACCCCAAATTACCGTCTTGATTACCTCGTGTAAATTGTTCCAAATTACCATATCTCTTGCGGTTCGAGTCTTCAAATGACCTAATTTTGCTTCTCAGAGCTCTAAGTTTTGTCTCTTAAATTATTGCCTTCACTACTTCGAATTTGAAGCCGATCACATTATTCTGCCTTTTGCTAGCCATATTTAACTAAAAGCATACAAAATCGTATGTATGTACATTAGGCATTTAGGATGATTGTAGGTTTTGGTCGGTTCTTTTATTTTTTTCTTTGTGTTGACTCTTGTTTCGTATGTCCTGTCAATCGTTCGAATTTAAGTGGAAGAGATCCCTATTAGGGATAGGTTTGCCTTTATGCATCATTTGTTTGTCCTCTGATCTGTATTTTATACGTGCTAAAAACTATATTCGCTCGACATGTTTCATACCACTCAGTAGTATTTCTTCAGCGCTAGGGACTGTACTCGTATCTCGTGATAGCTAAGAAATATATATGTTATTTTTGTCACGACACTTCCATAATTAACCTAAAATGTCCGTCTCGAAAAGTTCGAACACAAATTTTATCACCTTTTTATTTTTTGTTACAGGTAACCTTTCTGGACACTACGCGTTTGTTTTGACTCACTAAAACGGAAGTAATTTCTTGTAGTTACCTAAAACCCTTGTTCCCAAGGCGCCCTATACAACACACTGACAAACTACAAGTACACACATAACTTTGTTTCTCGAATTAATTAATTACAGGTTTGGCCTTTTAGGCCTTCTACTCTGAAGGCACAAGTTCGTATTAGGTACACTAATCATAATCACTAGATACTTTAAAAAAAAAATTTGATGTTTTGTGAAAATTGGTTGAAACGTAACAATTATTTTTGGGAGTATCGGCATAAGTCAAAGTTTCTGGGATACAATTTTTAATTCTTCGCAGATGAAGTCGGGGGTAACATCTAGCTTACATTAATAAGAGAGGGGGACGGTATGATACGAACTTCGAATTTTGGAGTAGCCCACCGCCATGAATTAAATGAATGACGCTGAAAGTTCAGTGATACGGTGCGTTCAACCGACAAGTTCGGACAGATTTATCTAATTAGTTTAGTACTAGCTTTTGCCCGCGACTTCGTCCGCGTAGACTTCATTTTATTTTCAAATAGCTTTTGCCCGCGGCTTCTCTCGCTTGTAGGTACCAGTAGTACCTATTTCAATCCGGTTTTTTTCCCGTTCCCGTAAGAATTTCGGTAAATGCTCTCTTAATGCTACTCTACACTCCCCAAGCAACCCACTTGCCAAATTTCAGCTGTCTACGACCTGTAAAACGAAAAATCCCGTTTTTCCCGTTCCCGTAAGAATTTCGGGAAATGCTCTTTTATAGCTTCCCTACTCTTCAAGCAACCTACATGGCAAATTTCAGCTTTCTACGACCAGTAAAACAAAAAAATCCCGATTTTTCCCGTTCCCGTGAGAATTTTTAAAAGTCCTCTTTTAATGTTCCTCTACACTCCCCAAGCAACTTACGTGTCGAATTTCAGCTTTCTACAACCAGTAAAACGAAAAGTCCCGTTTTTCCCGTTCTCGTGGGAATTTCGAGAAATTGTCTCTTAATGCTCCCCTACACTCATCAAGCAACCTACATGCCGAATTTCAGCTTTCCACGACCAGTAAAACGAATAGTCCCGTTTTCCCGTTTCGGGAAATTGTATCTTAATGCTTCCCTACACTGATCAAGCAACCTACATGCTAAATTTCAACTTTCGTTTCCGTCAGAATTTTGGGAAATCCTTTTGTAGTGTCTGTAATACTTCTGTAATTTCAGTTTTCCCGTTTCCGTGGAAATTTCCAAAAATAGGTACGTGTGTTTTTGTTTTCGTAATCAGCGACCCGATAAACCGTACAAACAAATACCCATGTTGATTTTCAAACTTTGTCACCACATTTCCCCCTTTTAGGGGTTGCATTGTCAAAAAACCTGAAAGAGGTGTTTACTCATTTATCGTTAGGAATACTCCTGCGAAGTTTCGAATAAAATAGTCTCATCTTGTTTCCCCATACAAACTTTGGACCCCCATTTAATCCCTTGAGGGGTCGAATTTTGAAAAATGCTTTCTTAGTGCACCCCTGACCTTATAAGGAACCTACATGCCAAATTTTGAATCTCTAGAACCAGCGGTTTAGGCTGTGCGTTGATATGTCAGTCAGTCGTTTCTTCTTTTATATATTTAGATTTTTAGAAACAGCCCCGAAGTTGAATGCACTTATTCTGTCCCGCGGGAATTTCGCATTTTCCCGGAGAACATGTTTTAGTGCTACAATCATCTACAGGTGTGTCAAAATTGAAGAGTCTAGGTATTACAGTTGTGTACTGAGAAATATATAAATCTCATTTAATTCCTAACTCGTGGGGATTTCAAAAAATCCCTTCTTAGTGCTCCTTTGGGTTGGGATAATCATCAAGATATACGTCTGCCAAATTTCAAGTTCCTAGGTCCAGTGGTTTAGGCTGTGCGTTGTCTGTCAGTCACTCTGAATGTAACATATAAATCTCATTTTTTTCTTATCCCGTGGGAATATCAAAAAATCCTGAAATTAGTTTTTTAGTGTTACAATCATCTACATGTGCGCCGAATTTGAAGAGTCTAGTTATTACTGTTACTGAGAAATATATGAGCCTCATTTATTCCCTATCCCGTGGGAATTTAAAAAAAAATCTTTTTTAGCGCTCCTTTGGGATACTCAAGATATACGTCTGTCAAATTTCAAGTTCCTAGGTCCAGCGGTTTAGGCTGTGCGTTGTCAATCAGTCACTCTGAATCGAACATATAAATCCCATTTTTTCCTTATCCCGTGGGAATATCAAAAAATCCTGAAATTAGTTTCTTAGTGTTACGATCATCTACATGTGTGTTGAATTTGAACAGTCCAGCTGTTACAGTTTTACTGAAAAATATATAAGCCTCATTTATTCCCTATCCCGTGGGAATTTCGAAAAATCCCTTCTTAGTGCTCCTCTGGGATACTCAAGGTATATGTGTGCCAAATTTCAAGTTTCTAAGTATAGTGGTTTAGGCTGTGCGTTGTCTGTCAGTCACTTAGTAACGGAACAGTTTTATATATACAGATTTGCCACGGGTAATAATTATCTTAATTATAGGTATCCTTTACCATTACTCACTTCCTATTCATGAACTAAGAAAGAGATTTAGAGGCATTGTGATGTACAGTCGAATGCATAAATATCTATACAACCATCGTGTCAAATAAACGTGTCACCGGCCTTATTGTTTATTATGGCATATATGTATTTATGACCTTGACTGTACTGCCAGTAGAAGGACCTTGTGCAAGGTTCGTTCAGATCGCTACCACCATCTTAATCCTGCTACTAAGCAGTAGTGCTGCTACTGTAGCCGGTGTGAAGAGGACAGCAGGTGAAATTACTGGCAAATGAGTTATTCCATTGTAGAAATCTAGGCTGTAATCGGCAATTATTTGGTTTTGCTGGTGTCCATGAGTGGCAGTGCTCACAATTAGATGAAACACCACTCGTTTTCAAAAATTTAGCAAAAAAATAATGTAAAATACATCAACCTTAAAATAGTTTCGTTTTGTTGGGCTTTTTGGCCTTATTTGGCATTCAGTCTAAAATTGTGCCGAAAAGGGTTGAATGCGAACCTATCTCCGATATCGTTTACTTTGAGTCAATAAGGCCAATAGGGCCTTATTCTCATGATATCCTGAATACCCGATACATATTGCGTCGGTCGGTCGCTTTCTTTTCAATAGGTACGCAACAAAAAGAAATTGATTTTCTCTTACGGTACCTGAATCCAAGTGGGGCAAGTTTGGTATCGCTTATTGATTATATTGTGGTTATCATATAGAATAGACGAGATTGGGATATAATTGAATGTCGTTTGGCGCGTGCAGGATTGGATAGGCAACGTGTAAGTTTTAGTTATGGCGTTCCAAACGTCCTGCGGCTGTGATTGTTTACAATCTGGCCCCCAAGTCTGTTGGCCGACATTGTATTTAAAAATGTGGGCCTTATTCCGCATCGAAGTTGAAAGTGCCCGAACGTGACCAGATTTAGTTGTAATTTACCGTGTCTTTCAGTCAAGCGGAGATGTGATGGTCTCCCTTATACTCTCTTATTAATGACTATTGGTGTGAGAGGAACGGAGAACAATTTTTTAAGTTTAGAAAGGGCCTGCAGGCACTGTAATTGGGTTTTATTGTCTAACGCGCGAACGGACGCAAACGCAATTTTTCTCATTTCTATTATAATCTAATGATAAGTTTTGTCAAAATTTAGTTAAAGATTTATACGTCGTCCCGGGAAACGCGAACGGAAATTTCCACTTCTCGGCCAGGGGAAGACGTAATATTGTAAACACACCACAGGCGGTGATAAAGAAAGCCTCGGGTCGCATGTTTATCGCCCTCGCCTTTGGCTCGTGCATCAAGTTCCTGCGATCTGAGACTGAGACCTTCTTTCACCACCCTCGGCGTGGATGACATGACGTCTGGACTAAAGAAACACGATGTTTTCCGAGAGACATTTAGAAACTAGAAACACCATACCTAAAGTAAAATGAAAGTTTGTAAGAAAGATTGTGAGATTGTGATTGCGAGCACTTTAATCATTGTGCTGGTTTGGGTTCCGTGAACTTCCGTGCAGTTAATTGGGTTCTGCGAACCGACGCCGTCTCCCCTTGTATTTGACGGTAGTTATTTTATTTCTGTATCTAACTTTTTCTCGTAGTCATCGCGATAAGGGTTTGGAACTACATTTTTAAATTTCTATGTGTGTCTAAAGTTCTGTTGAAATTGCTCCCTTCCCGATGACTAAGTAAAATTTCCTGAAAGCGATATTATCGTGTCATTATCGGAACTACGTTCGGTATTTGATTTTGAGTCTGACGACGAAACGGGTTAAAATATTATAGTGACTACTAACAAATTAACGCGGCTACCGTTTTTGTGCCTTTCGTGTTTTGCCGCTGATGTAATTTCCGCTACAATAATTACTTGACTCTGAATTTAGTATTCCATTAGATAATTATCCGAAGAAATCAGGCAAAGAAAACTAAACAAACATTTCTGACCTATTGCTTTTCTGGCGAACTGCGTTTCCGACATTTTGCGTCCCTGACAAAATGCGTATAACCGCTGACGTTATCTGCGCGGACGAAGCCACGGGAAAAAGCTAGTGCTCTTTTAATTGCAAGCTTCGGCCATTGTCATACTTAGCTTCGTCCTGGCTGACTGACATTCCTTCCGTTTTCTCCGTAATTTTAAAATTAATAGCGTTTCTTTGCGAAACACTTCAATTTACAACCTAGACAGCGTTAAACCGCAATTTCCAAGGCACTTGCACTCGGCGGTTAAGAGCGCCTTCAAACGCTTAGTGTAATTGGACTACGTTTGTGAAAAACCTAGGAATATAGTTTACGTTCAGTTGTCTGAGAAGAGAAATTTGCAAGTTTCGGTACATTGCTGGGCCGTGGGGAAAACGGGTTGGAAGTCGCCGACCCAGTGCTGCAATGTAATGCGAATCGCTGGATTTTTCTTGTTAGTTCCCCACGTCTTGCAGGTGTCCCTAGGCGACGGTGATCACTTTCCATCAGGTGACCCGTCTGCTCGTTTTCCCCCTCTTACATAAAAAAAAGAAAAGTTTAAACTGGGCTTAATATATGCCTATAGAGTTTAATATATTTAGAAACTTACTACCGAATAGTGACGCTATTAGAAAATAATTGCTATTTTCATAGTAAAAGCCTTAGTCATACTAAGGCCGGTCTGAAAATAAAATGAAATTGATATGACATAATTTACGGATAGCTCTACTTGGCACAAACATGAATTTTAAAAATCTTCACACAAGAAAATGGCGAGTTTAATAGTTCCCAGGTCAAAGCAACGTGTGGAAGTGTGCGGCTATATTTGCATGGCAAACAAATTTGCCCGTCAATGGGCTGCCCGGGGAACCCTAATAGTAACCCGTGGCCCTTTGCGCGGCCCTAGGCTAGGGATGTGCCTCACGTGATATGTCGATGTCGATAATAGACAAGCGTTTGTTCGCACCTTCTCTCGCGTGAACCGTTAGGTATTTAAAAAAAGTAAGCAAGTAATCATGTAAGCCAAAAATCTGGTCTTTTATAATTATTTACTATTTAATGGTTCTAGGCATGCGATCAAAACTGATATTTTGTGGAATCCCGTGGGATTTTATTTTAAAATCAATGAAATTTTTAAATGCACTTCGTGGATATTTACGTAAATTTCATGTTTCTGAATTTAACATTAAAGAGTAGGTAAGTACCTAAACTAATAGGTATAGAACCTTATGTTATGATTACTAAACGTAAATGTAAATTGGTGTTATTATTGCTTCAAAAGTGAAACCTGAACACAAATATTACGAATTGTTTATTTGTATAAAATTTCCAGCAAAACCATTATTTTATATGTCTATAATTAATTACGTGAATAAAAATAAAATCAAGTATAAACAAAAACTTTTTGTATTCTCGTTTTACGCAAGTTCACGACGCCTCCTTTATTATACAAAACAAAAGGTTGCAAAAATTGTTTCCCACTCAGCGTGGAATGAAATGCAAAACGTGCGTTTATCCCTCACTGCGCGCGACAGATCGCAAACGTAGAAATAGCTGCGCCGAGTGCTGAGAGGCTGAGACGTAATAGTGTTGCCAACGTACAAATGTTAACATTTTCTTTAATGAAAAGGCGTGTATACACGAGCTGCTACTTTGCTGGAAATTCTGCTTAGCAATGAAAGCGGCAAGAGAACATCTCAATTAGCAATAAGACCGTGTGAAATCTTAGAACTATAAGTCGGTTTATGAATAGGTATTAGGTAGGCTTCAAATAAAACGCTTTAATCATTTGTGAATATTCGAATAAATTCGTCTATAGTGGAAATGTTATTGTGGGTGAAGACGTTGACGCTGATTATTCGCTCTAAGGGTTCGCTTCCATTGATGGAGCGAAGCAAAGCCATGTAGAAGCGACCAATAATTACGAGGACACGAGCCACTCAGGCCTTACACTTAGGCTGCCAGAGGTAATCTTTCTTGTCCTATTATGTCATTTTATAGTCCGACAACTTTCGCAAGTAGGAGAGTGTATTAATCACGTCCACGACGAGCTCATGACTAACTTATAGTGGTCGGATTACTGGCTGAGAAGCGAAGCTTGCTGTAGGGTTGCCACTTAAGACTGTATAAACACCCGCGAAGAATATCCGTAATGTTATATTCACTATTGCACCAGACACTAAATACACAAATTAATTAATATTTACAATAGTCTAAACACAGATCCGCATAAAATACCGACGTGCACCGTCAACTTTAAAAACATTTGACAGCCGCTTTATTCTTCTTTTTCTTTGATGCCGAGGCGTGGCAATGGACTAGCGTCAGTCAGCCACCAACAGCCAAAAAGGTTGAAAATTATAAAAATTGATTATTATTCGAAATCATTGCATAAAGACTAGGTATTTTCTAGTGGACGTAGACCCCGCGATTGTCTTAAATGAGCTCCCGAATTTTCGACGCAGTTGCATACATCATGATCATGGGTTTTTTTATACGACGAGGAAAGCAAAGTAGAACAGCTGATGGTAAGTGAGCACCACCACCAATCGGAATACATTACCCTTCTGCTTGGCGGCAGGATTAGCGAATAACATAGTGGTAGCGATCCAAACTTAGTTATTCGTCTGGCAACCCTCAATAATAGCGAAAACTATCTTCAGAAACAGGCAACCCTGTACAAGCAACCTTGATTAAGCCAACGTCTAAGTAACCGCAGTTTGTCTTGATTATCACAATTTGCTGCAATAATACCGCGATGTTCTCGGACCGGGGGCGGGATTTTAGCTTTAGAGGGCTCAGTAACACACTAGTTAAAACTAGGTGACATACGAGTCAAATACATACATTATCTTACAGTTGGGTGGTCCAGTCAGACAGTTAACCATATGTTAAGCGATTATCCAAAGAAACCAAACTCGTAATTATAACTGTTATATTTAAATTATAATCAAGATTACAGTCGTCTCAGTTGATATCTACTCTCTACTATATCTCGAGCCGATCTGATCCCCGTGCTGTGTCGCGCTCCTGCCATATCCCCTCCAAGGGGCCTCCAGCAAAACTACTTGTCCAATCAAATTCACCAGCCAATCGCAAAACAGCACGTGGTATCAGAACCGCACTTCCGTAGATATTTCAAATAGTCACCCGTTATTATTACTTATTAATACCACCCGACTTACTGATTATTAAAATGCTAACAGTCGGCCTTTCCTGCTTTTTATCGTCCCGAGAAAACAGGTGTAATAAACAATACAATAATATACTAAGATGACAATGATACAAGTAAGCAATAATGATACAATTAGTGTTTACAGTATAACCACAATAATCACGTTGTCACTATTATAACGTTATAAGCAATCACCCTTTTTTTTTTCTTTTAAAGATAATTCAGTAATATCATATAACTATTTAACCATATTAAATTAATGTACTACAGTTACAGTTACTTAGTTTCTGTCGCTGCATTCATACAAAATCAGTAAGTATCCCAAAATTTAGTACAATGGATTATTTACTTAAAGACATTACTTTAACATACAACAGCAACATGAAATAACCTTTCTTAAATTCTATTATTATTTGAACAATGTTTATTTTTATCTCCAACATTATATATCCCAGTGTTGTATACAGAACTTCTCAATTTAATAGTTCATGTACAGATAATACCTCTATTTTACAATTTCTTTAATATTCCATAGTTACTCGCTCTTAATATAACTTATTAAGTATTTTAGTTGTATACGGAACCCCTTCATGTTTCCAATATACTTTCGATCATGACAAAGGAAAGTACTAGAGCCCCTGCATGTCTCTAATTACTTTCATTCTTCTACTTAACTCAATACCAGAGCCCCATTCACGTCTCTGATATTGCTCAATGCGACACTGGGCCCCTGCATGTCCCAGCGTCACAGGAATTAGTTTCACTTACATGGGCATATACATATACATAATGTCAATATACCTAATTATTTATTGTACATCAAGCACATAAAAATAAATAAATATCTTGGGACAATTGACACCAATCGATCTACACACATCTATCTATTGATTGACATGAACTTAACGTTTATTATACACACTTATTAAATGCGGTATGACCAAATTGAAGTGACGTTTAAACTGACAACATTGAGAAACCTTATTAATATAATTCCTAGTGAAGAAGATGCGATTGGTAGGCAAGTTATAAACTTTCAAAAGATAAGACTCAGTCACTTTCACTACTAGACTCGCTATTGTTGTCCCTATCGAAAACCATCCAAGGATGGATTTTATCTACCGAGAAAATGCCATTAAACGATCTGTTACCCTTTCGGGATAATGGTGTGTCCTCAATCACATACCTATCATTGGCTAATACCGTAGCAATTCGGTATGGACCGCGTAGCTTGGGTACTAATTTCTTGCTTTGACCGCTAGCTGGTATATCTCTTTCTACTCTAACTAGTTCTCCGACCTGAAAACAACGCTTTTTCCTACTCTTGTCAAATACTTCTTTCTGTCGTTTTTGATTTGCTTGTACATATTCAGAAATTTCGCTCCTAACGTCATCTATTTTCTGTTCTAAACTTTCTACCGCGTCGCTGTCGATGTGTAACTGTAGAACCGAATCTGATGTGCCAGTTAATTGAAGACCGAATAAAGCCTGAGATGGAGTTTTACCTGTCCCTTTATTCACGGTGTTATTTAGCCCCCATTGTATTTCAGACACACTCTCGTCCCACAACCGTTCTTGTTTGCCAAATGTGGCAGCAGTAAGAGCAGACAAAACCGTTCTATTATACCGCTCGACTTGTCCGTTGGCGCGCGGTGATGCTGTCGCATTTAAGATGTGCTTAATGCCGAGTGATTGCGTATATTCTTTAAATTTCTTGGACGTAAAGGAGGTGCCTCGATCGGAAATGAGCCGCTTTGGAACACCGAATGTGTGGAAGTAGTTTTTAATGGCTCGGATGGTATGTACGGTTTTTGTGCTCTTTACTGGTACCAACATTATGTACTTAGTAAACGCGTCAATTATCAGCAACAAATAGGAATTTTTCTTTTTGCTTCGCACGAAAGGCCCTAGGTGGTCAATGTGGACAGTATGAAAAGGGCAGTCGACTTTTGGTATGGGATGAAGTTCGCCTGCTCTTTTCCCTGCCGGAACCTTAGTATGAGCACACTCCAAGCAGGAGTCAACGTATTTCTTTATGAACCGTCTCATTTTGGCAAACCAGAAACTACCCTTTATTTTTTCAAAAGTTTTGTCAAATCCAAAATGACCAATGTCGTCGTGATTGGCTTTCAATACCTGCCACCTAACTCCTTTCGGTACAACCCAGCGATCACCTTGCTCCGTTTTTCTATATAAAAGCCCTCTCTTGACTAAGTAATCGTTTTTAATGCCTACTATCTTATTACTCTCTTCATCATTAAGTATGGAAATAATTCTTTGCAATTCGTGATCGCTGTTTTGTACCGTTGCTATCCAGTTCGAATCTACATTTCTAACCTGAAGAATGCTGGTAGGGTCAATGCTAGCAGCGGGGTTGCGGCTCAACGCGTCGACGTGAGACATTGTCTTACCAGGTTTATAAACGACATTGAAATCGTATTCTTGCATTACACTCCACCAACGAGCAACTCGCGGCAGCATATCTTTCTTTTCGAATGTAGCGCGTAAAGAGTTACAATCAGTAACTATAGTAAAGGGGATGCCTAGTAAATAGACACGGAAGCGCTGGATAGACGAAACAACAGCCAACGTCTCTAAATCATAGGAAGAGAATTTAGCCTCCTCTGGCGATGTTTGCCTGCTATAGTACGCAACTACAGTAAAAGGTGTGTTTTTATCACGCCTCTGAAGCAACATTCCAGCTATGCCCAATTTTGATGCGTCAGTATGTAGTTGAGTCTCATGTTGGGGATTATAGAACGAAAGTACCGGTCTTTTAATTAATTCCTGCTTTAATAAAGCGAAAGCATTGTCTTCTTCCTCACCCCAGATCCATTTAGTATCCTTTTTTAAGAGGCGAGTGAGTGGTTTGGCAATCACCGAGAACCCTTTAATGAACCGCCGGAAAAAACTAGCGAGCCCAACGAATTGTCTGACTTTGTGTTGATCGGTCGGCTTAGGGAATTTTTCTACTGCTTCTATCTTATTCCTACCTGGCCTGATGCCTGCTTCACTAATTTCAAAACCTAGGTAATTTATCGATTGCATTAAAAAGTGGCACTTCTTTAAGTTTAGAGTCAAACCTGCTGCTTTAAATAACTCCAGGGTTTCCCGAAGTTTCTTAAACCCATCTTCAACAGTCTTCGAAGGAATATTTACATCGTCCATGTATGCTAGTGCGTCTTTGAATCTGGCATTACCTAAAATGTTATTTATTGTTTTCTGAAATGTAGACGGCGCGTTGACTAAGCCAAACGGCATCCTGGTAAATTCAAAGTGCCCGTCGGGCGTTACAAATGCGGTCAAACGTTTAGAAGCTTCGGACATGGGTATCTGGTAATATCCAGAAGCGAGGTCTAATGTTGTGTAAAATTTATTTCCCGCCAGACTATCTAATTGATCATCTATCCTTGGTAAGGGATAGTGTTCTTTTACCGTGCGTTTGTTAAGTGTACGAAAGTCTATACAGAGACGGTAATCGCCAGTTTTCTTTTTAACCAATAAAATTGGTGATGCATATTCTGATGAAGACTGTTGAACTATACCAGATTCTTCCAGTTCTTTTACCATATTCCTAACTACTTCTCGCTCTGTATGAGGCAACCGATACGGTCTGTATACAACCGGCGTTGGATCATTCAACTTAATGTCCATTTCACTATCACTTACGCACCCCAATTCCTTGACTGAAAAAGCAAAACAATCTCTGTATTCATTTAACAGCTCGATTAACTTTAGTTTATCGGATTTTCCGATACTGCCATTTACATTTATCATTGCTTCGTCAATCAAGGTATTTTCGGTATCGTTAGTTTCAATTCTATTAACGTTAATGGCCTGAATGGGAGAGTTACATTCCTTTAATGGTATGCCACGCACCAGCAAAGTATCCTTGGCTAACATAAACCCTTCAACGCTTAGTCCTTTCACTACTATACGACCACAGCCATCTTTAATAGCGACAATGCTTTGTACGATCTCATACTCTCGCTTTGTTTGCAAGCAAAGACTCGATTCAATGAACAAGTCACCATTATACGAGGGCATGGGGCAGACAGAAACTACAGTATAACCTATAACATTTACTGATTCAAGGACATGTAGCTGTATAGTTTCCTTCTTTAGCGCTGTGTTTGTTGTTATATTTAAAATATCATTAGTCTTATACACCACGACATGTTCTTGCTCAGTAAATGTCTGGCCTAGCAACACAGGGACTTTCAAAAAATAATCAGGTACAATAAGGGCCTCTAACGTTGCCTCTGCAGTATCTACCTCAATAGTGACATTCAATTTACCTATGCAGCTGACTACAGAGTCTCCAAAACCTCTGAGTACTGGCAAATCATTAAGAATCCACTGGTCTGACAAGTTACGAGCTACGGATTCTTTCAGCATGGTGCATTGGCTGCCGAAATCAACGAAACATTCTAACAACTGACCATTAACCCTGGCAGTCTTAAAATATTTGATATCATTATCCTGCTCTAATGATACGCGTAGTACAACCTTATTAGCCGTGTTGTCCTTTTTTGTCGAGCAATCACTAGAGACATGACCTACTTTATGACATGAGTCGCATCTTTTAATTGGTTGCTTGCACTTAAAATACGGATGCCCTTCTTCTCCACAGTTGTAACATTTGGTATTAGTTCTTATCTCACTATTATTGCTCTGCACAGTTTTAAAGGATTTGGTGCGCTTATTTTCGGATGTGCTGGCTTGTAAAGGTGCATTTGTTCTATCATTTCGTTTTATTGCTTTGACGTTTCTTAAATATACTAGCAACTTATCAGGCTCTGTGAATTGTGCCGCTTCAGCACTAGTTCGCACTGATCTATCTTCAATACCCAAAAGTAAGCAGTCTACCGCGTCTTTACCAGAAATTTTACAACGATTTAAAAGAACCATTTTCTCATAATAATATTCTTCTAAATGTTCACCGAAACGCGCTTTATAAGCCAACATATCCGTCAATAACTGCCCGTAATTCTCGTCACTCGGAAAAGCTGATCGTAATTTTTCTTGCCATTCAGACCATGAAAACAAGAGGCTCGGTAGCCCTTGATACCATTTCTGCGCGAGACCTACTAATTTAGGAAGAGCGTAATGTATAATTTGCCTTTCTGTCCATTCATAAATTTTTGCACACTCATTGACCTTAAGGATCCACATATCAACGGTTTGATTTCTCTTAGCGGGATCAAACTCGGGTACAACATTAATGGTGGGAAACCGCTCGCTACTTGTACTGCCTGAGGCTTTCATGGTCTGAACTAACTCCTTAAATTGCAAAGCAAAATTATTAAAATCACTCGAGGTACTAGCTACAGGCTCACTTGGGATCCCGTTGGATGGTGGTACCTGGTTGCCAATGGGAGAACGACTCTCGGAACCGCCGTCTTGTTGCCGCCTTCGTTCGACTTCAGGCGGGCGCCGCGACCTGCTGCGCGGCTGCCGCTGGCGCCGCGACCCGCTGCGAGACTGCCGTCGACGTCGGGCTCTCTTCTCCCGCCTTTCCTCTTGACTGCGAGAGTGGCGGCGTCTTGATCTTCTGCTTGGAGGACGGTCCGGCGAGATGGAGTCGTTTGAGGAAGATCTTTCCTCCCTTCTACGCTTGCCAGAAGATCGTCCTCTTTCCATTGTGACCACTGGAATTGAAAACGACAACAAAAGTGGCTGTTCGGTTCAATGATATTTTAAGTTCTGTTTTGTTTTTTTTTTTTTAATACAAACAGATGTTACCTTTATGTAATAAACGTTATGAACAGTAAAAGATTTTCTATTTAGCTCTATTGAGGGAGCCAGTTAATAGTTCTAAATACTTCGGGTAGGTGCTCAGCAATTTCATTTCTAGTGCAATGTGGATGCTATTGGGAAAAACGGTTGCCATATTTCACAATGAAGCGAAAAACTATTTACGTGGGTAGTTAGATAAAAATAAGATACAGAAATTATTAAAGTATCGGATGAATTATATCGATAAGAAGTTTAATGCCTGTTAGTCAAGAATTCGTACCTGCAGTATGATATTTCGGGATTTTCGGGCCACACTGTCCTGTGCCGCGGCTATGGGAGCTCAAGTAGCACCACCGGAAGCTTACTTAAGGCGCCATTTGGCTAAAACTATTACTAACTAAGGCAATTTAAACATCATAAAGGATAAAGTAATGAAAGCTAAACATACCTTTTCGTGGGCGTTACGATCCTTTCACCTTGTTTTGTACCATACAAACCACAGCTAATCCCACTTACTGAACTGTTAAGCGATTATCCAAAGAAACCAAACTCGTAATTATAACTGTTATATTTAAATTATAATCAAGATTACAGTCGTCTCAGTTGATATCTACTCTCTACTATATCTCGAGCCGATCTGATCCCCGTGCTGTGTCGCGCTCCTGCCATATCCCCTCCAAGGGGCCTCCAGCAAAACTACTTGTCCAATCAAATTCACCAGCCAATCGCAAAACAGCACGTGGTATCAGAACCGCACTTCCGTAGATATTTCAAATAGTCACCCGTTATTATTACTTATTAATACCACCCGACTTACTGATTATTAAAATGCTAACACATACATAAATTTCTCAGCTTGTGTTACTGGAAATTAATTTGTATTTGATACACGACGGAGCCAAGCCAACGGAGGCCGGTAGGTACAAAAATAACCAAATTAGGTAAATAAAGTAAAGCGCCTAGAGTCAACGTGGGAGCCATGTCACGCCATGTCACTGCACTTGCAAGAGTTTCTCACTGGGTTAGCGCCGAAACATAATTCTCCGTAACTGTCAGAATTTTTATGTTTTATTTTATAAGGCAACACTTTTTTTTTGGTGATTAGTTCCTCCTTTACGTTCATTAATTCACACATACACTTCACTGTCGGGCTCTGGGTGCGTGTTGATTGATCCTCTCTCGAAAAATTATCTAAGCGTTCCATTGTTTCGCTTTTGTTTTTATAATAATCAGGGCGGTGGTACCTAATAACGGTTTTTATTAACTTTATTAGGGTTGCCATGAATAAGGCAAAGCCTTCTCCGGTCGCTTTGTAAGAGACTAAAAACTCGTGCTACATTTAATTAAAAAAAATGTTATTTACCTCATGACTAGTTCAATTTTTTCACACGCTGCAGTTTTAATTGAAGTCGGGAAAGCCTGTTAGAATTACAAGTGTCGAGTGGAGGCGAATTTTTTTTACATCGTCACCCTGATGGTCAGGGCCGTCTTTAAACTATTTGAGGCCCTGGGCACATTAGGATCATGGGGCCCCTATGACCTAAATATCGGTTATCATTTGGTAATCTGGCAGGAACTAGGGGGCCCCATTCGATCGCGGGGCCCTGGGCGCGTGCCCATAGTGCCCAGTGGAGAAGAGGGGCCTGCTTATGGTACCTTGTTATATTTGTAAAAATTATAAGGTATTTTCATTCTTACGTGTCCTATTTGGTAAACAAAATTCTAACCTCAATGTGTAAATTTTTGTAAAGAATAAGGTGTATTATGTTATCAAATAAACCTGAGGCCATATTTTGTACATAATTTTGCTGATATTTCATCTCCAGTTCCTTTATTTACGATGAAATAGTTAAAAAATAGCAAAAATGAGACGCTTGAGGTTTGAATTTTGTTTACCAAATAGGATAGGTAAGAATGAAAATACCTTACATAAATATCTGTCTGTGTCCTTTTTTAATTAAGTATGTTTTAAAATATTTTTTTATAATGGCAACCCTGGCTGCAGTGAGCACCCCTCTTCGCGTTAATGAATAACGTTTTTAATAAACCCCAAGACGACACTCGAAAAAAAAGTGAAAGAATGTTCAATAACAATATTAAAACGCCCCTTCTTCTGTTTGTTTGTTCTTATAAATATTTAGTGCCTGGATGACCGAGCGACCGTTCCGTGTCAGTCATGTCAATTGAACCAACAATTAAATTAGCACAACGTATTGGAAATTACTTCTTAACACGACGATGCGTTTGTATTATAAAAAAAGAAGATTTTGGTCACATCACTTGGAACATACACGGTCCGTAGTCCACATCACATACTCTTGATGAGCAACAGACGGATGTATGGATCGTGTTTCCTTTGTGCATCCCTGGAAATTTCAAATAAAAAAAAACTATTGAAATGACGTTTGCAGGCAGGCGGTTTAAAGTTCAGAGGGCATCGACCTTGCAGTTTAAATATCGCATGCACGGCCTCACGGCTCAATATTGTAGTAGTTGTGGTCTATTCTGGAAAATTCCGCGTGCTTACGCTCTTGTTTCTATAAACAAATCACATTCTATCAACAACACATGTATAAAGATCAACTTGTCACATATGAATAGTAGATTGTACAACAAGTGCTTAAAACGAGCCATTTTTATGAACTCTGCTTTTCAGTTAGATTGCGAAGAAATAAAACAGAAACATTGCAAAAAAAATAGGTAATTAAAATTAAATGTGACATGGTTTTTCCTGGCAAATTGACTGTTAGGAGTCAGTGTTATTTCCTCTTCCCTTGACGACATTATTGATTATCAATCGTAAAAAAGCGCAAACTTAAAGAAACCCTGAATAAGGGTTGTCAGTCCGGTCGTGTCGTGTCCACTAACCTCACATCAGCGACGCCTGGGAACGTATCCGCCAACAGAAAGCTCGAGTTACGCCTGAAAGCTCCTAGCTTAATAGCTGCAGGGAACTTAGCGCTTCAGATGTAATGCACACTTCACTTAACTCGAGACCCTAGGATGCAATTTAAGTATCTGGCTAGAGAGCTCGAGTTTCCGGTTTCAGACGACGGTTAGAGTGACGAATTTTTTTTTACCCGCGACGGAACGGAGAATGTATATATCAGGGGTGGCCAACTTGATTAGACCCAAGATCTCCTGCTTATTAACAAAACCCTGCGCGATCTACCAATTACACACTTCATGAAACCTTAAATGAAATAAGTTGCGCAGTCTGGTCTACGTATTAATATTTTTTGCCTTGCCACGATCGACTGGACTAACAGTCGCGATCGACCTGTTGGCCACCCCTGGTATATATGTTTAGGGTGAAACGAGAGCTCCATCTGTAATGCCAATCAAATTTGTTTATGTTGACGACCTTATGGCCTAAGGTAAGAGAACCTGATTATGAAGTTTCAGGTACCGCGTTAGGTTAGGTTAGGTTAGGGATAGGAATGTTTGATCTCGAATCTTGTATGTTTAATATGTAATTATTTATACGCCAGCATTATGCAATTTGTCCCTATTTCTTTTTACTAACCCCCGACGCAAAAGGAGGGGTGTTCTAAGTTTGAAAAGTTTGAGTGTGTGTGTGTGTGTGTGTTTCAACAGTTTCAAGAGTGTCAGCTCTTTTCCAAAATGATCTAAGGTATTTTTGGCACTAAATTTAATTATTTTTTATCTTCAAAATACTCGATTATTAATATTTTATTAAATCTATTCGCTCTCATGAATAAATGTTTTCCTGTTTTCTGTCTTTTATATCTAGACAATAACACGGACTATTAGGTATCAACTAAACCCGAACAGAGAATGCAGCTCAACTCATATACATTATTCAGTACCCGTCGAGCTTGGCACTAACAAGTGAACAGCGTCTATCCGACGAGCCTATTCAGCTATGTACTAAAAAGCTCGCTTTGCTTCCATCCCACTCTTAAGCACACAAATTGCGTGTAAGAATGAGATAAAACATCAAGTTTAGCGCGGGATACGCCGCCCGAAGCTAGAGAAACGAACGACGCACTCGTCCGAAAGGCGGTCTCGGCGAACATAAAATTCATATTTCAATTTTAATAACAGTAATGACATTGACTTTGTGTTAATATTGATTATACTTCATTTAATTTAGAAAGAGAAACCACAATAACATTATATTGCGGCTAGTCAACTATTTTTATTATTTGCGGGTGGTAGGGCCTTGTGCACGGTCCGTCCGCATTGCTACCACCATCTTACTCGCTAATCCCGCCGCTAAGCAGCTGTGCTTGCACTGCTGTGTTCCGGTGTGGAGAGTAAGACAGCCGGAGAAATTACGGGCACAAGAGGCATTTCATCTAAGTCCTCTAGGTTGGCAACGCATCTGCAATCCCTCCGGGGTTGTGGGTGTCTCTGGGCAGTGGTGATCGCTTACCGTCAGGTGACCCACTTGCTCGTTTGCCTTCCTATTTACATAAAAAAAAAAAAAACTTACCTAGCAAACAGTACAGTGCAATAGTTTGGCAGCCGCAAAATAAAATTGTTTTAATGCCACTTTATTTGCGTGGCGTCCTTTGTTACTCTAGTACAAATCGTAAAGAGATTACAGTTCACGAGCCGCAATATAATGTTGTTGTGGTTTCTCATCCTAAATTAATTGAAGTATAGCTCCGAAATAGGGGAACGTCATTTTAAACAAAATTGCTACACGTGCTCGCATGGTTTGGTTTTGGCTCATTGACATTTGAAATTGGAAACATTGGAAAACTTTATGGCGGTTGGGACGCCTCGCGGCCTTGCGGCGTTACTTTTCTACGTTGTTTCGACCCCACCTCACCCCGTGAGATGTTGCGAGATTTGACTCAACCTCAGCCTCCCCAATGTGCGATTTTTAAAACTTCGTATTTTAGTGTAACTACATTATTCGTGCTTGATTGTGTTGGCGTTCTATTTAAAAACCTCTACAAATGTGTAAATTTTGCCATATTTTTATGGGGAAACATGTTTACTTAATTTTATTCGGTTCTATTGCTAACTTATAGTTTTTTTGCGGAAAAAAAACATATTTACCAAGATCTGGCCCCAAGTGAGATCGGGTGAGATTTCTCCCCCTCATGTAATTAATATAGGCACTATGGGATGGGCACCGTTTTACCTGAGATGAGTTTCATTTGAATTGCGTTGCGTTTGCATTTAGCTTTTTCAGCTCTTTGATATGTTATTGGCTCTCGCTGTTTACGCCAGGCGATTATTAACAGCTTATTGTATTTCAAATAAAAACAGATTTGCATCGTTTCCAATTAAAACCGAATCAATTTGCTATTCTATGTTCTTTGTTTCATATGCGTTTGCAATATTAAAGTAGGTTTTTAATTGTTCTACCCTTTCATAATTTGTACTTTTGATATGATATCAACTACAATTAATTACGTAAGTATTTTTAAATGTTAAATCATCGTTTCGAATTGGTGGTCTACGCGCGGCTGCCCTGAAATCAGCTCTCAAAGCGACTTTGAGAATGGTTTTGCTGGCACACTCCGACCGAATGGTTGATGTTATATCTTGGTACCTATGGTTTTACGCTTCATTTATATCGAAAGTCATGTTTGACCATTTAATTTCCTTTTGGGTTTAGGTCTAGAGTCCACTGAGCGACCCTAATTTTCCGACGTTTATGGGTTTTGTGTGAAATGCGGTGTTCCAAAGCTTTTAGGTCTTGGTCAACTCAATTTTTTTTAGCAGGATTATGCCACATTTAAGACACCCCCTTACTTCTTCTGTTTTTTCAATTCCGTACTCGGGTTTTTGTGCGACGGCGACGCGGCGTTCAATTCTTTATACACTGCGTGTGTCCCTCATTAAGCTATGTGGACTGCAATTTCAACCGCGCAATGAAGAGGAAATTCGCCCATCGTGCCGCTGGATGCGAGTAGACCACGACGACGGTGTCGTGAGGGCATCAGAACCCGGCTTGTTCCCGAGGGAACTGGATAATTGGCCTGGTTTACGAGACTCCTTGGAAAGCCGCGCTACGACGGCAACGACGCAAATAAACTGCCTTAGACCTAGGTTCTTTATTTTAATACTAGCTGTTGCCCACAGCTTCGTCTGTTTCGTTTGTCGCTGTCCCGCCGGGATTTACGTAATTTTCCGGAATAAAAATTCTAAACTATAATCTAACTCTGCCAAATGTCTTCCGGGTCTGTTCAACCGTTATGGCGTGAAAGAGTTACAAATATCCCTACTATTATTATAAATGCGAAAGTAACTCTGTCTGTCACGCTTTCACGCCTAAACCACTGAACCGTTTTTAGTCAAATTTGGTACAGAAATAGTTGCAGTCCCGGGGAGGGACATAGGATAGTTTTTATTCCGGAAAATCGCACAGTTCCCGCGGGATATCGATAAGCGAATTCAGCGCAGATGGAGTCGAGGGCAACAGCTATAGTATACCATATGTAAATATCCTTATAAACTTGCGATATGTACTTCATGAACAGCCAAGGCTGTATAGTATGAAGATTTGACATACACGTATATGTTTCACTTCAAGGCAAAATTAATAATACTTTTGTCGCAAAATGGCCTATTTATTACCAAAATGATTGTTAACGACGTTAGGAACGTGTTAAATCTCACGCTGGGAGGTGGCGACTGTTATAGAGGTTGTTTACCGCGTTAGCTTTCTTTTATTGACTTCATATTTTATTATTACTCCAATGATACTCTTTGGCAGTATTCATACTGTAATAATACTAGAATAATTATGTAAGCAGAATAGTACATCAATATGGAGATTTTTGGAGAACGTAAGTTTTGCGGCACGGAAAAAAACCGTATACAAATTGAGCTAACTGAAATTTACTGAGATTTCTCAAATAAACTTCGTAAACCCATGGTTGTTGCAATAAGACTATTACTTCGAAAGTAAACGTTTTGGAACATTTTGCATGAAATAGTCGCGGTTGTGTCATCGTATTAATGATATTTGCATTAGTTTCTCTTTATTTGTACATAGACTGTTTTGGTATCAGTTGACGTGTGTGATGTATGAGAAACGATTTGAGACGTTGATAAATTATGTGCGTTTGATCGAGTATTATTGTGTATTAGTTGTTTTCTGACGGTTTTCGCGTTCAAGAAATTCTTAGCGTTGTTCACAGAATTAAAAGAGTAAACAATTTGATAAACAAACAAACATAGCTAGTGAATTGTGTCCATCGATGTCCAATGCAAATCGAACCAACGTTTGAAATAAAATGTGTCGACGAGCGAACAGACCACGTACCTATGTGAGGCGGATTTAAAACTATTTGTGATATAAACGCTCTAGTAAAATTTGACTATCAGTCTTTCTAGTATCAGTGCTAAAAGTCAGAGGACGTTATTTTCGAAGCGATACAAAATAAGTGTGATATATAAGATGTCTCAGACCAAGGGTGAGACCAAACCGCCGCGTATACGCAGTGACGTGTCGTATGCGTCACGTTTTCTCACCGTTTCTTCATACATTTTGTTGCGATTCCGTAACGTCACCGTTTTTTAAGCGGCGGTATGGTCGCACCTTTTTATTGGAATACATACATACATATATAAATACATAAATCACGTCTTTATTCCTTACGGGGTAGACAAGCCTAAGGTAACAAGACTTTAAAAGCCATGGTTAGCATGATTTTGGGCGTACCTATACGTGGAAAAAAAATCAATTTTTCAAACGATCCGAACCAATTGCTGAAATATTCCGGAAAAAATCTAAGATACCTTGTGTGCTGATGCATGTTATTTATTATCTATGTGTTAGAAGCCAGTGCCAGTGATTTTAAAGTGATTGAACGTGTTACGAACGACTATAAAGTGATATAGGGGGTAGAATGTGAGCGGGGCGCGGGCAGCGGACATGTGCGCTTGCGATGCGGCGCGGCGGCGCGTGCGCGTGGCTCGGCGCGCCGTGCGCGCGCAAGAACGGCGCCGTCTGCTCGTGCCGCGTGCATACCGCGCTGCTACAGGTACCATACAATACATGGCAACTTTTATAATAAGAAAATAGGGCAACATTATAGACCGACCGCTTAAATGAGTCGTCCGCGCGGTGCAGGGGCGCGGGGTGGGACGACGAAGGGCCGAGAGAGGTGCGGGCGGCAGGCGCACTACCCGCCCGCACCTCTCGGTCCCCTTTGTCGTCCCACCCCGCGCCCCTTTGCCGCGCTGGCGAAGACTCATTTAAGCGGTAGGTCTATAGGTGGATATCATTAGAGAAATCCCATCTTTTTTTTCATTTGAAAATAAAATTAAAGGATACACTTTAAGCTGAAAATGTTCAAATAATGAGCTCTTCGAAAATCAAGTTGGCATGGCACTTTAGTCGACAAGAAGGTTATTAGACTTCGCCAACAAGAAGTTGAGAAGTCAAGTTGAAAGGTCTCGAAAGGTAAGTACGAGTAGGTACACGAAGAAATCTCTAATCGCTGCTCCTTTGGCATATTTTCAGCTCAAATGGAAAAGGCGCCCTCAAACTTCGTTACTTATACCTGTAAACATTACATTTTTGTTTTGGCTTAATACGAGTGTTGCCTGTAATAAAAAAGTTTCCCCAACATAGCGGACGTTCGACCTTTTAGAAACTTTGTAATTCTATTTAATCTGTGGTTACGATTGTCTCAATTCCTTTGAGCGCAGCTATCTTGTTTTACAAGGCGCTTTGTTTTTTTTTTTTCATTTCGCTCGCAATTCTCTTGTTTTAGTGGCTGTCACGAAAAATGGGGGTATTGAAATAAAAAGGAAACGAATTTAAGAGGAGCTCAGGCGAAAACAATTTTATCAGTGGAGCTGTGTACCTAATCTTGTCAATACCATATCTCAAGCGTATGCTGAGTGAACTGAAACGACAATTTATGTGTCCCATGAATTTGACAGTAACCAAAGATGCCTATTTGTTGATTTGGAAAAACTTGTCTTTCCCAGGTTGATCGGAACACGTGGCGGTATCATGTTGAAATTAGTATGAAATACTTAGAGCTAACCTCTCTTCCAACTGTTAAAAAATATCAAAGATAAGACACAAACAAAATCAAGTAAAGGAAGAATATCCAAAAATCTCTGAGTTCCATTCCGATTGAGATTAATAAATAATTTTATTTCAACTATTTCCGTTTGCAAAAATGACTTTCAATTTTTAAGAAAACCGAACGATCTCTTCGATACACTAAAGTTATCCGTGCGTGGTGATTGAACAAGTTTTGAAACATTATAAATATAAATCTATTTTATAAATTTGTGTGGAACATCTTTACAATCAACCGGTTTTTTTTATTAGCTGCTCTACCCCGCTGAGCAAGGGCTTGTCCTCCTTTGAGCCACTCATGTCAATTAAAACATGCTCACTTCAGTCCAAGAGTTCTACTCAAACACTTTAGGTTGTCTCGGGTTATTTTGCAAGTGTTCCTTTCTCTTGCTCGTTCCCTCAGGGAATTCCTTTCCCCGGGAATGTAAACAATCGCGAGATAGATTGCTTTGTCGTTTATCGCCGTGCAAAGCGATCGTCTTTGCTGTACCACTATTGGTTTAGCGAAACGAAATGTAGATATACCTTATTCATGGGAAATTACAGTCGAGTTATGGCTCAAACAATTCAATTCTTTACGGAAAGTGGATCCATCTACTTTCTCTAGACTTTCTCCTTGCACGGCACTTCGGTGTTTCGGCAGAATAACCTGATACCATCATAAATCACGTTTTTATCCCTTACTGGGTAGACAGAGTCTAAAGTAACAAGATCTAAAGGCCATGTTATAATTGTGGACGTGTAGGTGGAAAGGGGAATAAAAATTGTTATAGGTCGCAGTGGCGTGGCGTCAAGTATATCAGAAGGCAAGCCGAAGGGAACTTAACTAGCCTTTTCCTCTAATTCTGCACAATAAATTGCCCAACTGCCTTAAAATAGGCAAGCCGGTGGGAATCGAGTTCTATGGACGCCACGCCACTGATAGGTCGCTATTAGCCGCATCACCTATTACATTCCTGAGATCCCGCGCATTCCCTCAATGGGAAACAACCATCCATCCACTTAACCATCTGCGCGGAAAGAGAAGCAACTGATACTCGAACATTCTGTTTTTTGTTAGCTCCAAGACCTGCATAGAATAAAAAATAATTAACCTAATATGGCTCTTAATTGTTATAAGAATCTTTTGATAGGAGAGGTCCAATTGAATTTTTAAATTGCAAAAACAATCACAAGGTACAAGCAGCCTTTTAACACTGTATGCTCCCGCTTTCGATAAGCTAATATGAAAAGCTTTTTTCATCGGAAATTAATTTCGGCATGTCGCTCTCCCAGTCTCGGTCGACTAATTAAAATCTGCGATAAATGATGCCGCGGTGACTGTACAAGGTACAAATTGATTTTAAATTACTTTGTTTAAAATTCGTTTGCAGGAGCATTCTCACTTGGCTGAATAAGTTGTTATAGGTACCTATGTATAAAAAAAATAAGTTCAACCTTTTTGCTGGCGATCATTTACCCCATATTTACCCCCAATACCTATATAAATGACAAGGAAACTGGAAGCGGAACAAAATTAAATTAAAAGATTTGGGTCAAGATTCACTTTGTACTGTTTCAGCAAGTAACTTATTGTAAACTCGCCACTTTGCTGCACACTTAATAGGAATATTGAGCGAATATTGCCTTAAAAATAAAGATATTAAAAATCTCTAATATTTTAAATACGTTGTCATGTCAATATCCTTGCAAATACATGATATTTCAACGCGGAATCTCCATTCCGTTCTCCAAATAAGTTTTGTTTTTCTAAATTCCACAGATAGCTGCACAAAGTTCTGTCCCGTTCAGAGAGTTTGGAATTCGTCATCAGCTAAGGGGCACGTTTGAGTTGACCGTTGAACAAAATCAATGTTGCCAACATTCCCAACTGCAGGTTTATAAAATTAAATTGCTGAATCGCGGTTTGTTTGTCATTATTTATCATGGTAATTATAATTTAGTGTGCAATATGAAAGGAATCCGTGTATTAGTGAGTTGAATGCGGCGATCGTGTGAGCGGTGACTAATGAAATTCCGTAGAAGTCGAGGTCTTGGGGTTAACTTCAATAGTTAAATAATTAAAATATTGATTCGCACATGCTCCTGTAACTGGCCTTAAATATAACGAATGCCTGTCAATTACAAAAGTCAAAGGTTGCCGTACTGGCGACAGTTACAACATGGTTTAAAAAAACATGTGTAAAAAAAGTAAACGAGCAAAATAAAAAGAGAAACGAAACGTGCGTGCTGAAATGGTGTTGAATGAGACGTTAAGGGTGTTCGTATTTTGCATGCTATGCCTTCGACTCGCGGGAATAAAAAAACCGGTATTTTCCGCTTTACGATTGTCATTTTATGCCTGTACTCGATTTGTTAACTGGATGAACACAGAATGAAAGATGTCGTCGACGTAAATGAATCTAAAGATTTTTTGTGAAACTTTGGTTGAATATTGGTTCAGTATGTTGTTACGGAATCAAGGCTAAAGATGGATAAATTAATTAACGATGTTATTATGTATTATGAACGACCAATTTTATGATCATGTGGGTCAAATGCAAAAAAAAAACAATTTTGTGTGTTTATCAGTGTTTGGCGTCGGTCCTAAATCAAATTAAATAAGTATACTTGTAGTATTCAATATATCAAATTAAATAAGTATACTTGTATTATAAGCTTAATCTTTTCAAAAAAGATTGTTATTTTTTTTATGGAAATTAGACTGCAAGTTTTACTTAACTCGTAATGCTTACTAGTTGACTCAGATAAAATGTTTTCTCCAACCTGCTCGGAAATGTGGGTCTTACTGTCAAAAACAGCTTCCAGGAAGGTCTCCGTTACTGGCGCAACATTAGAAAAAAAAACACAGTTGTAGCGGCCGGGAAATAGCGGAAGCGGCCGGGAAATTTTCATTACTGCACAACTATTTAACTTTTTAATATGTTATGACTAAGATCATTCACCACAAACAGCCAAATGCTCCAAATCATATGGAACCAGTGCGTTTAGAAGTGTCTTAAATAGTTTTTTTTTTTTTTATCTAAAGATCAGAATCTGTAGTGGTGTCTGATTTTTTAATCCAATGTATTGTAATTTAAAATAGCTTTATAACATTTAAATTTGCACTTTTAGTTGATTTATTACAATTTTATAGTAAACAGAAATATACTTTAGAATGAAATGGCGTTATCAGAAGAAAAATGTGAAATTACAGTGTAGCTACATACTGTGTTGCGGGAGTAGAACATTGCAACAATTTTGTTCAATTGCATGCAAGTCAGTGGAATATTTTAGCATTTTATTTTATTTCCTCGCATTATTAGAGAAAAGCACTATACATGCCTAGGCGGAAACGGCAATTCGTGGATTCGTATTTATTAACGGACTCCGCTACGCGTCGTCCGTCAAACTATATATACTCATTCACGAATTGCAATTTCCCGGCCTCGGCAATAATGTACTATTAAAGTCGCATTTTACACTGAAGTTTAGGACACTTGGATGTTAATGTCAACAGTACGCCCAAAAATGCTAGCAGCAAAGAAATCTTTTTTTTTTCAGGGTTTTTTAATTTTCCCTCTGGCAATGCGGCATTGGTCTACTGAGACCCGCTTTATTGTGAAGAGGTCACAACAAAAGTATATGCAAAAGAGCCCATTCTATTTATAGCCATAATAAATAGGAGATTCATCTGTCAAGTAATTTGTGGGCCCTTTGTGCGTTGAGGGTCGAGGCGTGGGCTGACTCGTGATGGATCCAGAAGGGGGATGAAATACTCCGCAAATCACTAACTTTGAGGACAGGTCATCGATAGATCTCATTTAGTCTTTTTCTTTACTTTTTTCGTCAAGTCATTGTTAAATTTGTTAATTTAAATATATGAAACGTAATAAAAATGATTCTGAACTTTTTAAATTTAGGTGAGCATTGTAGTTATTTTAATTTTTATTTTGTTCTTTTTTCCCACTTCAGTCTTTGTTCATTTATGCACGTTGCCTATAATAAAAAAAAAAACGGATTTTTCTGTGTTCTTATTTTCAGTGTCGTTTAGAAATTATTTTTAATTATTCTGAGGCATCGTTTGTCATCAGTGGACCACGCGCGAATACCTTGAAAAAAGAAACAAATAGATATGTTTCGTTAGCAGTGTTTTTTTTTAAACAGATTGTATGATATTTCCACTATAGTAGTAACACGTAACGTATTATAGCCAAGCAGCTTATTGTTTTACTATCTAATAATTTTTCCGTGACTATAGCCAAATAGATACGATTATCGCCCACTGACTTGAGCCAATAGATCTGTGGCCTAGTTCATATCATCCTGGCCGCACGGGGTAAATAAGTAGCCACGGGGTGCCAAAGGGGGCTTCCTCCCCCTTATGGGGGGTTGTCGTTGTCCAGTTAGCTGCCCGCTGGGCGATCAAACAAGTGATAGAGGCTTAATAGATATGATAGATTGTAGTTTTTTTTTGTTTAGCGTTAAGGTGATGTTAGAAAAAGGCTTCAGGCGTCCCGCCACCCGCAAACTGCCCGCAAATCTTTTTAAACATACATACATATCGTCACGCCTCTTTCCCACAGGGGTAGGCAGAGACTACTTTGTTCCACTTGCTACGATCCTGACATACCTCTTTCGCTTCATCCAAATTCATCAATCTCTTCATACATGCTCGTCGGTTTCGGGTACTCTTGATCTTTTTAAAAGCTTTATTAATTTGCAATGTATGAATGTAAGTAGGTTTGACCGGGTGGAACCTTGCCACTTTATTTTGAAGCAGATATCTTCATCCGATTGAGCTGAACTTTGCATACTTTGTGTAAGTCAGAAGGCTTATTGTCTAACTCGCTCATAATCGCCATCGTGTTCATTTTGACAGTTAATGTATGGGCTGACAATTGGCATCGGAATCAGCTAGCTGTCACATTCATACAAGAACTGTCAAAATGAACACGATGGCGATTGCGAGCGAGTTAGACAATAAGCCTAAGGTGACAATACAATAATCTGGTAGTAAAATTCTGGTGGTCCAGGTCCGTTTCCGCTGGAAGGAACTTTTCAACGGTTGGTCCGATTGGCTTGAATTTTGGTTCACAAAGTAGGACGGATTACAATGCAAGTAGGTACAATCGACAAAAAGTTGAGTCAGCTGAAAAGCTATATCTAAAATGAAATTTTTAGGTTAGGTTAGTTACGAATCGAGATCAAAATCAGTTGAAACACTGTCCGTCAATATTTATTGACAAACAAATTACTTTCATAACTTCAAAAGCTCGCCCTTGTCCGAAATGAAATCTATAGCAGGCTATATTTCTAAATAATATCTTTGCGCGTGCTCCCCATTTTTTTTTCTGAAAACGCAGCTTTATTCAGCCTTTTGATGTAAATGAAAAGCTCTTACGGCCTGCGAGGGGTCCTTAGTCTTGGGCCCTGAAATCTGTATTAAAGGTAATATAATCGAGGCGCCTTGCGAACCGTATAAGCCTCTACTCGTAACAGCAATATGAGTGGTATAAAAAGTCGGTAATACGCGGGATTAGAAATGTCTGACATGTGTAATGACATGACTATCGATAATTTCGATAATATTTTGAAAGTAAATTAGTACATAAGAGAGAGGCGCTTTAAAATGTCTGGTAAAACGATTCACATATAGTAGTTTTGAAAACTGTTTTCAACGCAGTCGCACTTGGGTTCAGTTATTCAGAATATTTGAAAAATAATAAAATTGTAGACCTAGAATTGTAAAATTGTAGATTGTTATATCTAGCTTGATCATAAGTGATTGAAACACGTGGCCTCGCAATTCCATTACTAACTTCAAACGTCTGTGAGGTAGGCAATCAACAATCACTCGCTTTACTCGTGACAATGTTAATTAATGATTTCTTTGTGTTTTTTTTTTCGACTTGTATTGTTACGAATAAACTTTTTCTTTCTTTCAAAATAAAGAGTTTTGTTTTTATAGAATCTCTAAAAACTGTGTGATTTTAACGAGCCATTTTTAAATTCTAAAGGATTAAAAAATATACCTATCATAAATTGGCATTGTTCATTTTTTTTAAGATGTGCTTTTAACACCTTTATTTGATAGAATGGACTATTTCAAGGAACTAATTTGAATATTATGCTTCTACGTAGCTTTGTTTATTAATAATAAATATTTTTTCGCTGTTTGATAATTTGTTAATTTAGACAGGATCCCAATCGCCTTCGTACAGAAATATAAAAAAAAACAGTTTTGTCTATGGTTTTGTCTATATGTCAACATTGTCAACGTCATAGATCTGTGAATGTGTGTGTGAATTTAACGTCAAAAACAATAACAATATTCGCGTGTTCGATTTATTTCCGTTCGTTGGTGCTATTATTGTTTTCCGTGCTGTTTTTGCTTTTTGGTTTCACCCCTGCACATCTTTCCTGACTCCTACTTACATTAAAGTGGTCTTCGCAACAATACATCGTAAACATTGAAATATTCCACATTAGCTTGCATACACCATTCGTTCCACAAATTTTCTCTGATTTTCACAATGATTTTGTTGGGGCTGTAGTTGAGTCATTGTTGCATCCCGGAACAAAACATTTTTTTATAAATATCCATTGTTTGTTACAGTTTTATACTTTGAATTTGCTTTTATTTGTAATGTTTGCAGGTTAAGTTAGATGTGACAGTGACAGCATGACAGATACCGTAGTGGCGTAGATAAACCTTTTTTTTTTTCATTTTAGTGGCAAACATTTAATGCCCGATTCTGACTAAAAACCCTGTCGTTAGATCAAACAAAGGTCAAAAGTACTTTTACAAAAATATCTGCAATCGTAAAGTATTTTTGAAATCGGACAAGATAAATCGGTTATTTGATGGTTTTCCTCCAAATGGTTTTCGAATTAGAGCATACTAAAAAAAATGAACAATGCCAATTGTGGTAGATCATTTTTCCTTCTTTTTGATTATTGTTAGCTACCTACTGTGCTTTATTTATAAAAGTATTCTGAAAGTTAGACCTATTTCACGGAACAACAAAATAAAGTTATCCATTTAGATAAGCAGAGGTAACGGGACATGCATAAATGTTGGCAGGTGATTACTGATTACTTTGTCTAAGTATCGATAATCGATATTTTTGTGTCTACGTCATCGACACAGCGACAGCCTTTTCTGGATAACATGTTGATGGCAAAGGTTTATGATGATTCGTCTCATTGAACCCTTATAAAGCCCCGCGACTCGTAATAGGTGTTGAAAATAATATTAGGTATTATCATCGATCTTGCGTAACGTATAAAATTTAACCTTTATGTGTTTGAATACCTTTTAACAACATTTGCTCTTTTGTTAACGTATGATTAATTCGTTAGGGTTTTTTTTATTATTTTAATTTAATATAATTGAAAGCTATAAATGTGAAACAACTTCAATGAGACATGCGAAATCCCCGAGCTTAGCCGCGAACAAAACGGGAATAAGTTCAAGACGCAATAACCGAGTTTTTGATAAACTTTTATTCGAATTCAGAAAGCTAAAGCAGGATTAATTTGCTCAATAAACGAGCAGAAAGTCTTCCCCGTTGTCCCGGCGATTTCCCCGGGGCCCTAAATCTTTGTAGCCGTTATTGCTCCGTTATTCTATTGTTTATCGAAGTTTGATATCATTTTAAAATTCTATAGCATTTTCAATAGGAACTGTATTGAAATCTTCTTTCTTAGAAGGAAATTAAATTTTTTAGCTTCATTATTATTATGGCTATCACTGCGTAGTATAAAACAAAGTCTCTTTCCGATGTCTGTCCCTATGTATGTAGATCTTTAAAACTACGCAACGGATTTCGATGCGGTTTTTTTTAATAGAAGAGTGGACTCTAGAGGAAGTCATAATGTAAGTTATTGCTACTTGAGTGAGGGGGGCGTATGATACGAACTTCTAAATTCGAATTTAGGTAGTAACCAGGAGTGTTTCGAACGGTTTCTTATGTCAAGAATACCACATTGAAGATTAAAAATGAAGTAAAGGGCGCCACTACTTATGTAACTGTCATATACATAACCTAACTAACGTTTTGTAATTAATTTAATAATGAAATGAAATGTCATAAATTGCTTGAACATTGCAACAATTTATACTTCATTTAATTTAGGATGAGAAACCACAACAACATTATATTGAAAGAAAAGAAAGAAAGAAAAAGGTTTATTTGGTGCAATGCAATAAAACAATAACCGTACAAAAAATAACAATGAAAACACACCAAAAAGGTTGCCGCTCAGCATGTGTCAGACCTATGTCTGACGCTGGTTTTCAAGGCAACCAAAAAAAAACAAAAACAAAATAAACAAAAACTTACAGATAAATTACTACAACTAAAAAAACAACAACATTATTTATACAGTTGGTATTAGTACCTGTAGGTTCTGTTCAATAGTAGATTGATAAACAAGGGTTGAAATATACCCATATCACCTGAGATATTTCTGGTGCCCGAACGAAGTGAGGGCACCAATGGTTCGAGGGTGAAATGGGTAATTTCATCCGAGTTGAACACTCTACTTTTCATTTCGAATATGAGGAAATTAAAGAAGGTGTTTCACTAACGTCGCACGGTCGCACTTAATATTTGTTACGTTTGTCATTCTCTTCCCGCTCTTTTTTCTATTACGCGATTTACGAGCATTGCGCATTTCTTCTGCGCACCAATGGCTGCCGGCTAGTTTTTTTTTAAAACTTGCAGACACGGAGGTTGCTATCAATTAATTTGTCGACTTAAATATTTCAAGCTAAAAAAATTACCGAACGTAATAATTTCTACTAATTCTCGTTGTATACGCTTGCATAAGCTTATATAATAGCGGGAATGTTATTTTAAGATTATTTTGCCTTTTCAAATTAAAAAGGAACTATTAGTATAGATTATTATTTTAAACATAGATTACATGGCTGTATACGTATTTCCATTGCTATACCTCATTTGGATTAGCTAGAAAAAAAATTACTTTCAACCCAAGGGTCGCGATGAGTCACTTTCAACCCTATATCCAGATAATCAATGACCTACTTTCAGAGTATGAGAGATGGAAAAAATATTGCGGCTCGTGAACTGTAATCTCTTTACAATTTGTACTAGAGTAACAATTGACGACACGCAATGATATACTATACGACACGCAAATAAAGTGGCATTAAAACAATTTTATTTTGCGGCTGCCAAACTATTTCACTGTACTATTTGCTAGGTAAGAAATAGTTGACCAGAGGACCAGACGCAATATAATGTTATTGTGGTTTCTCATTCTAAATTAAATGAAGTATAGTATGTAATTTTTTAGTTCCTCTTTCATCCGTTTTACGTTTGTTGTCGAAATCTACTGTTGTTTTGAGCTAATTTGCGGTCGAGGCCGCTCGGCTGACTTCGGTGCGTTTGTTCGAAACTGAATTTGCACTATTTGAATTCGCTGTTGAAAACTTTAACTTGAATTCGCGAACGAGTAGTTCGTCTGTGCAGACTCGCTGGGGAATTGTTAGATTGTATGGCAATTTTACAAAGACGTATTCGAACGTATTAGATAGGATTGCCAACTGGTTTTCGGTCAAAAATAGTATTTTCCAATTTGAGGTGAAATAAAAATATACTCGGGTGCAAAAAAAGCGCGTCACTTCCCACAAAAAGTTGTATGAAAAGTGACCCGATTTCTTGCCCCCCAGTATACTTGAACATACAAAAAAACATCTCTTCGTACATGATCCTCGGTATAGGGTACTCTTGAGCTTTTGCTTTCTAAGCAAACCTTTAAACAAAATGACATAAGATTATGATAACTTAATATGACATTATGGGGTCATAGCTGAATGGTCATACCTTAGCGCTATCATCCAAACTAAGAAGACCTCTCTCGGGAGTCTATTTCTGTTACCATGATATAACTTTACCTTATTGTAGTACTACGAATAGAGGAATGTTAATTTGTAATCTTTGTCAACAGGAGTTCGCAACCCTCACAAAGGAGCTCAACCAGGCGCGGGAGCAGCTGTTAGAGCGGGAGGAAGAGATCTCCGAACTCAAAGCAGAAAGAAACAATACCAGGGTAAGGTTCAACCTCATTACTATTTCTTAGTTAAACATCTTGGGCCTAGGATGTACTCTCAATTTCGAAATTCGAGTTTCGTTATTTACTCTCTCACTCTGTTATTATATCACTCTAATATATTAGAGAGAACTTCAAATTTCGAATTTAGGATATAATATAACAATCTGTCCACGTAGACCATCTAACTAATATTATAAATGCGTAAGTATGGATGGATGGATGTTTGTTTGTTACTCAATCACGCCAGAACGGCCCAACGAATCTGGATGAAATTCGGCACATAGATAGAGAAAAGTCTGGAATAGCACATAGGCTACTTTTTATCCTGGAAAATTCCCGCGGGATAGCGATAAACGAACTCTAGCAGACGAAGTCGCAAGCAAAAGCTAGTACGGTATAAACGCGATATCATGCATCATGTATGTAGTTAACATATACTTCTTCGTCGGGACCGTCTTCACTGACAGCGTTTAATGAGCATTCGGCGTCGAATATTCGAGTCTTGGACGTTGAGCCGAACGTTGTACAGCTTACATTGATTGCTCGTTTACAAATGCTCAGATAAGTATGCTCTCAGTTAGAACGCTCCTGTAGGAACTAAGTGTGCAATTCCAAGGTAAAAACTATCCTTGGCCCTTCCAACTAAATTGGTTCTGTGGTTAAAGCGTGATGAGGTAATATACTAAACAGACGCACTTTCGTATTTATGAATAGCTTTACTGTCATATTCTTTACTCCCATCACAAAAACTTTGTTGACAAGCTCTGTCTACGGGACCTTGGAGACCCTTGCTTGAATAATTCAATATGTGTCTAGACTCGATGTATCTCGAAGATTTGCGAATTGTTTTATGCAGGAGTCGAGATTGATGGCGGTGCTTTAAACGCTTTCCCCTTATCAAGCGCGTATGAGATTGGTTCCGATACTGATGTATATGGATGATATACCCTTTAGAAGGTCGTTTCGAATCCACCAGCAATGTGTGGAAATATCCACCAATCGCAAAGCAGGACTGAGCTAGGATAGAAAACTAAAGTAAACTTATTGATAGATTTTCTGGCAAAGCAGTACGGATTAGTGGAATTATATGGTGGCAGAACTGACAAAATGGCACGCACCCTTGGTTTAACGGGACCAGGAACTCTCTTGATCAAAGAGCACAGAAGTTGATGTACTTCTTTATAATTGGGAAGGACCTGCATCTGATGAATGTTCCACGGGCCCCAAGGCACTCCGCTTCCAACTTGCCTCTCCGGGAACATTTAGGTGGAACCTTCACACACGCAGTCTTGGCCCACGTTTACAAGCCCTAACTTGTGAAAGCTCTTTGGCGTAGGTTTGGGCGCTTGTCGTCACTCCTGTCGAGTGTTGACTTTTCAACGCAAATCGAAGGTCTTGTGGCGGCATACAAGAATCGGACTCATGAAATGTAATTTTGAAAAGCCCTACAAGGTCTCTCCCAATTATTCCTGAATTTTTCAGCAGAGAGTTGGGTTATTTCGCCTGATCCCGCCCTTGACGCGGTTCGCTTTAAACATCTTTGATTCAAACGCCTGGATTTTTTTACAAGGCAAAAGTCAAACTAACACCGGAATAACTATTCAGTCTAGGCAAACTAACTCCGGAACAATAAGAGATAATGTATTTATGAGAACTGTCCTGTTTCAGCTACTCCTAGAGCATCTAGAATGTCTGGTGTCCCGGCACGAGCGCTCGCTGCGCATGACCGTGGTAAAGCGGCAAGCGGCGGCGCAGTCGGGCGTGTCCTCCGAAGTGGAGGTGCTGAAGGCGCTCAAGAGTCTGTTCGAGCATCACAAGGCGCTCGACGAGAAGGTAATTTAACAGACGCAGAGCTTCATGAGAACTATCTGGTACCCGCTTCGACTTTTGGAGAAGTAAAAGACATTTGAAGAGACTTACGCAGCGTCTGCGTATTTTGAAATCGCGTACAATTGAAACTTTAAATACGTATGGGTAGTTGGAGTACAATAAATACCCCAGTGTTTAAATTTCAACTGTCAGTGTCATGTTGCTTATAATCCACCGGTATGCCAATGCGATGTCACCAACTATCCTATCCAGCAATATTAATTTATGAGACATTAAATCAACAGGACTCCAAGCTAATACATGGAAGAAATATAATATAATATAATAAATACGTGGAAGGTAAATAACTTAGGTCACTGTCACTATAGTTCTGAAGGTGCGATTTGTCGGTGCCGAAAAGGCAAACCTTAAATATTTTTAGCAAAACGAACTAAATGGATGAATTTTGTACATTTCAGGTCCGGGAGAGGTTACGAGTAGCGTTAGAGAGAAACACAGCTTTAGAAGAAGAATTAGCGTTAACCAAAGAAGAAGTGAGTATACATTATACGTAATGTTTTCATATAACGAAAAATTTAAAACACTGACAAGACCAGGGCCTTACCATGACGTCCTAATTCCGACTCAGTTCAAGTTTCAGCTGTCACTTTTAGTATGAATCTGACAGCGAGCGAACCTACACTGAATCGCATTAAGACATGGTAAGGCCCCAGGGTCCAATTTTCGAAACCATATCACTCGGAAGTAACATTTCAAAGTGGAAAAATGTAAAACTGTAAAACTACCGCTTGTGTATTAATTAATCAATTTAATCTAACTTCCAGCTGCAACAGTACAAATCTGGGCAGGACGGCGATCGGCCCAAAGAGAACGGCGCGGTGGGCACCGGCTCGCCGGAACAAAACGGGGAACAGTTACAAACTAAGGTATACTTATGTACAATAACTACTATAGTTGTTTACGTCAAATGATATCTGTTGTTGTCAATTTGCGATATTATTTTAACACGTTAACCGCCATAGAGTCAAAGGATATTCATTCAAACTTGCTTCACGAAAAGGTCACGTAATTTCATAGCGATTTTCACTTAGCGATTTTTACGCAGCGTCTGCGTATTTTGAAATCGCGTTCGATTGGAACTTTAAATAGTTTAAATACGTATGGGTACAATACCCCTCTTTCAACTGTCAGTGTCATGTTGCTTATACTGAACAAAGTGAACCATAATGAGCTTGAGAAATTTATAAGAAGATAGGTACAATATTATCGCAGTAGAATATCAAATTTATTACCCCGTTGAACGCCAAAAATATTTAAACTTGTCATAGTCTGAGGTGAGCTGGACTTGTGACAGATCGCTTGACTAAAATTTGAAAGCGTTCAACAGATAAAATTTTGTACTGAGCCACTGTATTTGTTTTTTATTTTATATACGCGACAGGATACCGATATGGTTAAACCTCTATTAGTCGTACTACCCATAGTAGGTACCCCGAATAATTAAGAGTATGTATCTTTGCTTGGCGGTAAACGTGTTACAAAAAGTTTTTTTTAAAGCAGTTTACTGAGACGCGATTAATAATTTCTGTACATACATTACATTGTACACACACTTACAAGGATGAGGTACACTAACAGAATTAGATAATTGGTTTTTGATTTACACACGATATAGTGAATTAAATTGTGTTTTTTTCTAGAGCTTTGAATGGTGATTGTGCAATGTTTTATAGGTTTTACTTGGTTTTACTCAATTTGGATAAATCATTTCTTTCGGGTCAGATGTCTATGAAACCGTGTCTTTTTGTTTTGAAGGAATAAAGAGCGACGACGCTATTAATAAAAGAACTTACTGTATCATGAATATGTAGAGTCGTGAAACAAGCCTTAAACCATTTACAAATTGAGTAAAACCAATAATTTTGTGTATAGCATCTTCGGATGTACGAGTAGCTAGCATGTAACATTGTTTCTTTGGGCGGGCAGGAGAGTAGCGTTAACGGGGACGAGAGGAAAACCACCGAGCTTCAAAACACAATCGCCAAACAGGTCAGAGGCTCACAGCATTGAATACGCTGGCCAGTGGCCTTGGCATTCATATCTATCGCACCCGCCTACTGGTTAGAAATGGATGATTGCGTTGTAAATATCCGCTACAAAAGCTGGCGTGCTATCTTTTGAGTGAATTCGCTATTCCGCGCGTACGCCTAAAGCAGATAGCGATTTTGACCAAACTATAGCTCCTCCCTAGCCTTATTGGCTAACGCGTGTCGTCGTGTTTGCTATCTCTTTCTGCCACTAAGTTCTACCGTTGGAAAGAAATGAATGGTAATGCGATTGATGCACGTTTTAGACGATAAGTCTATGGTGCTAGTGACGTGGAATGTCTTCCTTGGGCTTTGTTGGTGAATTTATCACGTAAAAATCGTCTACGTACAGCTTAATAAATTTATTGTTTTTATTTTACTACTAACTTAGAAGACCATTGACATAAGGTAAAACAACATTTGGTTTGATTATAGGTATTTTTTAGAATTAGATACCAAGTTGTTTTTCGAGCCAGTTTTTTTTAAAGCTAGTTTCTTTTACGTGGCATTATAACAACAATCCGCCAGTAAAAAATCTGTTAGAAGACATTGTTTAATTCGCCAAATGGTTGTATGAACCTTATTTCCTTTGCCTATCCCTGGATGAATGAAGAAATTAAAAAAAACCGTCGCTAATAAGTCTTCTCTTAATTAATCACAATCACAGCGGTTTGTTAATACTTATCTTTTTTTAATATTAACGTTTGCCCAAGGATTTCATCTCCTGCCACTACAGGCTCCATTGACCTAGCCTGCCAATCGCACGCCTGCATTGCCATACTAACCATGTAACCGTATTACCATATACGTATAACCATGTAGCCGAACTGGGGTACTACTGCATTTTGTAGACGTTTACCCCCTCATTCATAAACGCTCTGTAAGCTTCTGCTAACTTAGCAATCGTTTGTCCTTATCTGTCACTTTGACATTTACCTTTCACAGATAAGGACAAACTATTGCTAAGTTAGCAGAAATCTAGAGAGCGTGTATGATAAAGGGGGTTAGTTTCACTTAGATGATTATTTCTCGTAGTTGTTAAATTTATCAGATAAAGCAAATCACTTAATGTAAATAAAAAGGTAAGATGCATAAGGTTTTGTTTGACTGTTTATGTGTTCTGACTGATTTTATAAAAAAAATCGCGATTATGGTAATTACTAATGACGTAATGTATACTTAGATTGAACATTGAGGGAGGAAAGACGCCTACTTTATCCATAAGAAATCTTTTAGTGTCCGATCTAAGCAAGGGCGCTAGGTCGAGTCGAGTGTGACATTGTAGTTTTCGACAGTTTTTTTAAAGATGACCATACTCTTAGTGAACATAATTTTGTGTTTAAAAAGGCACTTTTTACACACTGACGTAGTGTCTAAATGCCTAAATGCCTAAATGCCTTTTACTTGTTTAAGTAACTTAAATATAAAGAAGCAGCTTATAAGTACTCGTAAGCTTGTATGCATGTGCCATCTTGTATTAATTAGTGCACACTAACATTCATTAGACTAACTATAACAAATCTCACAACATCATTAACATTTGTAGTTTCAGCAAATATCAGTAACAATTAACAAAAGTAATTGTATCGTCAATAAATGTACGTAAATTATACACAATAAGGCCGTTTGTCCACCACCGCCGTCACCGTCACGTCACCGAGAACGAGATGACGGCGCCGAAGTAGCGGTACATACATTTACTTAAGCCGCGTGTCTACCGCACATCCGTCACCCGAGCGCTGCGGTGGACACGCGGCTTAAGTAAATGTATGTAGCTACTTCGGCGCCGTCATCTCGTTTTCGGTGACGTGACGGTGTCGGCGGTGGTGGACAAACGGCCTAAGACCTCGGATGCCTTATTGTTTGAATCGCGGACTTTATTTGGCCGACAGAAATTTACCATCAGTAATAAAAAACTGGGGCCTTACCATGACGTCTTAATGCGATTCAGTTTAGATTCGCTCGCTGTCGGATCCATACTAAAAATTACAGCTTTTTAGCTGAGTCTGAACTGAGTCTGAATTGGATCATAAAGACGTATATAAAAAGTATCGAGCGTTTATGAATAAGGGGATAACAATACTCTTCCAACAGTCAGCAGAGCTGAGCTCCTGGCAGCGACGTGTGGCGGAGCTTAACAACAAAGTGAGCGAGCTGGAGGAGCGGCTGGCCAAGGGGGAGAAGGAGCTGGTGAAGAAACAGGAGGAGTGCGCCAAGCTGACCAGGGATCTGCGGGAGAACAGCGCGCAGAAGGAGGACCAGGTAAGTCCCTGTGTGCATATGGTATTTTTATTCTTACCTGTCCTATTTGGTAAACAAAATTCTAACCTCAATGTGCAAATTTTTGTAAAGAATAAGGTGTGTTATATTATTAAATAAAACTAAGGTAAAGTTTTGTACATAATTTTGCTGATATGTTTATTTTTTATTTTTATTTATTTATTTCATACAACACAATTATCATTACAGGCAATGCCCAATACGATAAAGTAGTAACCTAACTAATTAGGATAACAAATTTTGTACAATGCTAGACTTGCGAATTCATTCAGAGTACAACAGAATATGTCTAAGTCCTCTGCAATAAGGTTGAGAGTGCGGAGGGCGCGTGTGAGCGGTGCCTCGCCCAGCAGGTTGGTGCGCGCGCGCGGCACGGCCAGCAGCCGCGGCCGGCGGCGGCGTCTCGCCATACCGTTTGGGACTCGAAGGCTCACCTTCTCCAATATATCCGCATTATATATCTATCCCCTTATTAATTTAAAAACATAGCTAACTATTGCGAGATCTCTCCTAACTTTCAGCTGATTATATCCGACCATACCCAAAATAAATAAAGTGGGATACATCAGTGGATAGAATGGATAAACTCCGTATTGTCTCATGTATATGTACCTTATAAATTTGTTTTGCACCCGCTCTAACATGAGACTATATTTGGCTTCGTGCGGAGACTTACCCCCTTATTCATAAACGCACTATAGGCCTCTGTTAACTTAGTAATCGTTTGTCCTTATCTGTCACTTTGACATTTACCTTTCACAGATAAGGACAAACGATTACTAACTTAGCTGAGGCCTATAGTGCGTTTATGAATAAGGGGGCATATCTCTGCCCCGCACTCTAACTGGCTTCTGACTAAAGTGTTGTATGTTATATCCAGTTCCTTTATTTACGATGAAATAGTTACAAAATAACAAAAATTAGACGTTTTGAGGTTAGAATTTTGTTTACCAAATAGAACAGGTATGAATGAAAACACCATAAAGGGGGTAAGGATACACAACAGTTAGCTTATTACGTAACTCGCTCGCGATCACCATAGTCTTCATTTTGACAGCTCATGTATGGGCTGACAATTGGCATCGGAATCAGCTAGCTGTCACATTCATACAAGAACTGTCAAAATGAACACGATGGCGATTGCGAGCGAGTTAGACAATAAGCCTACAGTTGGATGCGGGTCGAAGTTATCCGTAAGGACAGCTTTTTAAGATTAAATTGGGTTATATTTCGCTGTCGGCTGTCGCACCCGAGGCTTGTATAGGAGTAAACGCGCATGTGCGTCCGTCGCGGGATTTGGATGGCGTTGCCTGTAGTGAATACGTTAACATGCTGCGCGTCTTTTTCATAATGTAAAATTGAAAATGTCTATCTGCATATGTATGTATGCTTAATCAAAAAAAAAAAAATAGGTAACCGTTGTTGCCCAGGATGCACCGGCTTAAACTACTCTTTCCCCCTTAAAAAGGAAGGAAACCGTAACGCCTGAACACATATTTAAGTCAGTTTGACATTTTAACTTTGCCAGCCACAGACAACATGTATTTTGCCACCATTTTGGTGTATTACTGGAGTCTTAGAGGTTGGACCTTGCACTTTTTCAACAAAGGAAGCTACTTCGTCCAACAAATTTCTGTAAAATCTGAAAATTGCATACCTATTTGAAGCTGGAGTTCGATACATGCCAAAGAAATCGGTTCGTGCTTAAAGTGTATGTCCTACTTTTGGGACATGCCGCTAATTAATGATTTTTGTAAAGTGCCAGTACACACTCTGTATTCATCATACAACTGCCATTGCTTGCCCCAAGGAGGAGCGGATAGCGACGCTAGAGAAGCGTTATCTGAACGCGCAGCGCGAGTCCACATCGCTGCATGACCTCAACGAGAAACTGGAACAGGAGTTACAGCACAAGCAGGCACAGCTCAAGGTATGTTTGGTTACAGTCACAGTACTTGCAGTTATAGTTACAGTATTTTCACTTACAGTAACAGTACTTGCAGTTACCGTTACAGTACATGCAATTACAGTTTAATACAAGATTCCTCAAAATTCTTCAGGAATATTTCAGCTGAAGGTTGGGAGGGTTAGGCTAAGACCCCTATGATAATCTTTCATTAAAATTTTTGATTTCAAATTTAGAAAGCCACACCACAACGGTAACTAAGGACGGATCGGTATAGGTTGAGAAACTGGTTGAGACAGCTGTCATTTCAACAATTTCTAACCTACAAAAATATGGTGATGACGTTTACGAATAATTACCAGACGCAAGACAAAAAAGGGAAACTTAATCTTAGCCAGAAACCAGATCAGTTTTTAGTAATACATTAATTATTAACTGTAAAAATTTATTTTTGTTTGCTGTGAAATAAATAAGTTGTACTTAGTCATGCGCGTTTGAAAAACGAAACGCGTCAAAATTGAGTACTTTTTTAACAGACGCGGAGTGTTGCTATTTACAATGTTTATTCTTATGAAATTACTTCAGAAATATTTGTGTTGGCAAAACTGAACTATTTTTAAAATCAGCTACAGAAGTGAACTAATTGTAATTAAGTTCAACTACAACCCCTAGTCTAGTAAATTCATTTGAGTTCCCAAGTAGTTTATTTCATTAAACCAGATGTGTTAACCTTGTATTTACATTTGTTAAACCCTAACCATGTTTAGTATGCAATGCATGAGCACCACAAACACTAAATAAATTCGTACATGAGTCATGAAACCGCTTCCGTATTTAAGATACACAGATTCTAAAGTCATCAATAATTCAGTTTATCGGTATAACTCCCTACCTGTTATAAATTTTTCCCTATGGATTACTATGCCTTGTCTCATGTTATGATACTTATGATAGATAATTATTTAAAAAAAAATACTTGTCAAACTCGTCTTATTTCCTTACGGAGCGGTCGGTACGAATCTATCTGGTGAGCAAAAACAGGCCTTATTCTCTGGCGCCCTCAATGGGCCTTATTGTCTATCTGGTGTCCTAAAACGGACTCTCTCGCATTCACCATCTCTTTCTTTTCTTTTCGACAGAAAGGAACTGTGAAAGGAGTTGTGATTCGAGTGCGTTAAGTTTACATGAGCTTAGTATTTGTCGTGATGTTAGCTGCGGTAGATAGGTACTTGTCGCTAAATAAACAGGACCTGTTTCTAATGACTTGCATTTGCTATTTTACTAATACGATAAGTTTACTTACACATGTGACAAGTGTGACAAATACTAAGCATTGAATAGCTAAGCCAGTATAACCCATTAGACAATAAGGCCCACTTGTACATATGTTCAGCTCCAAGAAGAGAAGATTGCGGCTATAGAGGAGAAGTTGGAGCTGTCATCGCAGAAGCTGGCGCAGATGTCCTCGCTGCCAGAGATGGAGGAACAGCTGAAGGCGCGTATGGAAGCGCTGAGCCAGGTTGGCATTGTGAGGGCCGCAACACATTCATTACATTAGCTGTCTAGCTGCCTTACTTTGTTAAGACGCCGTGGTTGAGTTAGAAAGAAAGATATAATTGAAAATTAGCAAAAATATGGCACATGCAAGGGCTCGTCCAGAAATCGTGATCGTTTATAATGGGTTCAGCAAAATATCGCGAATGATCACGATGACGACGTGCGAACACATCACATGTAATTTTTTTACACAGCAGGAAATCAAAAAATTAAGTAAAAAAAATCATTTATTGCTGTTTTTTTAATTAACTGATTAAGTCAGTTCATACTAAGGCCGAAAAATACACGTGATCTTGAATGGAGGGGAGGCGGTAGCGTTATAGTGACCAAATATCACCAAGGGGGAGGGGGCTCAAAAGTAGGCCAAATATGAACAACAAATCAAGGAAAAATTACAAGAAAGCTTTCATAGTTTAAGGTCCATTGCTATTTTGTGTTCGTTTCGCATCAGAAAAAACTAAAGTCTTGACCCGTTTTTTCATTGAAAAACACTTTTTTAAAATGTACAAAACCGTAACAAAACAAATCTCTTTTTAAATTGTGACTTGGGGTTTTCAGCTATTGTATTGGTTTTTCTTCGTTTCGTACGTAGTTGTATGGTAAATGCGCGTCTTTAAGATGGTTAGCCATGGCGTCTTAATGGAATAAGGATTAGTGTTTTAGGCTCGTAGTCTAAGTGTCACCGGGATGATGCTCTAGAAAAAAATAGCCAAATTAGATCTGAAATCAATTACTTAATTCTTTGTTGTTGATAAAAAAAAGAATACAAGCTTCTTTGCTAACTGTTCTTGCATCGTCATCCATCCTACATGCATATACCAAATTTCAAGTCTATCTGACCATTAGAAGTGGGTCAAATATAATGTAAGATTTGATATTTAATAACCATAAACAAAAACGAAATATGCATATGCATATATATGCACATATATGCATATATATGGACATATGTCCATAATAGGTATTTAGTCTATTGTTAAACTATACTTAAATATATTTGCTATTATGTATGAATAACAAATACCAAACATATTTAAACTATCTTTTAATTGTGTTAATAGGCCTTAATAAAATAAGGGCTATTGCTACATTATTAGGTATTTAGTTTTGTTTTTGTTTATGGTTAAAAATAACATTTTAGAAAATGTACTTATACCATTTTCATCCTTACCTGTCCTATTTGGTAAACAAAATTCTAACCTCAATGTGCAAATTTTTGTAAAGAATATGGTGTATTATGTTATCAATTTTTTTTTTTACATAATGATTAATATTAAACTTATTGATAAAACTGGAAATTATACATTTAATACAAATAGCCACTAGGCCTTATTGCACACAGGTAAGTGCCTTAGTTATGTGTAACTAACAAAATAACTAACACAAGCACAAGTCATGCTTTATGCTTCTCATTTCAATTCCCTGTACAAGTTTAGAACTGAGACCCTTTCATTAGTCTCATTTTCATTTAGTAACCTAAATCCCTAAACTTGTTTGTTGCTCTGTCTGACTGGGTGACTTTTTATACACAGTCATGGATCTGTCAGACAGAAGATTGTTTTCGACAGATAACTGAATAATTTACGAATGCTTAAACATTAAGATTTTCTTCAATTATTAATGTAAATGAGTAAAAAAGTTTACCTATTAATTTTACATAGGTTACATAAAGTGTAATCTCCAAGACATTTAAATTCTTTCAATTTAACTACGATTGTCAAAGGCCTTATTGTGAGACGGGCAGGCGCTCTCGCATTCACCATCTCTTTCTGTCCTAATTCGGTCCCGTTTGACAGAAAGGAAAGGCATGGCCTTATTGTCGCTGTCAAAGTCAAGATTCTGACTGCGTTCAACATCTCCAATTATTTACTATCTTTTTTTTAAAGTTGTGACTACTGGGCCTTTTAGGCGCGTAATTTTGGTTACATTCAAATTCAAACCAGATTCCTGTTTGTTTCACACGTTGACACCAAATGAGATGACTAATATAGGATAGCTGGCAGTGAATGCAGGCCTTATTTTCAGCGACAACGTTACCAAATCCAAGCACCGCCAACCCTGTCTGCTGAATATATTTTTTTAATTGAATTTGCAGGCGCAAGAGCGTCACGGTTCGGCGGAGGATCGCATACAGCGGTTAGAAGCTAGCGTCGAGGAGAAGAACGCGGAATTAATGAGACTGAACCAAAGGTTGCGGATGAATGAAGAACACAATACAAGGTTGAGCGCCACTGTCGACAAGCTGCTGTCTGAATCTAACGACAGGTTTGTTGTTGAGATATTTTTATCCAGGTTGTTTTACAACTACCCGCTTTTACTTTATTTTTTCGCAAAAAAAATATATTATATACTTTCTTTAATACACAAGAATGTAATTTTATGCAAGGGAGGAGTGGTACCCCCTGTCACAGGCTTTCTTAAACCTAAAATGGTGCTGCAGCTACTAAAATTGTTATGCGTATTGATGCGATTTCAATATAAATTCTTTGACATTTAATTTTAATTTTTCATTTAAATTTTTTTTTCATTTTTTTTTAAGTGATGATGTAATTTTATATTGAATGATCAAATAAACATAAACATAAACATAATGGTATGAATTATAATAAAAAAACACATATAACAATCAAAACAGAAAAGAAGGTATAGATGTAGTGCGTAATGATTTTCCATGACATTTCGATGAATCCCATGCGGTTTTCAACTTTAACGAGATTTGAATAAGGTTCTTATTAATAAAACAATTTAATCTGACAGCTGCATTGTATACACGACTTTAATAACGTGTAACTTTAGTTGAAAACCGGATAAAATTTATTGAAATGTCATGGAAAATCATTTTGCACTACACCTATATACAGAAGAATCAATGTGAATTTAACTTATTTCTTTCCAGGTTACAAGTTCATCTAAAGGAGCGAATGCACGCGCTGGATGAGAAGAACGCCCTGACACAGGAGTTGGAGAAGACGAGGAAGTACGCCGAGGAGCTGGTGGCGGAGAAGCAGGAGATCCTCAAGGAGCTGGCCAAATGGAGGATGGAGACTGAACAGGTAGCCAATTTCCAAGTCCAGAGTTTTTTTTTTCAATTTATTTGACTCAAATAGAATACAAAAGAAGTTCAAAATACTTATATCTATATCTCTGCCAAACTGCATAGCAGTTTGTTGGCAGAAAGTGGAGAGCTCTCAATCTCTTATTTTTAATATTACACACTATGCTGTTTTACAATGATAATAATAAGCAATGCAAAATACACCCTCAACCCACAGTAGGAAAAAAAAGAAAAAACATTTTACTACCGAATTAAATCGCTAACTCGGGGTTAGGTTTGACAGTTCCATACATTTTGACACTACTTAACCCCGGATTAGCACCTAACACGGGGTTAAGTCGCTAACCCTTGTCCGTGCAAGTGATTCTTATTCATAAACACTGTAGGCTTCTGCTAACTTAGCAATCGTTTGTCCTTAAGGATAACTATCTGTCACTTTGACATTTACCTTTCACAGATAAGGACAAACGGTTGCTAAGTTAGCAAAAGCCTACAGAGCGTTTATAAAGGGGTTTATCTATTTTCTAAGAGAAGATTTCCTTTCTGAAATGAAGTAATACCACGAATTAGGTACTTAAGTACTTTTGATAGCTGTCCGTGTTTGAAGGAAGAGTGAGTGAAACAATGACGGCGGATGTGCCTTTATACTCTGTCAAATGGTCATGAGTTGTTGCCAGTGCTAACATATATACTTAACTTCTGTTAATTAAAATGGTCATTAAACTTAATTATCGTTTATCCTGATCCTGACCGATCAACGCGCTGCTAAAACTAACCCGCTTATTCATAAACGCTCTATAGGCTTCTGCTAACTTAGCAATCGTTTGTCCTTATCTGTCACTATGACATTTAGCTTTCACCGATAGGGACAAACGATTGCTAAGTTAGCAGTAGCCTAAAGAGCGTTTATGAATAAGGGGGTTTGAATGATAGAAAGAATGAAACGAGAACAGAATGAATGCAAGAAATATAAGTAAGATAGATAGTAAGTAGATTAGAAGCCAAGATTAGAAAAAGCGAGAATGATGCAGAATGCAAGAAAGAACAAGTATGTAGAATGGCAGAACGAGAAGTAGCAAAAGCGAGAACTAGTATGAAAGTGAAGACTAGGGAAAATGTAAAAATAGGCTCCGACCACGTTGGAGGTAGATGTAAAAAAAAATAAAAATAAGGGGGTTAGTTTTGGCAGCACGTTGATCGGTCAGGACAAACGATAAAGGGGTAAGTCTAGAAATCTGAGACTAAAGATTTCATCTTTCAACGCATTAAACATATCCCACTGGCACGTGCCAAATACATATCTCGACCACTACGCTTCGGTTTGTATCCATTGCGCGTGGCAACCGCGCGCACTAAACATCCCAGCGCTGACGACGCGTAATGGACACGTGGTAACAGCATCCCCTCTTACAGCTCAAAAGGCAGATGCTGCAGCAAGAGATCGCGTTCAACATCCAGCAGACGGACGCGCTCACGCGCTCGCTGTCGCCCGGCGCGCCGCCGCAGCCGCCGCAGGCCCTGTTCCAAACCAAGGTCAATATTGATGATCTAAGAGCGACCCACTCCGACCTGAGAATATCCCTCTCCTTCTCTCCCTCTCTTCCTTCTCTCCCTCTCTTCTTCCCTCCTCTATCCCCCTCTCTCTCGCCCTCTCCCCCTGTCTCTCTCTTACCTGATAACAAGATGAAAACAATTTGATACTAGCTTTTACCAATGACCTCGTCCTCGCAGATAACATCCGCGAGACAACCCCCTGTCTTAAATTATTGAACAACTCTAGCTGTTGCCAGCGACTTCGTCTGCGAAGAATTCGTTTATCGCTATCCCGCGGGAACTACGCAATTTTTCGGGATATAAAGTAGCCTATGTGCTATTCCAGACTTTTCTCTATCTATGTGCCGAATTTCATCCAAATCCGTTGGGCCGTTCTGGCGTGATTGAGTAACAATCAAACATCCATTCATCCATCCATCCATCCATCCATCCATCCATCTATCCATCCATCCATACTTTCGCATTTATAATATTGGGATGGCAATGGGAAGGTTATAGGTAATAGATAGGAGACGTTTTGAAAAAAGCTCGGGTCAGAAAATCGAAAGTCGGAATAGCCCCGCAGTTCCTTTTACGCTTGGCCAGTATACGATGATTGTATATGGCGTTCCGTTTTGCCCGCAGTTGGACGGGTCGTGGGAGAAGCTGCAGCAGGCGCACGCGCTGGCGAGCGTGCAACAGGGCTTCGACGCCAGCGACGCGGAGGTAACTGACGACCTCCCTCTCTTGTACCGCAAGCTAGACAGGGACCACGATAGCGAATCGTGGAGGCACCAAGAGGTACGGAAAGGCCGGGGATTGTTCTATTACTAGGGTTAATAACGGCCTGTTTGTTTGTGTACAGGGTCTACTGAACCGATTGTAATGCCTGAGTGGTGGATTTACCCGCAGGCTGGGTAGGCTGGGGCCTAGAGTGGCAGATTTGTGTGGGGGAGGGGGGGGCATTGACGTACAATAAACAACTAGGCTTCCAATCACGCTCAAAAACTGTCGGAAGCAAAAGTCTGCACGACGCGTCTATTGTGCAGAGTTTTGGTTCAGTCGTGTTTCGACCGCGCTTTGATAACAATGTATATGTCTCTTTCGCACCGTAATCTCAAACGCTTTAGAACAAAAGAGAGACAGGTTTCCAGCGAGTGGCGTCGTGTCATTACTTCGCACGATCGTATGCAATTGACATTAAACATTACTGCCACGAAATAAGGTGTTAATTTGAACGATTATGTTAATGTTATCTGTGTAACTTGATGTGTTGACACACACAATACATAGACAACGTCGTTCGGACGTTTCTTGAGTAACTTTTATTTGCGATTGGGAGTCTAGTTGTTTATTGTAAGTCAATGGTTTCTGTCAAAAATTTCATTTTTTAATACAGCTTTTTTTTCTGACTGTACTTGTATTGTCAGCCTTCCTACATATGTGTACCAAATTTCAAGGCAATCGGACCAACCGTTGAAGAGTTCCCTGCGGAGACGATCCTGGCTGGGTCATCGGAACTCCACTACTAGATTATTGTATTATCATCTGACTTACTCGAGTCTGCAAAATTCAGCTCAAACGGTTAAAGATATCTGCTTCAAAGTTGAGTCGCAAGATTCCACCCGGATATACATAAAGTTAATATAAAGCTTATAAAATTGTATAGCCTACTGGGCCCCGTTTCTCGAAGCTTATTAGACTAATAATATTAGTGTTTTGTCTCGTAAATTAAACGAAAAAATGAAACAAAACACTAATATTATTAGTCTAATAAGCTTCGAGAAACGGAGCCCTGGCGGCATAAGTAAATCCGCCACGGCCTGCTATGTTTTATGTAAAATAATAGGTATGTAATTGTAAAAGGTATGTGATGTTAGTACCTCGCTGATGGGAAAGCCCCAAGAAACATTAGCGCTGGCATCTTCGTCGATAAACACTCACGAGTGTTTTATATGCTTGTTTTATTTAGACTGCTTAGCAGTGATTCTAAATAATATAGATAGACAAATGATTTCAAATTGCCAATATTCTTGGTCAATATTTTTCTGCTCTCGAGATTTTTTTGGTGATCATGCAATGTTTTATTGCGAGTTTTTTACAAACCTCGAGAAATGCTTATTCCATGTACGACAACACAATCTATTTACTTCCAGGCCCCTACTTCACCAATTCTACAATCGTCGGTGACAATTGTCAATTCGAATTGCAATGCGTGGTCAATACGAAGCCAACCGGCGTAGATTCTCGTCAAAATTCAAAATTAATTTATTTGTCAAAACATAGGCTAATACATACATATACAGAGATAATATGCGTATATTTAGGACCACTATGTTGCGCCATGAGGCATACAAATAGCCAATACAATGGATGGCATGCATTTTTAGATTTTAATCGTCATTACATATTATAATCCACATGCAAATTTACAGCCTTTCCGCTAAATAGTCTTGGATAGAGTAATATGCTTTTTCAACTATAAAGTTAAATAACATTTTTTTAAATTTAGGCTGATCAGAAAGTCTTATAACTTTAGGCAATTTGTTATACACCCTAGGCATCACTCCAAAAGCACTCTTTCGAAGTAAAGCTGTTCTAAAACGAGGCATTGTGATCTTATCCTGTTGACGCGTGCTATTGAAAGTGCAAAATTGACTTATATTATCTTTTACATACATTGCAGATCGTCGAGTTTGTAATGTAAACAGAATTGTCACATGTCACCGACAATTGTCGTATTGGTGACAGGCTAGAAGGATTCCGAGGATTCGTAGCGATATCCTTTGCAGCTTGTGCATAGTGTAATTTGTTATAGAACGACGACTCGGACGGCGGCGTGGAGGGCGGGCACACGGACGCGGCGGCGCTGGCGCTCATGCTGCAGGAACAGCTGGACGCCATCAACACCGAGATCCGGCTCATCCAGGAGGAGAAGCAGAGCACAGAGGCGCGCGCCGAGGAGCTGGAGTCCAGGGTCCGTACATACACACATACACACATAAAACGCGTCTTTATCCCCTACGGAGTAGAGCCTTTTTTAAAGTGAAGGCGCTGGGCACTTTTGGATGGGTAAACAATGTTAAACTCGCGTCAGACGTAAGACGCAGGGAGAGTTTAAGTACCAGGATATCAGGAGCTAAGAGCTTATTTTGAAATACGAATGAAGCTAGAGTCGCGTTCGATCTTTGAAGTGTACGTTGATTTCGTGGTTTTAACGTATGTGGGTTTGGCCTAGTGGTCTACTGGAATAACTGCGTTCTCTCATCTCTCGAATCTCGTCTAGAAAAAGTTTTTTTTTTTTTTTTTCTTTTTGCGCGAGTATGCATGTGTGTAGTTTTCATTTCTGCCGGCACTCCCGGAGTGCTATCCGGTTTTTTTTTTTAACGGAGAGGAAATCTTTATGGATGCCCAAGGAAATATCTCAATCCATTGTGATGGGGACGCAGTGGGTTGCCACTAGGGCTTCACCACAAACGCCCCCCCTGGTGGCCCCGGCTTCCGTCAGGACTGCGGCAAGAAGGGGAGGGCCGTGAAATAGGCCCGTCTTCCATTAGACGATGAGACTCACGGACTGAAGCCTAAGCTTACAAAATCTAAAGGGCACGCTTAGCATGATTGTGGACGTAAAGGTGGTAAGAGGTAGGAGTCGGTCCCCTTTGTCGTCCTACCCTGCGCCCCTGCACCCGCGCGGGCGAGGACTCAATTAAGAGGCTGACAACACCTAATTTTGTTGAAATTGATGTTATTTAAGCACTTTTTTAAGAAAAACTACACACAATAAAAATCCAAAAAAATATGTATGTCAATTTTCATCATATTTCAAACACGCTGGAATGACTCGATACATAATTGAACAAAATCGGCTCGATAGAAAATAATTGCAAAGATTGGTCTTAAAATCATCATTAAACGGGTCTGTGTCTTTATTTTTTCAACGTATGGGTCTACAGTTAAAAACATGAAGTCAACATATTCAATACCTACACGGCTAACGAGTCATATTTCACAAATAATGTATGCTTTTTTTTATTTCTTATTATTTGTGTTTTATTTGCAAGATTTTAGACGCGCGCCAAGCTGCCGAAATAGTTTCTTCTCCTTCACTAACAGGCATGCGATCCGTATGTGTGAAGAGTGGCGCTGCTCAAGGTCATTTGCTGTTGACAGCGCCTTAAGCGGCCGACCTTTGCTATTCGGCGTCGCCATAATTACAGTTGCCGAGCATAACTGAATGCCCTGGTTCTTATTGTCTCTGGTGCTCAGCAGGTGGGCAGCTACGAGCACATGAACGTGCTGTCGCGCCGCGGGGACTCGCCGCCGCTCGCCGCGTCGCCTTCGCGGCCGCACCTCGCGCCCATACACAAGTACCACACGGTAAGAACGCTCTCACATACACATCTGGAGATAACTGACAATTGCTGTACAAAAGCGCGATTAAACATGTAATTTTAAGGTGCGTCTACGCTAGGCGAGCCGAGCACGAGCCGATCACGAACGAAGCCGTTCACGGCGCGGCGTCGAGTGAAGTTCGAGGCCAATCTAACTAATATTATAAATGCGAAAGTATGGATGGATGGATGTTTGTTTGTTACTCAATCACGCCAGAACGGCCCAACGGATCTGGATGAAATTCGGCACATAGATAGAGAAAAGTCTGGAATAGCACATAGGCTACTTTTAATCCCGGAAAATTGCGTAGTTCCCGCGGGATAGCGATAAACGAATTCTTTGCGGACGAAGTCGCTGGCAACAGCTAGTGATATTATAAACCCTAGATGCACCGCCACGTATAAAATCACTGCCAAAACTTGTCCCAAAAGTACATTCCAAAAATATGAAAGTCGCAAATGCCAAATGATATTTCAACCACATTTTGAAATATTCGAAATACGACTGTATAGAACAAACATTACAGTTTTATTTCAAATGCACTTGTCTGGAATATACGGCAGTATTAAAATTTAAACTGACAGCACGTCGTAAATCATATTGACAGCTCCATAGCATAGCATTAGCTGACGCCGAACCATTTACCACTAAGCTTTTTAATTTTGTTTTTGTGTTTTTGTTTTTTGTGGTTGTTAGTTGTAATAAACATTTTTTCTTTCTTTCTTTCTTTCATAGGGCCAGAGAGTGCTTAGTGACAGATTCTAAACACTCTCTGCTCGGGACGAGTTTTGAGCGCTCGTAGTGAATCTAGAGTTTCTAATATCATTGTTCGAGGCTTGTAAGTCGATCAACACTACACGAATTTGTGTTCGGCTCGTGCTCTACTCGTGCTCGGCTCGTGCTCCGCTCGTGCTCGGCTCGCATAGCATAAACGCGGATTTAGCTTGTTCCCCGTACATAAATAACCAAGTTAGATAACCGGCACTGGTAAAACCAATGGAGGATGATTAATTTTGATTAATTCAGGTTTAAGTGCGGCGGTGGCCCTTGGCTAAGCCGCTAACATGTTTGTTTTAATTTAGAAACCTTTATTTTACCTTAGAATGTTCTGGTAACGTAATATAGTTATGTAAGGGGAACAAGCGGTCATTTTAGTAGTTTTTTTAGTATTTTATTTCTCAAGATAATTGAGATAATGAATGTTGAAACGCGCGTGGACCAACGATGTGAAACGATGTCTCTAAATATTTAAAAATGATAAAATTGTGGGTAGTGTTGTAGCTAGAGTATATTTGGTCTCTTAAAATTGTTTCGAAATATTTCAGCAGTTCCGGTTAATTCGATTTAACCTTTTCGCCGCTACGTCAAATACAAGAGACACCCATACGCCAGACTTCTTTATTGCTTTGCCTTAGTTGAACCTAAATCCAATTAACGAAGGTTGCTTTTGCATTGAAGTAATAGACGTATATATAGGTCGTAGGCGTTGAACCTACGGTGCTGATGTATGTCTCGTTAGCGCCGAAAAGGTTAAATAGCCCTGTTAATGTTTTTTAGGATTTTTAATCATAGTTGACAAATATTTCCTTACATTGATCGATGCTAAAGTTTTTTTCGTAACTACTATAAAACAACAACATTAATTACTTATAATTATGTTTTGAACAGAACGGGCGTACTTTTTGAGTTGTGAATCGCATTTCAAACAACGTCATCTAATAATTTTGCTGTTAACTGAACAGAGGCTTTACCATGTCGTCTTAATTCCAACTCAGTTCAAGTTTTAGCTGTCATTTTTAGTCTGACAGCGAGCGAACCTAAACTAAATCGCATTAAGACGTCATGGTAACCCCCCTGGACTTAAGTATGAAATTAACGGGACTCTAACACAATTCAAAAAATTACGCTCTTTTCCATGTGCCTTTTGGTACCTATGAAACATTAAAAATATAACTTATTTTTGTAAGATTTACTACCATGTTCTGTAATATAATCAACAATAATCACTTGCTTTGTTAAAAAATATGAAAATGTTAGGTATAACTTAAGTTTGAACATGTGTAGTAGGCCGTCAGGGTAAGCGGTAAGGTGACGCAACACGTGTGCGCCGCCTGCCCTGGCGACCCTGCCAGTGCTCGTCGTAGTCTTTACGAGGTTAAGTTGTGTCCGTGGCAGGCTCCGGCGTCGATGTCGCCCGCGCACGCGCACCTCCGCGCCCCGCCCTCGTCCGAGAGTCTCCCGGCCAGCCAGGTCGGTCACTAACCTGCCGCGCTTTGGTAAAGAAAGACGTAGAAAAGACTGTCCAATTGTCCATATAAAAACTACTACTAGTTGTCTTATACAAGGTGCTTAGAATTTTTCCGGAATAATTCGGCAGATGGTTGGGTTTCACTGCACACCCTGTTTTTTTTAATTTTTTAATTATGGTTGACAAAATGTTGCCAGATGTCAAATAGGTGATGATGAACATTCCCGAAAAAAAAACCGTTATCTTGCATTAATCCTTCAATGATTTCAATTTAATAACTACATAAATCATCTTTTTTACGTCTTTTACTCGTATTTCTGTAAGTTAGTTCGACGCACCGCCATCACCGAAGGCTTTTAATATGTATACGTCCGTGTTCGCTTGATAAGCATAATTTTGTATTGTCAAATTAATATCAGTATGTAAGTAGTTAAAATGCCTCTGTCACTGTTTTATTATGTACCAAGTATTCACACAAATAAGCGACATACTTAGCTATAAAATAGCATGTATTTGTCGAAGAAAAAATGAACGAATAGTACAATTTTGTGTAAAATGTTAACTTTGTAACTAATCCATTTATATGTGTAGAAATTTTAATGTATACATTTTATAGACACTTCGCTGGGTTGCCATTATTTGGTTTGATCAATATAGAAAATTGTGAGCCAGCGAAGTGTGAGGTATTTACCCATTACCAACGGAAAGTAATACAATAATAATATAAGTTTAAAAAAGCTCTGCCGTGGGAAGATTTTCACTATAGACAATAATAAAAAAAAATCTGAAATATTTCCTTCTTGCTTTTGCTTTTTAAATAATAGTTTCCAAATGGACGGACGATCTGGTGAAGATCGCGGGAAGCCACTGGCTGAGGGTAGCACAAAGACGGTCATCTTAGAGATCCACGGGGAAAGGCCTCTGTCCAGCAGTGGTCGTCTCCCAGCTGATATGATGATGGTGATGATGATTTGGCAAATTCACCACGATTTGATGATGATACCTTTCTTAACTTTCTAGACCAGATAAACCGGAAAGATTAACGGAAATACGGATTATATTTTCAAAGTGATATTGTAATACTTTCCCCTTGATTCCTGCAGGAATGTACAAAGATTGAGATATGTCGCTTTGCATAAAGCACAGCACAGCTTTATATGACGTAGTTAGGCGAAGCTTTTCTATGTTATCTATATAATAACTTACTGTATTTTATATAAGCATAATAAATATGTTATCAGATGAACTAGCAATTGTAATCATCATATTTACCAAGTGACCTAATTATAGTAGTATCACATTTATCTACATAGTACAATTTACATTATATAGTTTATACAAAAATTAGTATGAATCTTGTAAGATTTAGGGCCTGTCTCACCACTTCTTAACTGTCAGTTATCTATGATGACGTCTCTGTCTGTTTCGTAGTAATAAATAGAGACGGAATCATGGCGGAGTGGTGGGACAGGCCATTAGTATCGGATTTTTTCCATAATAGTCTTTTCATTCTGCATGTAAAATTTCATGAATAATTAGTTCATATATTATCATGTAATTTTATTACAAATGCGATTAATATTGCATATAGTAATCTCCTATTTACGTTAGTACTTAGTATCTGTACTCTATTATGCACCCTCTTAAGGAAATATTCATGTCTAATCGAGTAATCATAAATCATAAGCCAGACACATGTCGCGTATCAATGTTGACAATACAAGCCGCAACATGCAACATGTTACAAGCTCTTGTACATGAACACAGCCGCATACCTCAAAATACGATAGAGTATCTAATTAAATAAATAACGAAATATTGGAATGTCTTGTAACGTGAAGTTCAAAACAGATTCCGTCTGCTCGTTTGCCCCCTATATTTAAAGTAAAACAGGAGTCAAGTTGTAATTTTTTTTTTTTTTTATTCAAACGTTACATTGTACACAACTACAAACTTAGCAATATTTTAATTTAATCAAATATGCCTCTCAGCTGTGTCTTCATAATTTCTTATGGACTTGTAACACATTGTTAATGCAAATTATAGAGGTTGTATCACTCAAATACACTAGTAAAGTTTTATCGGTAGCTAGATCGCGACAGCGTTTTGTTTTGCCGCAGAAATTCCGGGCTCTGGCCACATTGACATGAATAAACAACTAGACTCCCAATGACGCTCAAAAACTGTCGGAAGCAAAAGTCTGCTCGACGCGTCTATTGTGCAGAGTTTTGGTTCAGTCGCGTTTCGACCGCGCTTTGATAATAATGTATGTCTCTTTCGCCCCGTAAACTCCAAACGCTTGAGAACAAAAAGAGAGACAGGTTTCCAACACGTGACGTCGTGTCATTACTTTTCGAAATCGTATGAACACACACATTAAACATTACTGCCACGAAATAAGGTGTTAATTTGAATGAATATGTTAATGTTATCTGTATAAGTTGACGTGTTGACACACACAACACATAGACAATGCCGCTTGGACATTTCTTGAGGAACTTTTGTTAGCGACTGGGAGTCTAGTTTTATTCATGTCAATGTCTGGCCGCAACACTATCACACGAGGCCGCAACGTGCAATACTAAGTGACGCAACAGTTGCAAAGCTTTACAAACAGAGGCTGCAACGTGCAATAATAACACGCGCAATAGTCGCAAAGTATCACAAACAGAGCCCGCAACGTGCAATACTAACTCGCGCAACAGTCGCAAAGCATCACAAAGAGAGGCCGCAACGTGCGATACTAACTCGCGCAACAGTCGCAAAACTTTACAAACATAGGCCGCAACGTGCAATAATAACACGCGCAACAGTTGCAGCTGTGCGAGGACGGCGTGGCGGCGGAGGGCGCGGAGTCCCCCCTCACGCAGCGCTCGCTGCGGCTCGAGCGGGCTGCGCGCGCGCTGCACGCCGAGCGGGACCGGCTGCGGACGCACTACCCCGCGCCCTATGACTCGTGAGTACATGCCTTTAATACCTACTTCCCTACTATAACATTACAGTAACTCTGTGTAGATCTATTACGCTTTCACGCCTAAACCTCGGGACTGATTTTAATGAAATTTGGTACAGATATAACCGTAGCATCAGTCCCGGAGAATGGCGATGAGAAAAGAAAAAAGAAAATAATAACCGTACATTAAAGTACATTAACTAAATATCTTTCAACATGAAACTACCTTGAGACTCAAAAATAATTACACAAACGGATAACTCACGTATAAAAGTCAAGTGATGCTCCCTGTGGCGGAAGCCACATGATAGGCTAGTGTCATAGCAGTTGGCGGTGGCACGTTCTTAACGTGCCACATTGTAAATCTCATAATCGATCTTATCGATTATGAAGATCGCTGACTAAGGGCTAGTTTAATATATAAGCATAGTTGTGTATATTTGTAATTAGAGAGAGAAAGAGTTAGTTAGTTGATTAATTGGTTAAAGACTGTTGGAATAAGAAGAGTTTAAACTAACTACAATGTAGTTTCCCTGCTCGTCCCCTACACCATTACCACCAATAATCCTGCGGGTAAAGTGGTGACCCCGACGTGATTTGAAATGGACTGCAAAAGTTGTTTCTGTCTCCACCCCAACAATAGTTACCAACGTCAACCTGACGGTAAAGTGGTGACCCCGAGTTGGACAAGAAGACTTCTGGATGGAGTAGCAGCTGCGTCGTAAGCATCTTCTGGGTCACTACCGCCTTTGGTGGTGACCCGGAACATTAATTGGCAGTACCGAGAGCTGCAATGAGGCCGGGATCCATATTTCCCCGGTCCGTGGCAAAACGGAGCAGCTGTGTTCGAGATTTTTGGAGCTCAGAAGCAAGGACACAGGACACACACAGGATCAGGAATCAGGACAGCGTGAGCAGATACGAGTCCTGCCTATTTAGTAATTATTTTATTCATTTTGTATTGTGTCATTTTTATTATATTGTAGGTTCATTTTTTTTTATAAGGTGTTTTGATAATGTTTAATTATGACTGTGTTACAGTGAGTTTATTTCCGTAATTTTTGATTTTTGTGTATTTTGCGTAAATTTCTTGTTATTTGTGCGGTTTTATAGGATGTCTTATTTCCGAGGTTGTGTAGGGCGTGCAGGAAAGTTTGCCAGTTATATGGGGAAACCAAGAATTAGTTCACACAGGATGCGGCGGATTTAGTGTGCTCGCTCGTCCGTAACCACTGTTCATCGTCGACTGCAAATGTGGCTTGTAACAGTTCAGGTATACACGGAGAGTAACGATTAGAGAATTTTAAGCACCACATCCTCACAAGGTTTCCAAGTTGAAAAGCGCTTGAGCCTTTTGTGATTGCCATATGAGGGCACCCATTCTTCGAGGTGACTATTGGAGGTACCTAAGACGTTCAGTTTTGCTAGCATTAATAGTCAAAAGCTTCAATGCAACAATGAGTTTTTAAATGTTTTTTATTCGCATGACATGGAATAAGGTTACCTACATGTCATAGGTAATTCACCGTCACGTGGACCGCATACGCAGCGGGAAACGAAGTTCACGGTCATGAGCAGAATTTTGTCGCACGCAGTTTTTTGTTTACATTGAAAGTATTATTTATATGTTGTTAATATCGTGCGTAGTGCATAGTGTTTTTATAGAGTTTAATTTTGTTATTTAACTGTAGTGATGTGTATTGTTTTTGTTTTTGTTTTCTCTTCTCCCAAGGGGGGAGCCATGTGGCGGAAGCCACATGATAGGCTAGTGTCATAGCAGTTGGCGGTGGCACGTTCTTAACGTGCCACATTGTAAATCTCATAATCGATCTTATCGATTATGAAGATCGCTGACTAAGGGCTAGTTTAATATATAAGCATAGTTGTGTATATTTGTAATTAGAGAGAGAAAGAGTTAGTTAGTTGATTAATTGGTTAAAGACTGTTGGAATAAGAAGAGTTTAAACTAACTACAATGTAGTTTCCCTGCTCGTCCCCTTAATTATTACCACCAGTAATCCTGACGGTAAACTCCCTGCCGCCGGAGCGAGCGCTTCAAGAGAAAAAGACTATGAACTAATCCGAAACATGTCGAGCGTCACTTGACTTTTACAATACAATACAATAACTCTTTATTAAACACCACGTATAACAATCAAAACAGAAAAAACTTTTATACACGACGAACTTTTATACGTGAGTTAACTAAATATCCATGAATTATGTTATGAACGCGTCCAATTTACATACTAACCCAATGTTTTCTTTCTCTTTCACGGTAACCAGGAATTCAATAATGTCAGGATCGCTGGCCAGGATCCCTATTCACAGGTGCTCATCCGTTTCCAACACAGGAACATCTACCGCTAGCCGGACTATCTCCGTCCCTTACCCTCACTATAACCATAGACAGAGTCAGTCGGACAGTGACCTTCTTAACGCGCCTTGCGACTGTCCTGAGAGCCTATTCAGTTATGTGCCCCACAAACTATGCGTGAAATCTAACGTGTACAGGATATTGGACAACCATTTGTTCTATCATCCGTGTTTGGTAAAGTCTGCCAGTTATATATGAAAACAAATATCTCAAATAAATCTAACTAATCTAACTAATATTATAAATGCGAAAGTATGGATGGATGGATGGATGGATGTTTATTTGTTACTCAATCACGCCAGAACGGCCAAACGGATCTGGATGAAATTCGGCACATAGATAGAGAAAAGTCTTGAATAGCTCATAGGCTACTTTTTATCCGGGAAAATTGCGTAGTTCCCGCGGGATAGCGATAAACGAATTCTTTGCAGACGAAGTCGCTGGCAACAGCTAGTAAAATATAATCTTGAGCAGGCGTTGGGCTGTTCAGTTTAAGCAAGGGTGTAAATGTTTTTCAAGATTTAATTTAATTTAAAATTGAGAAACCCCTTCCTTTTTTTTAATTGAAATAAAAATAATGGATGTTGCTAAACCACAGATACATATACCTTAATAGCAGCATAATAACTTGTAATAGTGGGCACACCTGAGGTCAGACGTTGCGTAGTTGACATGTCTACACGGCAGAGTTACCAGTATTTAAATCTTAAAGCATCAGTGGCAAAAAAGGGACGGAGAATAAATATTTTTTTATAGTAACTTATGATATGAGCACACAAATAAAATGGAATTACTAAGTTTTGCTCTATTATTATATTACCCCTGACGACAATCTCATACAAGATGTATCGGGTATGTTGAATTTTTAAATTGTGTGACCCCATCCTTAGTAGAACTCGCTTTAGTAATTCCATTTTGTAAAGCAGTGCTAATACGTTGATAGCTAGATTACAGCAAAAGAACACCTAATAGTTTAAAACCGAAGCAGTTTATCTGTTTCCAAGTCAGCAAATCACTAAAGTAAGCTCGCTAGTCACACTTCAATCAGAAAACTTATATACTAGCTATGATGCTGGCTTTTTAGTTAATTTAAAACATGTTGGAAGTGAATTGCTAAAATTTGTAAAATATTGGGCTATAAAATATTTATTTATTTTGATACTTTCCACGCCTACAATCATACTAAACGTGGCCTTTAGGCCTTGTTACCTTAGTCTCTGTCTGCTCCGTCAGAGATAAATATGTGATGTTATGCATGTTTAAAAAATTTAGGTTACATGATGTCAAAAGTATCAAATTGAGGGGTTCGTGTCTTGTGGTATTCATTGAAGAATAGTATAGCCTTTTCTGACTAATACTCGTTCCGCCAGCTCGAGCCAGGAGTCTTTGGGCGGGCTGGCGGCGGGCCCGGCGTGGGGCGGCGCGTCCCCCGGGCTGCCGCGGGGGGTCGCCGCCGCCGCCTCCGCCGTCTCCATCGCCTCCATGCACCAGCAGAAGAAGAGGGGCATCAAGAGCTCGCTGGGCCGGTTCTTCAGCAAAAAAGAGAAGGCTGGGATGCCGGTGAGCCGAAACCATAAATTTTTTCGATATAAATGTTTATTTTCCAAATAGGCAGCCATGGGCTGTTACATGTTTTTGAAGTGAGCTTTAGCGGCGCTGAGCGCTTTTTGGGATGGGTAAAAAATGTAAATTTCGCGACAGACGTAAGACGGAGGGAGAGTTTAAGTAGCAGGATATAAGGATCCTCTTAAGAGCTTATTTTGAAATACGAATTAAATTAGAATCGCGTTCGATTTTTGAAGTGTACGTCGATTGTGTCGCTTTAACGTAGGTATATGTGCGTTTGGCCTAGTGGTGGTATTTTTTTTTTTTTTTTTTTTAGTAGCCTATTTGGTGTCCCACTGCTGGGCAAAGGCCTCCCCTTTCTCTTTCCACCAATCTCTGTCTGTTGCTAGTGGTATAAGGTGTGGAATAACAGTGTGTTCTCTCTGATTTTCTTTCTCTTTCTTTATTTTTCTTTTTGCGCGAGTGTGCGTGCGTGTTTGTAGTTTTCACTTCTGCCAACACTCCCGGAGTGCTACCCGATGTTTTTTCTACACTGCCAGCGTTTTTCGAAAGACGCTTTTTTCGCTTTGACTTATTCTTCTGATGCAATCTTCTTGCAGATGCAGGGGCAGGGGCAGGGCTCCCGCTCGATGTCGTCGGCGTCGTCGCTGGGGCTGTCGGCGCTGGCCGACGACGAGGCGCCCGCGCCGCCGCACCAAGACTACGCGCGCGCTAAGACCAAGTCAGTATATAGCTGTTTCATTTATTCTTTTAATTGTTCACGTATAGTTTTTAGGTGGTAATTTTTGAAGCGTGTCATAATTATCTTTCTTCGTTGTGTTGTCGTTATTTGTTCTTCATTGTATTGTCATTGTTTTTGACAAGTTTTGTGTATTTAAATTTTATAGCGCTTTGATTTTATTCTGTAATGTTGTAAAACATTTACTTATTGGCAAATAAATAAATAAACTCGTGATGCAGGTAATTTGTACCAATTTCGGTAAAATTTATATGAGACTGGCTTTAATGCTTTAGTGTTCTATCGAATAAAAAGAAACATCATCGAAATAGGAGATTTTCTCCTTTTTTTAAGTCACTTAAAGCTCGTGTCGGCTCTTGTCAATCAACTTGTGCTAATCGGAGTAGGTACGTACCTGATCGCTTCTTAATGACCCCTATGTGAGGCACGGCATTTTGGAGCTACTTCGCCGTGACCCATATATGGGACCCATATGTAAATTGACCTCTGCCGAAAACCACTAAAACTGCAAGTGATGTGAATTACAGCTGTCTAAACTCCTAAAAAAAAAAAGGGCCAACAGAGTTTCATCGGTTAAGTGGAAATACAAATAATTATGTATTTATCTAAAACAACGTTTTAGTAGTTCTAAATAACACAAGATACTTCGGTATTCTTTAATCAATTTGATGCGTTCATGTAGAAACAAAAACTGTTCTGTTATATAATTTTTATCGACGAATTTCAAGTGACTATCTTCTTTTGAGTAGTTTACATTTGTGGGATGGTTTGAAGCGCAAATGAAAGACAAAGTTCACTGATCAGCGGTTGTATTAGAACTGAAAATCTTAACCTAACGACACATGCATGCAAGTGTGCTAATCTAGGTAAAATACTCGATATATCTAAGTATATGTAACGCTGCACACCTCACATTGATCTCACCGTGTAACGAATCTCGCAGAGACCGCGACTACCGGCACGAGTTGCTAGGCGAGGCGATGCGGGCTGGCACGCCGTTCGCGCTGTGGAACGGGCCCACGGTGGTGGCCTGGCTGGAGCTGTGGGTGGGCATGCCGGCGTGGTACGTGGCCGCCTGCCGCGCCAACGTCAAGTCCGGGGCCATCATGTCCGCCCTATCCGACCAGGAGATACAGAGGGAGATAGGTGAGAATGACGCGCTATACTTTGGAGGGGATTATAAAATAATATTTAATGACTTTGTTATTCGCCAATCAAACATTAATGAGAAAGATAAAGCGCGACAAAGTTCGGGCTCATGATGTCATATTTGATTAGAAATTGTACCAAAACGTGACATCTGACGTCATGCGATATTTGGACTTGATATATTTCCGTTACGTTTGGATTTATGAGCTTAATGAACTTTTTTGATATCATAATCTACAGATTGGTTTAGGTTAGGTTAGGTTTGTTTTAAGTATAACAATCCTGTTAATTTTCCACTCTGAGAAAATCGCATTATATATTTTGAACCATTATGTATTTTAACCTATTATTAACAAACTTCAAAAAAAAAGGAGGAGGTTCTCAATTCGGTTGTATTTTTTTTGCATTTTAAACTATATACCCTTGCAAAAAAAAAACGGGCACCCATGGTTTTTGTATTTTATGTGCATAAAAGCTTAACTTTCAAAGCTTTCATGCCTAAAAATCTGTTTTTTTTTGCAAGGGGGTATTAATACGTACCCCTTAAAGACTTGTAAAATGATCCATCATCTCACCATTGCTATGTGCAGGCATCAGCAACCCGCTGCACCGGCTCAAGCTGCGGCTGGCGATCCAGGAGATGGTCTCGCTGACGTCACCCAGCGCGCCGCGCGGCACCGCCTGCGCCGCGCTCGCCTTCGGGGACATGAACCACGAGTGGATCGGGAACGTCTGGCTGCCGTCGCTCGGTCAGTGCCCTCCCTTCCGCAAGCTTATTGTCTAACTCGCTCGCAATCGCCATCGTGTTCATTTTGACAGTTCTTGTACGAATGTGACAGTTAGCTGATTCCGATGCCAATTGTCAGCACATACATGAACTGTCAAAATGAAGACGATGGTGATCGCGAGCGAGTTACGTAATAAGCTTGCTGGTCTCAATTGGGAATGGATGATTATTTTGAAAGTGCTTTGTGATTTTTCTATTGATAAGAATAACCATCTTTAGCTACAGAAAACAGTTTACAAAACAGCTGCTACGAATCATGTAGGCTGTGACATTTTATAATTGCTTACTCACGTAAGTTACGTAGATAGATTAAACATGAAAAAATAAGATTTTTTGATTTATTTTATTAGTTGTCCTAATAGAACTACAGTGCCGCCCAAAAATATATCACCTTTGTTTTTTTTTCTTACTAAAAACATGTTCACACAAAAAACACAAAGGTAATATATTTTTGAGGGGTACGTACCTTTATACCAAGTTTCATACTTCTAGGAGAATTGGATGTAGCCCATAGGTTTTGATGCCGCAGTAATCGGTTTTTTAATACCCAGTATACTGTTGTTAAAAAGCCGTGGTAGCCTAGTGGTTTGACCTGTGGCCTCTCAAGCAGAGGGTCGTGGGTTCGAATCCCGGGCTCGCACCTCTGAGTTTTTCGGAATTTATGTGCGATATCTCATTTGAAATTTACCATGAGCTTTTCGGTGAAGGAAAAACATCGTGAGGAAACCTGCACACAACTGCGAAGCAATTCAATGGTGTGTGTGAAGTTCCCAATCCGCACTGGGCCCGCGTGGGAACTATAGCCCAAGCCCTCTCATTCTGAGAGGAGGCCTGTGCCCAGCAGTGGGACGTATATAGGCTGGAGATGATGATGATACTGTTGTTTGCAGGCCTACCGCAGTATCGCACGACGTTTATGGAGTGTTTAGTGGACGCGCGCATGCTCGAGCATCTCACCAAGCGGGATCTGCGCACGCAGCTCAAAATGGTTGACAGCTTCCACAGGTAACAGTTAGCACTTTCACGACAGTGACCCATTTATGGATCACGACAACTAGCTTCACAAGTCCGTGGCTCATATATGGGTCACTGCGAAATAGCTTCGCAAGTCTATACCCCGTATATGGGTCACTGTGAACTAGCTACGCGAGTCTGTACCCCATATATGGGTCACTGAGAACTAGCTTCGCAAGTATGTACCCAATATATGGGTCACCGCGAACTAGCTTCGCAAGTCTGTACCCCGTATATGGGTCACTGCGAACTAGCTTCACAAGTCTCAAGTTTAGGTCTTGTTACCTGTGCTGTCTGACCCGTAAGGGTTAAAGACGTTATTTATGTACGGAAAGATGAGGATCCGGGTTTGATTCCCGGCCATAGCTTTACTTTCTTTCTATGTTCTAGTTTTTAAAAATAAAAAATAAAATAAAAGTCATTTATTTCGGACATCAAGGTCCATATCGTATATTTTTGGTCCATATATTTTTAGTATCGTTTATAAATTTAAATGTTATTTTGCAGAACGTCGCTCCATTTCGGCGTGGCGTGTCTGAAACGCGTCGGCTACAGCGTGCGCGGGCTGGAGGAGCGGCGCCGCGCGGCGGAGCACTGCAACCGCGACGTGCTGGTCTGGAGCAACGAGCGCCTGCAGCGGTGGCTCGTCGCCATCAACCTCAAGGTCGGACCATCACTATGATCTACCCTACCCTACCCTGCCCCACTCTAACCTGCCCTACCCTAACTTCTACGGCAGTGGATCCCTGCCAGTGGCCCGTAGGAGTCGAATCATCATCTTCCTAGCGTTTTTCCCGGCATTTCCCACAGCTCAGTGAGCCTGGGGTCCGCTTTGACAACCTAAGCCCAAGATTTGGCGTAGGTGTTTTTACAGAAACGACTGCCATGTGACCTTCCAACCCAGAAGGGTAACTCGCCCGGGATTCGAACTCGTGACCCTCTGCTTGAGAGGCCACAGGTCAAACCACTAGGCTACCACGGCTTTTTTTCCGTAGGAGTCGAATGATCCATGATAATTGATAACAGCCAGACGCGCAAATACAGTTGATCTTAAGGTCTTTGCCCACGACACCGTACCGTTCTATGACCGTAACTCAGTACACCTTGCCTTGTCTCATTAGTACGATTAGACAAAGCAAGGTATACGGATACGGATGATGGGTAGATACGGCGTAGTGGGCAAAGACCTTTAGGGTATTTAAATTTGCCACCATGCTGATTTGGGACAAAAAAAAAAACATAGAATGTACCAGTTGCTTCATGTCCCGCTCATATAGTAAAAAGTCATCAAAGGAATGGGTGAAAATCTTAGGAATCATGTTATTGAATATAGGCGATACGGCTAGAAAGTCATCAATATTTTGATTCCCCTTTTGTACCTATATACCCACAATCATGCTAAACGTGGCTATTAGGTCTTATTATCTTAGGCTCTGTCTACCCTGTAAGAGAAAAGAGACGTGATTTATGTATTTAAATTTAACCATGCTTTTTTCAAGTTTAATCTCTGCGTTTTCTGTAAGTTGCCAGTGCTGTGACCCACAGACTAAATTTAAGCAACGGTAGCGTTTACGAAGACGGCTATAAATAAAAGCGTTCAATGCGGCCAGTGACATTTACGTAAAGTTTTTTTATTCAGGAGTACGCTAATAACTTAGTGGAGAGCGGCGTGCATGGCGCGCTGATCGCACTTGACGATAACTTCGACGGCAATAGCATGGCGCTTGCGCTGCAGATACCCACGCAGAACACGCAGGTAAGAGCGCAGGCGAGGGCTTCTATAATAAACTTTCTGATTTTTACCTAGTTATTTGATGTTTTGATGGCTTTATCTAAGCGGTTGGCAACTATTTTGTAATCAAAACCACCACCTCTTTTTTTGGCTCTATATCTGCTAAATATTTTCCGACCGCTGTTCTAATAAGACCTTTGTAACGCTTTTGGTGCTAGCCGCCTGCGCTAGCACAATTAATTTATTTTGTGTTGACCTGTGCTCATGTGTGATTTTGAAATCGCTGTTAATTTTTCAGGCGCGGCAAATTCTTGAAGTAGAATTCGCGAACCTTCTAGCGACGGGCACGGAGCGAGCGGCGCGCCTTCCGCACGACCACGCGGCCGCCTCCTGACACCACACCATGAACTAAACCCACGAGCCGCCCGCAACCCACTACCAACCCACCTCCAAGGTTGGAATCTTAGCTACGCGCGAGTGACACTTCTGGCTGCACGGCAGTAGCATTTGCCGCCGCCGTGTAAAAACAACGACCAAAGCGTGACGAGTGACAGTGCGGTGAAGTGAACAAAACGTTTAATTTAAATTATTTGACTTGCGTTGGTACAAAACGGCACGAAGTGATATACTTTTAACTTCCATAGAATTATGGATGACGGATTCTAGGGAATGGCCTTCGAATAGGCGGGTTTGTCGACATTTTTAAATCTGTATGTGGTAACATTCTGTAGTAAAATTGACATCTAGCAGTATATTGGTGACGTATACGATTTTGAGTTTTTGACGTTTGAAAACGCTTGATATAGAAATGTTGATTTATTTTTAACGCTAGTACAAATTTCCCCGAATAACAATACAATAAAGTAGGAATAAAATAAATTCGTTTGAAAACATATTTTTACACAATTGTTTACTGCAAAATGTTGCCATTGTTTAAATCATTGTTGATACTTACAATAAAAAGTTGTCATTACTGTTATAAACTATAATAAAACCAGTTGTAGCGAAATAATGCTTTACATATTATTATAATATAATATAAATACAAAAGTGCTCTGATACTGTAGATTTACTATGTACTTAACATTTATTCCGATATTTATCAATACTAAAAAAAACAAATAGATATATTTAATCGGTGTCGTGATCCTTAAACTTCGGCAAATTATTATCAGTCTCTGAAATGTTTAATTAATCGAAAATAAGTGACCCTTTTAAGTTCCATTTCGTTTCGCAAGTTTCTCTTCTGTTCAATCTAACTCTATCTGAGTCTTTATGAGTATAGAAAAAAAACATCCTGACAGCTGTAAATGAAGATTTTGAAAGCGGGTTGAAATGTTTTTTTTTGTGAATTCTGGTCAATGATTTACCCAAGTATAAAGGTCAGGTCACCGTATTGGACATTTTCATATTCTGATGCCAAATATTAGTTACAAATTGACTAATATATTTAGACTTTAACAATGCTTCTTTCGTCCTAAGTGTCATTTCAACCGGGTCAGAGGTTTTATGCGTCGAAACGAGTTTTTCTCTCTTCAACGCAGAAATGTCTCCATCGGTTGGTCCGATAATAAGGAAGTCTGTAGCTACTTTTACGAGACCACTCTCGCACGGAAATTCGATTCGATTTGGACATATTCAAATTAGGTGTGCCTAATAAAAATGGGCTGCAAATCAGAAATAATTTGCGGCTTACTTTAACATTTTTAAAGTATTTGCAAATATTTCTCGCAGCCAGTACCTTATTTTTTAAGATTGGACAAACGCGATTTATCGAGCGAGAATAAACTAGCAAGTATTTGAACTAAAAGTGATTTGCCTAATCTTAAAATAAGGTTTAATATACCATTCTACCAAGTGCCTCACTGAGGTGTGTATATACTAGCTTTATGTAGTTGAATGTGTGCCTCTCCGTTTGTCTGTTCATAACAACATAGTATTATATCAGTATAAAGATTTCATACAAACGACTATACCGTTGAAGTATAGTTTTATTTAGATTTTATTTTAATTTTACATCCATGAATTTAAATACTTGGGTTGCACAGTCACGTTGTATTTTATTTTCACGTTTAACCAAATAATTATAGAAGGCAAACTCTTGACATTATAATATTTTAATACAGAGCTTTCTACTGTCCTAAATTTATTTTTAGTCCCCCATAGTTACGAATAAATTGGTGCGTTAGATAAATTTTATTCGTTGATAACTGCTATAGTGCGATGTGCAAAATGTGGGGTCACACAACGGAAGATTTGTAATACGGTTCGAGTACATTTCGTTTATTTTCTGTTTCTCTCTGGAATTACGAATCTGTATTTCGCTAGCGGTAATATAATGTATACTTTTGAGAGAGAAAATAATGGGTTACACATAACCTCAAAAGTGAAAAACTGATATTTTTTGCTACTCATAACTACGTGTGCCGATTCCTGTTGTGTGACCTTTTAGACTCCAGCGTGCGTCGTGCGGGCGCCCGGTTACTAGTCTGTGTACAGTGTTATGCAAATTGTTTTAAATTCTTCTATTTAATTATACACGTGTCGGCTCCCGCCGTAGCTATAACTATTTTGTTAGCCTTTACAAATAAAGAGGACGCGACGCGCGCGCGACGCCATTTTGTATTTATTTTTTTAATTGGAATTCGACTAACTCAGCGCCGTGCGCGCGTCGCGCCATTTAATGTAATGAAGATTATAATTGTATAGCTTAACGATTAATTTGAATCTTTAAACTGTAGCGAATATTGTAAATATGGATTAAAAACGTTTATATCCGATCGCGGACATAGCAATACTTAGCTAGCTAGGATGTGTTCAAACTTTACACGATTATTTTTAATATTTTACCGCTTTACTATTTATTAACTAGGAATTATTATTTATTAAGTTTTTAACTACTAGTTGTCGGAGCTGTATCGTCTAATTGGTTACGGAATAATTACCTCATGTGGTGTATTTTTATCGGTTGTCAGAAATCACAACGTTTTATTTGTAATGTTTATGCGTGAAGGTGTACGTATGTACGTGAACGGGCTGCTGTGTACTTTGAATAGGGTTCCCAATAACTGTGTATAGTGTAACGAGTAACAGTATTAATTAATATTAGGAAGTGTAACGTGTGGTCGCAGTGTGAAAATTATATTAAAAAGTTATTAAAACTTAGCTAACTTTGAAAACGTAACTAAAAAAGTCCTCTTGGCCGCAGTTTATGCGGTATTATTGCGAGATCCTTTTTTTGTAATCAAAAGTTGTCTATATGCCATCTACGGGTGTCTTCGAACAAAAATACGCACAAGAAACGCAGTGCATGAAAGCATTACATTTTCATAGACAAATGGAATTCAAAACTATGAAAATTCATTGAACAACTTATAAAACTTCTGAATGAAGTAAAACGACCGTACACTGAAATTAGCGTTACTGAAAAATGTATAAAAATTAAAGTATGTATAATAAAATTAAAAGTAATAAACTCGGCTGTCCGACGCTGGTGCCGCCGCGCGGTGCCGCCGCGCTTTCCGAAAACCTTGAATTATCGCGTGCCTAAAACGGTAGGTATTACTTTTTATTTATATGTATGTTTTCTGAATCCTGTGGATTTATTGTTTGATTGAACTTCCGTGTAGATATTACGTCTAGTCAACTGGGGGTGCGCCAGCGCCGGACGACCGGGGTAGGGGTAGCGAGAGCGAGGCGCGAAACGCCGCCGCCTCTCTATATCATTCATACACATCATTGTTTCATTATCAATGAAATATTAACGACTACATAAAGTTTTATATGCGACTACGTTTACAAGATGGTTATTTAGTTATTCGTTAGTGTATAGCTTGTCGGTGTAGCAACAGTTTTGTATGTCGCGTTCGATAGTGTAGCCCGCGCCGCCTCGAACGTCCATCGACCCCTGTTCCGATTCCTCCGTAAGTGCCAACGACACTCGGGAGCGGCGAACAATAACTAGAATAATTCCGATGTCCACATTCCAGCTCGAACGAACATCAGTCCCTGTGGCTCGCTACCAAAGAGTATAAGTTACCTTCACGTTAAGGAATTAATGTAATATAGGTTTTTAGTGAATTCCGATGTATATAATTTGGCGTACATGTGTTGCATAGCTTCGTTTAGGAGTGTATATCGCATTGTATGCTGGCGGTCAGGTTATGCCGGTCAGTTTCGAGTCCCCGCATACATTCCATGCTTTCAGTGTCACGGCTTGCGCGCGCGCGGCCTCCGGATCATGTAACGGTGATTATTTTGACCAATATAATCTGAACTACTGTGTAACCTTTGTAAAAATATTTATCAAGTGTGCGAACGACGTATGTTGCGCATAATGATAAGAAGTAAATACAATTTACACGATACAGATTTTTTGTTTTATTTCTATAAATAATGCGTCTGCGGAATAAAGTACAATAAATTTGATTCGACTTTGATTGAAACTCAAAGAGTATTGATTTGAAAATTTGAGCTTGACAGCCAAGACAACAATGGCAACATCCTGCCAATATAATAAATAGGTTTTGCTTGTGTTTGCGGCATGATCTCTAAAACTCTGAACCGTTTCAATAAATTATCAAGTAAGTACCTAATCGCAAATTTTAAAGCTACACTATTCCTGATAGACTACTTTTTAGCTCTGCGGGACGCAGACGAAGTTACAGAAAATAGTCTTGTATAAGACAAGTATTAAAAGATACTGCACCGTAGGTACCTTGAGCGAGGCAGGTCGTGGTCCACCTAATTTGGTACACCAGGAAAAAATGTTGCCATTATTTCGAATCACTGATTATTATTTTAATACAAAAATAGGTACATAGGTAAGTTAGATTAGTTAGTTATCTTCATTTGCCCGAAGGGCAAAATACCCAGAAAAAAGAGCTCCGTAGAAAACCAGATGGACAAACTGTAGGTAGACCACGACCCATAGTCGCTTGAATGCCCTTAGGGCCCTAAACCAGTGGAATGCCACGGAAAGCACACGTGCGTTAGCTGCCGTAGGTAAATGTCAAGAAATGGTTGGATTTGGATCCATATGGTAGCTGGCGACGTCGCCGTGACGTCCCGGTGAGGCAAGGCTCTGATTCAAAGTCTGATTGTTGACCGAAGGCCTCGTCCCTTTAGCACCCTTCAACACAAAATTCCCAACAAAAAGCAATTATTCAAATTTTAATAACTTATTGTGCGGCGCATGCGGCAATAAGTAGCTAGCGATTAAACGCTTAAGGAATACAAGAACAAAAACAATGAATAACTTAGTCAACATTTATTTACACAAATCACATCTGAGGTTTCTTCTTGTTCCCCATCTTGCTTAGAGTCCTGCAGATCTTCTTCTTCAACTCTTTCTGCCTTTTAAGCTTCCTCCACTCGATCGCATCCATCTGCCTCTTGTGCGCCTTGAGTCTTTCCTTGGTAGCTTGCTTCTGTGCTTCTTTCTTTGTCTCGAAGTTAGTTTGTAGCATCTTCATGACGCTTGTTACCTTCTGTTCGTATGGACTCTTGATTACAGCTACTCTGTCTTTAGATGCGTCTTTGGGAGCTTCCCCTGACAACGTTGTGATTTTAGATTTAGGCTTAAATCTGTAGGGCAAACCTTTCTGCAATGCCTTTGGTATGACCAAAGGCTTGAAGACAGCTGGTTGCCTCTGTATATCAGTGTACATTGAGTCCTTGTTGGCGTCATACTTGATATTGCGCTCTCTCTTCAACTGTCCCTTGGTCTTCATACCTTGCCAAGCGTTCTTCGCTTCAACTGGCAGCAATAGGTTCACTACAGGTGCATAGAACCGTGTAACGTCGACTTTGAACCAAGTCCTACAGAAAACCAGGTCGCTCATTTTGATTTTATCTTCAAAAGTCGCTCGGAACCCACCCTCTGGCTTGTTTATTGCCTTCTTGATCTGACCACTGATGCCAGACACTGTTTTAACTCTTGCCCCCTCAAATTTCGCCACTTCAAGAGTACTGTTAAACATGTCCTTGATAAAAGCTGTTTTCTTGTATATTTTGATTGGTGTGCCAACCAATTTCAACTTTTTGACGATTTGAGTGGATTTGTTGATTTCATTAACACTGCCTGTGGCTGCTATTCTGAAGCCAAGCTGCTTCATGTCGTTAGGATCATTTGTCACTGTTTGCAAAGCGAGAAAACCCGAGTTTTGGGGTGTGGTTGGTCCATAAAAGTGCATATTGCAAGTGACATGCTCAGGGGTGTATTTCAAATACCTACACTTCAAATCATCTTCTATTTTCGAGTAAATAGGTAATGTTTGAAACCGTCTCCAACCTAAAGAAATTATCAGAGGGTCATTCGTCTTTAATATCTTCTTGTACCATCTATGTTTCTTAACTTTACAAGAAACATAGCCTATGTTCTGCTCTGCCATGTTTAATGATCCTATTAGTATAGGATAACTTGCCTCGAAGTTTGTTACAAACTCTGCAGGCATGTTTTTAAATAGCATCCTGACGTACAAACCTGGCCGAAATCCCTCCACTTCAATTCTCATACCATTGTCTAGATTATCAAACACTGATTTGTTCAATTCAGATTGCTTTAGAGCTTCAGCTTTTAAATTCTCATAATAAGAATGGTCACCAGTTATCCTGTGCTCATCTGGATTATCATATTCTGAATCGAATTTAGCCTTTAATTTCTTTTTCTTTTCTAATATTTCAGCTTTAGTCATTTCGCCTTTACGTTTAGTCCCAGTTTCTTCTTTAGACTCGCTTTTGTCTTCAGCAGCATGTTTTTCACCTGTTTCAAGATCCTCAAAGTCACCAAACATTTCCTCATCTTCTCCATCACTGGCATCATCAAGTTTAAGAAGCTCTGAAGCGTCTTCATCAGCTGATCTCTTTCCAGTGACAAAACTGTTGATCAAAAACTGCTTATTGGCTTCACTTGTCCAATCCCTTATAGTTGGTTTATTTAAAGAGTAAAAGAAGGAACATTCATCAACATCCAAAGACTCTTTCTCTTTATGTTTCTTCTTTTGATTATCTGTTACCTTTTTAAACAGACCACCTATCTCTTCCTCGTCACTATCGTCAGACTCTTTCTTTTTTTCTTTATTCTTATTACCAATTTCGAATTCACCATAAACAAGTCTCATGATATTCTTAGAAGTTTTCTGTCTTTCAAAATATGCGTCGGTGGCTTTCTCACTAAGTTTGTCCTTCCATTTTGAGCCAAAATCTTCAGTATCAGATTCACTAGCAGAACTTTTATTATCATCTTCATCCTCTTCTTTCTCAGATGCAGAACCATTATCTTTTTCCGAACCTGTATCATTATCCCATGGAACTTTGGTATTGTCTTTCTCACTTTGATCAATACCAGAATCATTATCAGAGTCATTTCCATCTCCGTCTGATTCAGAATCATCAGAACTTTCCTGTGCTTTATTATTATGTTGCAAATATTCATCATCCTTAATCATATCTGGGTATATGACAGCTCCACCACTGAACAATTTAAAACCAGATTCCTGCATTTGTTGATCAACAGTCTCTGTTGTTTCAACAACATTTTTAAGCAATTCTTTCTTTTCATTTACCTCTTCATCTTCTTTTGTATGTGAATGTGAACCTTTAAGTTCAATGTATACAGCATCTTTATCATACACAATGCCACCTACACCTGAGAAGGGGGCATAGATCTGTCTCTCTCTTTCCATCAGATGTCTCTTCTTCTCCTTGCTTGGAAGCGGGCAAGGGTCTGGTAAGTGTGAAAGCTCACTGATCTTCATGTCACCAACTCCTGAAAACATAAGTTATGTATTACATACTGGGCCCCTATGTCACCAACGCGACAATTGTCGGCGACATGTGACAATTCTGTTCACATTACAAACTCATTGTAATAAAACTGACGATTTAATCCATATTCTGGTGGAATGTGACCGGTATAAGCATGCTAGAGAGCAGTACCTGGAGAACCTAAACATGCATAAATGGTGGAGTAAATGTTTTGCTGGCTTGCCCTTCGTCGGATAAAGCTCTTAGGATATATAAATTTATGCAGAATTCTTTCATAACCAGAGCATCTGACTGGGGGAAGGGATGCTGCATGAATATTGATCTCCGATCCTCTTGAGTCCTCCCATGAGGCTGACATAGTCACCCCTGTGTACTAAAGCCTCTTTAAAATATAAGATTAAAAAAAATAATAAAAAATTACAGACTCGATGAGAGGCTACATCGGTTGGCTACATATTGAATGTGCGTTGCGTTTCGATTTTTCACATGTCGCCGACAATTGTACAATTGTAGAGTTGGTGGGTTGGTCTTTTGGCAAAAATTAATCTTTTATATAAATGTAGCAATAAACTTATAGAAACTTGGACATGTTTAGGAAGTATGTTGGGCTATAAAATGTAAAATTGCCTTTTCTATAGACATGGGGAAAAGCGTTACATTTTGATATCAGTGACTGCGATCCCGTTCCATAAAAGTCACAGTGAAAAGTCACCGTGACTTTGTCACGCCTGTTACTCGTGTCACTGCATGATATTTGTGTCAACGTTATTTTTGTCACACTGTTATTTCATCGTGATTTTGTCACGCCGGTTACTCATGTCACCATATGATATTGTCGCAGTGCTATTATGACGTGGTTTTGTCACACCGTTATCACACTAGTAATTGATCCTAAATAACCTTTACACTTTTACAGGCTTAGAACTGTCGCACATAATAAGTAAAAAATAAATACATTTGGGAAATTAGTTCATAGTCATCATAATCATCACAATCATCATCATGTCATCATCATCATCATCATCATCATCATCATAGCACTCATCATCATCATAGCCCTCATCATCATCATAATCATCATCGTCATAATCATCATCATCATCATCATCATTATGGACGGTGTTCATCTTTTTCATGTGTTTTATGTACAATAAAGAGTTATACATACATACATACATACATCCTTTTCTACGAGTATGCTTCATTAAAACAACTCTTTGACACGGATAAGTGAGCAAGCACTCATAATTTTATCGCTGTCTCACTCGCTCTCAGGCAGCAGGCATCATCTGATGTTTGCCACGAAGTTCCGAATCCGAACACTCCCGACTAAGCCCGATTAGAGCCAAGCAGAGCCGTCACGTCACAGTCAGTCACTGTCACTGCATCTCGTCTCGTCACTGCTTGCGCTAGGCGCTAGGAAGGAACAGTTTAGGAACGTATGTGATTTTGTAACATTGTTATTTTGTGAAAAGTCACAGTGACACGTTTTGAAGGCGAGTCACGGTGACTTTGTCACCGTGACGTTATTTAACCCCCATGTCTACTTTTCTAAAAAACAATGTGTAAGTGAGCACCTGTGGGGAACTACAGTCAAGGGCATAAATATGTACATCACCAAGATGTCAAAAACACCTTTATGCCATAAAAAATAAGATTGGCGACATATATATTTGACATGATGACTGTATTTATATTAATTCCCTCAACTGTACATCCAAAAATCACAACAGATTACTGAATAGGACTAGGAAATTCAACTAATGAACAAAAAGTTATTCATTAAATTTACCTGCAATGTGCACTGCAGCATCCTTCATGAGAGGCACTCCTCTCACATAGCCATAGAGCACAACATCTCTACTGACTTTTGGATCCCTTCTTATCGACTCCTGATTCGTAACATCTTCCATCCTGTCACCCAATACATAAGCGTGTGTCATCCGCCAACTCAAAGGCCTAAATTTCATCACGGAAATAAATCTCGACAGATTCTTAATTTCGTTACGCAAATATTCTCCATGGACTATGCCGGAGAGATAGAACAATTTAGCTCCAGCATATACTTCGGTCCAAAATCGGTGCTTCAGAGTCTTTTTAGTAGTTTTTAATGTCTTCGCATTCTTGATCATGTCCAAATGTGTCAACACACCCATGATCTTCGGCATACCATGCACCTGGCATATGTTTAGGAACTCGAATATTTCCATCTCGAAGCCGAAACTCGCGTCACATAGCAGCAGAACTAAGTCCGCGCATTTCGCGATGTCTATCATAGAGTTCACGTCATTGTTGCATTCAATGAGCGTTAATCTGCGTTTTTTAGACGTCACTATGGTCACAGGCCCGTTGATGCTCGTAACGTTGGTTTTTACGAAGCTTTTGATCAAGTTGTTGATGACCGTAGTCTTACCAACGCGCGGGGGACCGACAACCGCTACAACGATTGGAGGCGGTTCTAACGGAGTTTTGTCAACTTGAGGAATATGTTGCTTCTTCGCAATGATATCCTCTTTCCTTCGAAACTGCCGCTCAGCGCGCACGGCTGACTGAATAGCAAAGGCTTTCGGATTTCGCTGTCGAGCGCTTAGGTTAGACTGGTCCAACTGATTCTTCTTTTTCTTCTTCTCTGCTTTGCGGCCTGCATGTTTGGCTCGATGCGATTTCTTTTTATCAAAGGCTGATTCGTCAGCCATGATGGTGATTCAAATTCAAACTTAATACATTTATTAGCAGTATTCAAAATAAATTCACGTGGTCGATCCGACTACCGAACCGTGTTGATTTATGATTTTGATAATGACAGTGACGTTTGACGTATGTATGACTCTGACGATGACGTTAGTTGAGCGTTTACGAAGACATTGTTCGTCTTTTATTTTAGGGCCTCGTAAAAATATAGTAAGCAGTCTAATGATCTTTCCTGCAAGATCTGACTGTATTGTTACCACCATCTTGCTAGCTAGTCCTGCTGCCAAGCAGTAATGCTTGCACTGCTGTGTTCCAGCGAAAAGAGTATGATAGCCGTTCCGGATTAAAATAAAAGTAAAAAACGGAGGAGTGAATCTTTGGTTGCTTGTGAGCAGGAACCCTTAAATAGATTTAAAAAAAAAACTTTTCACAGAAAGTAAAGCAACTAGCAAGAGTAGCAACACTGAACTAGTTCTGTCAAATTGTCAATGCAGTCGATAGTATTTTTGTTGTATTTTGTGGACAATGTTCTTGTATCTGGATGATGTTAGCAAAAAACGTAGCTGTTAACAATAGCTCGCGAGTGGCTGACTAGAGCGTGCAATAAAACACAGTTACTATGACTACTTCGGAGCTGGACAGCCGAAATATTGCTATTTCTATGTGAGTGTTATTGACGTTTTTCGGGCTTATTTACTAATTATAGAAGGATCACGCACTTGTAGTGGTGTTTGCGTCGTCAACTTTGGTCTATTTGCATAAGGTTTTCCGTTATCAGTTCTCTCTGTGCCTCTCGGTACGTCAGTAAACTAATTACCGCAGTGATCGCCCGACTCGCGCTCTAGACAATGGAACTAAACACTTACGGGAGGCCGACCGTCACAAATCTCTTTAGAAACAGATTCAAATTAGACAGTATGTTGTTTATAGACCCAGTCATTCTGTTTCCTGATAAATGGTTTGTGGACACCTCAAGGTAAGTTTGACAAGATATTTAATTATTGGCTGTTGCCCGCAATTTCGTCTGCAAAGAATTTGCTTATAACTATCCCGCAGGAACTACGCAATTTTCCAGGATAAAAAAATAGCCTGTGTGTTATTCCAGACTATAATCTATATCAGTGCCAAATTTCATCCAGATCTGTTTGATCGTTTAGGTGTGAAAGAGTAACATCCATACATACACACATTCGCATTTATAATATTAATAGGATTCTTATTTTTACGTGCCTTACTGAATTAATTATGTAATTGTTTTACCTACACAAACATGACATTACTCAGAAAGTTTTTAAGCAAGCCCAGATACACCGTTAGTTGTAGGCATAACCGCAACCCTGACTGAGGACATAATGTAAGCAAGGACATAAGTAGTCTCGCTAAAACTTGAGCAAATTTCGGGTGGAGGTGGCCAGTTCATTTTTAGAGGGCTAAATCCACACATTTGTACAACAAACCTTTATTTATCAAATACATACTACATACTCAAAATAGGTAATAAAAGTTGATATTATAAATAGAAAAATAATTTTTAATTGCCACTGAAAGAAAATTGACCAGAGAATAATTGCTAACTGATGTAACATCTTAATTACTCAATTATGCAGTAAGATATGATGTCAGCGTTCAAGATAACATTTACCATTCCGCTATTCAGTACTCATTTTTAAGTCTTGGATGTTTGTAATTAAATTTTACCTTGCGAGTTTATTTGAAAATTTACCAAGTACTCGCAAGCTATTTCAACCAATTTACACAAAATCCTTGATACATTAATTACTCTACTGATGAGTGAAAACCGAATGAAAATCTGTTCAGTAGATTTGAGTTTATCTCAAACAGACCGACAGAGCCAGTGGACAATTTTGATTTATAAATACCTATGTAGTGAAGCAGGGGCGTGTTGCATAAACATATTCAACTCAAGCATATTTATTTGGCATGACTTGACCTTACCATTTTGTAGTGTAGCAAACTAAAATAATTCATGAAGTTACCATGGTAACTGTATGATATAAAATTGTTTTTGTCCCTGCTGACAATTGATGATTAAAAGGTCACTGATCTCATCAGTGAGCCACCACTATGTGTCATCATTATTTAGCACATATATGCCTATTTTGTATATGCTATTCAGTATGTTACGGAATAGGCTCATTGTCTATTACAGATGTCCTGTGGTTTGTTTCGTCCTACCAAATTAAATGTTATCCTACCAATATTATAAATGCGAAAGTTTGTGACGATGTGACGATGTGAGTGAGTGAGTGTGTATGTTTGTTCCTTCTTCACGCTAAAATGACAGGACAGATTTGGACAAAATTTGGAACGAAGATAGCTGGTACCCTAGATTGAAACATAGGCTACTTTTTATCCCGGAAAATTGCATAGTTCCCGAGGGATAGCGATAAATATGTCAATTGGTAATTCTACGTGGATGATGTCGCGGGCAGAAGCTAGTAAGTTATAAGGGAATGAGACAAGGACTGAGTATAGGTAACTAGTATAGTGGGACTAGCTTACAGTGGCGGGGCGTCAAGTATATCAGAAGGCAAGCCGAAGGGAATTTAACTAGCCTTTTCCTCTAATTCTGCACAATAAATTGCCCAACTGCCTTAAAATAGGCAAGCCATTGGGAATCGAGTTCTATGGACGCCACGCCACTGCTAGCTTAGCTAGCTGGGACTAGTTTAGTGTTACGTAAATGCCTACAGTATAAATCAAAGTATATTTTGTTCAGGATCTTTTTAATCACTAGCTTCTGCCCGCAACTTCGTCTGCGTAGAATTAGACTGAAGAATCGATATTGAGAGTATATTCAGCAATAATCGTTTACGTTGCGACTCTAGGCAGCTACGACCTTTGATATGCTTATCACTATCCCGCGGGAACTATGTCATTTTTCGGGATAAAAAGTAGCCTGTTTCAATCTAGGGTACCAGCTATCTCCGTTCCAAGTTTTATCCAAATTCGTCCAGTTATTTCAGCGTTAAGAAAAACAAACGTACACACTCAATCATTTACATCGTACCTACCAAAGCCACATCAAATATCAAGCAAAAAAAAAGCAATACGTGGGTAGTCCGCAAATTGCTGCTTACTTTTGCTTGCACAGCTAGCTACATATTAGTAGTCTGTGGTTAGCACCCAGTTTGTGACCGCGACCTTATGTTTCGAAAGTCGCATTTTTTTAAATAAAACATGACCGAAGAAGAGTGCGCCATGTGAGTATAGTGAATAAGTACAACTTAAAAGCAAAGAATTGGTATCAACCAGTGGCGGCAAACCAACGGCCCGTGACGAATTCGTGGTCCCAATCTTGGATATAAACGTTCTATCTACTGTGGTTCTTGAATCAAATTGTTCGTTAGTATTAGTACCTCTACGTGCGTTTGAACGCTGCTGCATTTTAATAGCATCAATTAATACCTACTCTGCTATCTCGTGATAAGAGTGTAAATAGTACGGGGATCTATTTGTTCCGGGGATATTCCGTACCGAGAAGATACCTATTGTGCACAGTGACAAAAATGTGATGCAATTTAATGACTCGCTTTTACCCACGGCTTTTAATCAAAACCAGGATCTCGAGCTTCGTAAGGCGCGACCCCTAGGCCTGTGGTACTTCCATTTTACACTGGCACTCCACTTGGCGTATTTATTCAAATATTTGCGTGACTGAAGAGGATGTTGTTTCTAGCGTATGCGACGAAGATGCCAATAGCGCAACGCCAAGTGGAGTGCCAGATGCCAGTATTATATAGGCCACAAACATATTCCAACCATAGTGTCGCGGGCTGCAAACAAAAATTTTGGTACAAATAAATATAATACATACATACATACATTTATTTATTTACTAGCTGTTGTCAGCGACTTCGTCTGCAAATAATTCGTTTATCGCTATCCCGCGGGAGCTACGCAATTTTCCGGGATAAAAAGTAGCCTATTCCAGACTTTTCTCTATCTATGTGCCGAATTTCATCCAGATCCGTTGGGCCGTTCTGGCGTGATTGGGTAACAAACAAACATCCATCCATCCATCCATCCATCCATCCATCCATCCATCCATCCATCCATCCATCCATCCATCGATCTATCCATCCATCCATACTTTCGCATTTATAATATTAGTTAGATTTATTTATTTATTTATTGACAAAAAATACATATCCTCACGCCTCTTTCCCATAGGGGTAGGCAGAGACTACTTTGCTCCACTTGCTACAATCCTGACATACCTCTTTCGCTTCAAATAAATAAATAAAATACAATATTGTAACTCCAGGTGGGCCAATGACAAAGGCCTTTCACATTGTCTGCTCCCGGTTATCCGATCCGACATTGTTATGTCGCCCGTGAGCTGTCGAAAGTTAGTGAAATCAGCTCTAGTATCGGCTATCGTCGTCAGACACCAATATCGGCCGAATAGACTACGATACAAATTGTGACACAAGTGTGTCTAGCACGAAAGCGCGCAAGAGTCGCGTCGCGCGCGAGATAGATTGCCCGTCTTTTTCTTCGGAGCCCCTCTTTTGCCCGAATTTCATATGCCATAATGTAATGTTTGCCATAATGATCATTTGCCATAACCCTTTTTTTCTCTGAAACTGTAATTTTTTCAGGAGCATTGTAATGGCAATCCTGTAGAACTCTATAGGTTAGGTTTGTTTCATAACAATCCTGAATAATTAACAAATAAAGAGAAAATAGGGTTATGGCAAATGATCATTATGGCAAACAATACATTTATGGCATATGAAATTCGGGCAAACGATAGAGACCCCTTTTTCTTACTGTTCGATCTAGAAAGAGGGGTGCGCATCAGAATACATAAAGTTCAAAATGTATAGTGGGTTAAAATACATAATGGTTAAAAATATATAATGCTATTTTCTCTGAAACTATTAACAAAATTAACTTTTTTGATATCGTAATATATAGATTGGTTTAGGTTAGGTTAGGTTTGTTTTATAACAATCCTGTTAATTTGTCACTTTCTGAGAAAATCTATATATATAAAAGAAGAAACTGACTGACTGACTGACTGACTGACTGACTGACTGACTGACTGACTGACTGACTGACTGACTGACTGACTGACTGACTGACTGACTGACTGACTGACTGACATATCAGCGCACAGCCCAAACCGCTGGTTCTAGAGATTCCAAATTTGGCACGTAGGTTCCTTATAAGGTCTAGGGGTGCACTAAGAAAGGATTTTTCAAAATTCGACCTCTAAAGGGGTTAAATGGGGGTCCAAAGTTTGTATGGGGAAACAAGATTAGTTAGACTATTTTATTCGAAACTTTACAGGAGTAATCCTAACGATAAATGAGTAAATACCTGTTTTAGGTTTTTTGAAAATTCAACCCCTAAACGGGGATAGGGGGTGAAAAGTCTAAAAATCAACGTGGGTATTATTATTATTATATTATAGTGGGTAGTATTGTTTGAACGGTTTATCGAGTCGCTGATTACGAAACAACAACACACCCACACACACACAAATTTCCACGGGAACGGGAAAAAACGGGATTTATTATATTCGATTCCGAGTGACCCTATCTCAGTAACTATACTTAATAAGTATAGACTCTTCGTACACAAGTAGATGATTACAAAACTAAGAAAATAATTACAGGATTTTTGGAAATTCTCACTGGATAAGGAAAAAACGGGATTTATATATTCAGTTCAACGAAATCCTATGAACTATAATTACTTTATACTGCAGGTCGCAGAAAGTTGAAATTTGGCATGTAGGTTGCTTGGTGAGTGTAAGGAAGCACTAAGAGACAATTTTCCGTAATTCCCACGGGAACGGGATAAACGGGACTTTTCGTTTTACTGGTTGTAGAAAGCTGAAATTCGATATGTAGGTTGCCTGGGGAGTGTAGAGAAGCATTTAGGTTAACTGGAAGAGATCCCTTTAGGGATAAGTTCGCCTTTGTGCATTCGTGTTTTCCTGTATTCATCTTTTTCATGTGTTTTATGTACAATAAAGAGTTTTACATACATACATACATTTAGAGAAGACTTTCCAAAATTCACACGGAACGGGAAATAACGGGATTTTTTGTTTTACTGGTCGTAGAAAGCTGAAATTTGGCATGTAGGTTGCTTGTTGAGTGTAGGGAAGCACTAAGAGAAAAATTCCTGAAATTCTCACGGGAACGGGAAAAACGGGACTTTTCGTTTTACTGGTCGTAGAAAGCTGAAATTCGAAACGTAGGTTGCTTGGGGAATGTAGAGAAGCATCAAGAGAGAACTTTCCAAACTTCCCACGGGAACGGGAAAACGGAACGTTTCGTTTTACTGGTTGTAGAAAGCTGAAACTTGGCATGTAGGTTGCTTGAAGAGTATAGAGAAGCTATAACAGATAATTTTTCAAAATTCCCACGGGAACGGGAAAACGGAACTTTTCGTTTTACTGGTTGTAGAACGCTGAAATTCGGCATTTAGGTTGTTTGGAGAGTATAGAGGAGCATTAAGAGAGGAATTTCCAAAATTTCCACGGGAACGGGAAAAAACGGGATTTTTCGTTTTACTGGTCGTAGAAAGCTGAAATTAGGCAAGTGGGTTCTTTGGGGAGTGTAGCGAGCATTAAGAGAGCATTTCACGAAATTCTTACGGGAACGGGAAAAAAACGGGATTGAAATACGTGAGTCAGGAGTGGCACACACAAGCGAAGCCGCGGGCAAAAGCTATTTGTCAATAAATGAAGTCTACGCGGACGAAGTCGCGGGAAAAAGCTAGTCGCATTATATATTTTGAACCATTATGTATTTTAATAAATTATACATTTTAAACTTTATGTATTTTAATACGTACCCAGAAAGAGACGGGTAATCTATCTCGTGCAAGACGCGACTCTTGTGCGCTGTCGTGCTAGACGTCCTGTTCGTTCTAGAAAGAGACTGGTACTGGTACTACCAGTCTTTCTACCAGTCTGGTAGGCTATTTATGGTAGGTATAGGTGTGTCTAGCCCTATTTCACCAACCCGACAATTGTCGACAGTGACGATTCTAAATGCAACGCGTATTCAATATAAAGCCAACCGGCGTATTCTCGTCGAGTTTGTAATGTAAAGAGAATTATTACTTGCCATCAACAATGGTATTAGTGAAATAGGAGCCTGCAGGCTTATTACGTAACTCGCTTGCGATCACCATCGTCTTCATTTTGACAGTTCATGTATGGGCTGACAATTAGCATCGGAATCAGCTAGCTGTCACATTCATACAAGAACTGTCAAAATGAACACGGTGGCGATTGCGAACGAGTTAGACAATAAGCCTACTGGTCAAACAGAAGGCGCGACACCTTAAAAAGGTGTTGCAATTTATGTCGCAACCGCACACGTGGCATTCAAAAACAAACACAGACACTCAAGTTCAATATACATTATACACCCCGGCTAGCACGACAGCGCGCAAGTGTCGCGTTGCGGGCGAGCTAGAATACCCATCTCTTTTTAGAACGAACAGTAAGAAAGAGACGGGCAATCTATCTCGCGCGCCACGCGATTCTTGTGCTCTCGCGTGCTAGACGTGCAAAAGAGTCGTAGTCGTGCAGTCGATCTAGGCTATCCGATCGTCAAAATGCTTTAGGCTTAAGGCCACAAAATTTCATAATACCTTATTCACTAATACCCCTAATTTTCAAATTACAATGGGCTCATAATACCTAAAAATACCAGAAATGTCAAAATGTCTCTTGTAAAATTTGATATGATGAAATTTTGTGGTTTTAAGCCTAAAGCGTCAAAATGAAGCAATGAATGATCCAGAGCTGGCTAACCTCATATTGTTTTTCAGGAGAAAGTCGGTGGAGAACCTGGTGATATCCTCGCAGGACGCGATAGGGCAGAGCATCAGCCAGGCCCTCACCTTCTCTGGCGTCATCACACAGCACACCAACCAGATACTGCAGGAGACCAAGTAAGCGATATTGTTAAGCCGACCATATTAATGAATTAAACAAATAATAATAAAGCGACCCTGCCTGTTCCTGAAAGGGCCGGCAACGCACCTGTGATTCCACACGTCTTGCAAGTGTCCCTGGGCGGTGGTGATCACTTTCCATCAGGTGACCCGTCTGCTCGTTTGCCCCCTCTTATATAAAAATAAATAAATAATAATAATTACACCAACCGACCCAGTCCCAAACTAAGCAAAGCTTGTACTATGGGTATACTTTGAGCCTCATCATCATCATATCAGCTATAGGACGTCCACTGTTGGACATAGGCCTCCCCCATAGACCTCCAGTTGCTTTGGTTAGAAGTGGGTTTGGGCGACTTTGAGTCTAAAAGAGCTAAATTTTGACTTGAGCGGGTGGATGAGCTTATGGTCATTTTTGACAGAACGATGTCTGTCAGTCAACTGTCAGAGATGTGCCGATGATGAAATAGACTTGCGTTTTGTGCCAAACAAAGGGCGATAATATGTATATTTTCATTGATGAATCTACGAACACTTAGTATACATATACTATCAGTGCCGATTAGCAGATTATACGCGATACAGTCTTTGATATCGACGATGTGCTCCCGCTTTTTTGTTTAGTCTCTCTTACCCGCGAAGTGAGGTTAGTGTTTCCAAAATGATGGCTCATGAATATCAAGTGTATTTCACGCAGTGGGACACAGAGACTGTGACGATTTTGAGGTTGGTTATCGTTTTTTTTTTCAATCTATAGTCTACAGTTGCTTATTTTCGGCCAGCTACGGACGGTGGTAGTATTCGAATTTTGATTTCGTGAAAAAGTAAAAGGTTATAGGAAATAATTTTGTGTTTTTTTTATGCTGTGCTAGTGGTTTTTCGGCCAGCTACAATTAAATGGTACCAATAGGATTGTTTTTTTTTTTGGGAGGATGAAAACATTGTGTAATTTGGTGACCTTGCGCTTTTTAAACTGAAATAAAGCTCTGAGAGTAGAAAGTTTGCGTCCTGCTAGTCCGAGATTTCAGGTTTTTGTTATATGAACATAATTTATTTTTTACGACGACTTAACAAATCTTTTTGGTCTATCCAGTGTTTGTTTAAAAGGCGTTCTTTAGGTATTTTGTTATTAATTATTATGCAAAACTAGACATGACAATGTATAGTCGACCAAGAAAGTCCTTTAACACCTTAATGTCTTTTGTATGGCTTAAAACATCGAAGTCTATTTTCACTCACAAGTCACTGTGACAATCAGCTTTATTGCTTTTTTTCTGATAAAGAAACTGTCATAAAAGACGATAAAACATTTTCTTGGTCGACTGTACATAATCGTAAGTCTCATTGAGTTGAGTTACCCACGATATTGTTTTCACAGTTTTCTTGACTAATCTGTGCTGCCTTTGTCTATGAAAAAAATATCCGGTGATATTTTGAAAACTATAGGTTGACTACGGAGCAATATACGCTGCCATTGTTTCCATCCTTCATGCGAATGGGTTTGTTATAAGTTGTAATAAGTAGGAATTTTTAAACATTATTAAATACCCATGTTATTAATTCACGCTGAAACTTGAAACTCATCTGCGTCTGCGAACACAAAAGGGCTATGAATTACGCAGTTATGAATAAATTATATTTCACAGACAATGAAACATAGTCAGTAGATGATTTAGTTCTTTGTTTCTATCTAGTGGTGGCAATAACGGCTGTTTTGCAATAATGAATAACAGTGTTGTGTTATTCTTAAATAGCTGTTATTGTAAACTGTTGTCTGTTATCCTGTTATATTGCTGTTTTACAAAACGAAAATGAACTTATTACTAAATAATTGTTATACTTTTTTCGTTACGTTGCGAATGTTACGATACAACGCGCGCGATCGCAGCGTAATAAAAACGTACGGGAACAAAAGCTCTGTTATCTTGTTTGTTATTGTACTGACTGACAACAAACAGCATCAGCTAATAACAACGTTGACAACAGACAACGCATAATGATAACGGGATAGTTGACGATTCGATAATGTGTTGTTCGTTGCGTGCAAATAATGCATTGCGTTATCTGCTGTTGTAATAACGACCACCACTATTTCTATCCACCTACAATACGTTTTAATCTAGAACGCAAAAATCTTCGTCATTTCGGCATTTTGTTTTTGTCACTCAAACTCTCTAGTTTCTCTGGTGTCACTCTTGACATGTCAACTTATTGCGAAAGGGTTCTGCGGTGGTACGGTTGCCCAAATAAGTGGTCTACCACTTTTCATCCAACTTCCTATCAAATGAAAATGTCGCTAAAGTCGAACTTTCAAGTTGACAGCCTGTCTTATCGACGTTATACATATATTGTGACGTGCAAGGGAATTTTAACCTTAGGGTGGTAGACCACATATTTGGCCGATGGTACAGTAGAGTTCTTCTATCTTCACCGTTCAAAAATATCTACACATACACCTCTTCTTCAGTAACATAAAAAGCGTGTTTAGACATTTTTGAACAGTGGGCTGCACAGATATTGGATAACTCGACGTGCGACTGTAAAAAAAAGAAAAAAAAAACTTTCTGCCAAGTTTCTTGCGGCGCATTCTTCTTGGCAATGATGGTCTTTCCGAATGCGCTGGTAGATTCAAAAGAAGACATGTAAAGCCCTTGGCGGCCTATTTGCAAAATAAAGTTAATTTTTTTTCAATTTTTAGGGTTCCGTAGCCAAATGGCAAAAACGGAACCCTTATAGATTCGTCATGTCTGTCTGTCTGTCCTTCCGTATGTCACAGCCACTTTTTTCCGAAACTATAAAAGCTATACTGTTGAAACTTGGTTAGTAGATGTATTCTGTGAACCGCATTAAGATTTTCATACAGAAATAGAAAAAAGCAAATAATTTTGAGGTTCCCCATACTTAGAACGTGTGTGGTATGGATAGGTCTTCAAAAATTATATTGAGGTTTCTAACATATTTTTTTTCTAAACTGAATAGTTTGCGCGAGAGACACTTCCAAAGTGGTAAAATGTGTCCCCCCCCCCGTAACTTCTAAAATAAGAGAATGATAAAACTAAAAAAAATATGTAATGTTTGTCTATATAATAACCAATATAAAATGACCTCACACTGCCTACATTTTGCTTAAGATCAGGGCTCTGCTAACACTGGATTTTATAATAACTTGGCGAATTTGTACGGAACCCTCAGTGCGCGAGTCCGACTCGCACTTGGCCGGTTTTGTATTACGTGAATACATTTCCCTTGTGCATTGTAATAATCTTGTAACGAAGCTAACAAGCTTGTAAAACGTCAGATTAATAGTGAACGGCATTGTTCATTAGCAGTTCTCTCGCTGTTGGTACAGTTTGTCGCAACATCTCGTTTCGCAATCGCCACTCGCGCGAGCAAGCTCCTGAATTAGAAAGTTGATGGTCTCTCACTCTGCACCTATTTGAATTATTCGACTGTAAACCAAAGGTAGCCTAGTGGTTAGTGACTATGAGGTCCCGGGTTCGAATCCCGGTAGGGGCAGACATTTGTAAATAAGTAAGTAAGGGGTACGTATTAAAATCCATAAAGTTTAAATTGTATAATGGGTTAAAATACATAATGGTTCAAAATATATAACGCGATTTACTCAGAAAATTGCAATTTAACAGAATTGCTGTAAACTAAACCTAACCTAACCTAACCTAAACCAATCTATAGATCACGCTATAAAAAAATAATCATAGTTTCACAGAAAATGGCATTATACATTTTGAACTAATATACATTTTAACCCATTATACATTTTAAACTTTATAAGTTCTGATCCGCTCCTGTAAGCAAGTAAGTAATGCTTTATTGTACAAATATAAAGAAACATTTGTATGTACAGACATTTGTAAGATGAATAGGTACGAATGTTTGTGCCCGAGTCATGGATGTTGTATGTATTTAAGTATGTATTTATCTACATTAGATAAGTATGTTTATCCGTCGCCTGGTACCCATAGTACAAGCTTTGCTTAGTTTGGGACTGGGTCAATTGGTGTAATTTGTCCCATGATATTTATATTATTGACGACCGGATGGCCTAGTGGTTAGAGAAACTGACTATGAAGCTTGAGGTCCCGGGTTCGATCCCCGGTTGGGGCAGATATTTGTATGAAAATACGAATGTTTGTGTTTGTTCTCGAGTCTTGGATTTTTAATACGTATTTAAGTATGTATTTATCTATATAAGTATGTTTATCCATTGTCTAGTGCCCATATCACAAGCTTTGCTTAGTTTGGGGCTAGGTTAATTGGTGTCAATTGTCCCAAGATATTTATTATTATTATTATTATTATATTTATTTATTTAAAGTGCGAAACGCGCACCGAGGGTTCCGAGCTTTGGCAAGTGGATGCAAAATGTAGGCAGTGTGAGGCTCACATACCATGAGGTTACTGAACAGGTGCATTTTATTATTTTATTGCTTCCACGGTGGTCTATAAAGAAAAAACATAGAATGTGCCAGTTGCTTCTCTTCCCGCGCAGATGGTTAAATCCCATCGAGGAAATGGGCGAAAACCTTAGAAGTCAACCCATCACTATTTTTTTCCCTTTCCACCTATAGTTCCACAGTTATGCTAAACGTGGCCTTTAGGTTTTGTTACCTTGGGCCCTGTCTACCCCGTAAGGTATGGAGACGTAAAATGTGTATTTGTGTATGTAACTTTTTTTTTTTATATGAATAGGAAGGCAAACGAGCAAGTGGGTCACCTGATGGTAAGCGATCACCCACTGCCCATAGACACCCGCAACCCCGGAGGGATTGCAGATGCGTTGCCAACCTAGAGGACTTAGATGAAATGCCTCTTGTGCTCGTAATTTCCCCGGCTGTCTTACTCTCCACACCGGAACACAGCAGTACAAGCACTGCTGCTTAGCTGCAGGATTAGCGAGTAAGATGGTGGTAGCGATCCGGACGGACCTTGCACAAGGCCCTACCACCCGCAAAACTATGCATTTTTTAAACAACATTCAGTTATAGCCTCGTTGTGTTGAGTTTTATCGTGTATGTTAATTTATCGCTTAAATTAATTACTTCGGACGCATACGTATACTACATTGTTAACTTAACACCACATACTTTTGCGCTAGTGTGTGTAGACTACCAATTTGCCTGTAGTAATTGGGTTAACAAACGCGTTTGAAACCTATGATATACAATATAAGACTGAGATAGATACGTCATAGGCGATCTCCCCGTGGCAAGCGAAAAGTAAGGTAATTGCCTGACTTGTGTTTAGTCGCTGTCGGCGCGCGCAGAGGTCCTTATATGACAAGTAACGGCAATAACGTTGCCATGTCCGAAAGGAGTTTTGTTCAGCTATAACGCGTCTATGTAACTAATATTATAAATGCGAAAGTATGGATAGATGGATGGATGGATGTTTGTTTGTTACTCAATCACGCCAGAACAGCCCAACAGATCTGGATGTTATTCGGCACATAGGTGGAGAAAAGTCTGGAATAGCACATAGGCTACTTTTTATCCCGGAAAATTGCGTAGTTCCCGCGGGATAGCGATAAACGAATTCTTTGCAGACGAAGTCGCTGGCAACAGCTAGTTAGTAATATGTCATTGTTTGAAACGTTTAACTGTCTAGCCGGAACATAGCACAAGCTCTCATGCTAGACTGACCGCTTAAGAGGCTGACAACACCTAATTTTGTTGAAATTGATGTTATTTAAGCACTTTTTTAAGAAAATCTACACACAAAAGAAAAAACAAAAAAAATATAATGTTAATTTTCATCATATTTCTAACACGCTAGACGGACTCGATACATAATTGAACAAAATCGGCTCAATAGAACATAATTGCAAAGATTGGTCTTAAAATCATCATTAAACGGTTCTATGTCTTTATTTTTTCGACGTATCGTATGGGTCTGCAATTAAAAACATGAAATCAACATATTCATACCTACACGGCTAACGAGTCATATTTCACATATTTTTATTTATTTCTTCTTATTTGTGTCTTATTTGCAAGATTTTAGACGCGCGCCAAGCTGCCGGAATAGTTTCTTCTCTTTCACTCACAGGCACGCGAACCGTATGTGTGAAGAGTGGAGTTGCTCAAGGTCATTTGCTGTTGACAGCGCCTTAACTGAGTCCTCGCCCACGCGGCACAGGAGCGCGGGGTGGGACGACAAAGGGGACCAAGAGCGGTGCGGGTAGTGCGGAAAGGAAAACATCGTGAGGAAACCGAACCAATCCGGGTGGTAGGGCCTTGTGCAAGGTCCGTCCGGATCGCTACCACCATCTTACTCGCTAATCCTGCCGCTAAGCAGCGGTGCTTGCACTGCTGTGTTCCGGTGTGGAGAGTAAGAGCCGGGGAAATTACGGGCACAAGAGGCATTTCATCTAAGTCCTCTAGGTTGGCAACGCATCTGCAATCCCTCCGGGGTTGCGGGTGTCTATGGGCAGTGGTGATCGCTTACCATCAGGTGACCCACTTGCTCGTTTGCCATCCTATTCACATAAAAAAAAATGAGCCTTAGTTACCCTTCTGGGTTTGGAAGGTCAGATGGCAGTCGCTTCTGTAAAAACTAGTGCCTACGCCACATCTTGGGATTAGGTTGTCAAAGCGGACCCCAGGGTCACTGAGCCGTGGCAAAAATGGCGAAGATGATGAGTTTTAAGAAACCCTGTATGAACAAAACATTTCGACATCGGTCGATGTTTACTCGTAGTCTTATCGGTCTTACCTATATCACACCTTCACAATCGAAAACGTCCACACGACAGGGTTTTAATTAACCTAAAAAGTATAAAGTCGTTAACCTAATTCTGTTAATTACATATCAACATAACGTTACGGTTACTTCCGTCACACTTTCCGCCTTACTGGATATTTTTCTGACGTGTCTTTTCGTTGAGTATTGTATTCATTGAATATCCTACTAATATTATAAATGCGAAAGTTTGTGAGTGACTATGTGAGTGTGTATGTTTGTTCCTTCTTCACGCTAAAACGACTGGACGGATTTGGATAAAATTTGGTACGAAGATAGCTGGTACCGTAGATTAAAACATGGCTACTTTTTATACCGGAAAATTGTATAGTTCCCGCGGGATAGCGATAAACATATCAATTGCTAATTCTACGCGGACAAAGTCGCGGGCAGAAGCTAGTTGTAATATAAAGCTTTGTAAAAACATGCAACTCGGGTGTGAAAATAATAATAATTAGTATCTCTTGCTTTTCAGAAACCTGTCGCGATCGCCGTCACCGTCGCTACGGAATCCTGAAAGCATCACAGAACTCATAGACAATGACAAGGTGAGTTGCTGGTCTGGGGCAAACGAAAAACATAGAATGTACCAGTTCTCCTGCGCAGATGGTAAAAGCCGGGAAATCTTAGGCACATGTTATAGGCGATGGGGTTTGCAACTTTAGTACTGAAGATCTTTAAATGGAACATGGAATAAACTATTGTAAGTTTTAGACACATTGTATTTGTAAAACATTATACTCATTCTACCTAAGCGAACCACAAAAGCAATGGCATAAGTAGCTATCCCCGAGCGGGAATTTCCGCTTCCTGTGCCCTGTTCATCAAAACTTACAAGCCTTGTATTACAAGCAATTTTCCTGTAAAAAAAATCATTATTACAAATATGTGTTCATCAAAACTACACGTGTAAATTACGAGTTACAAGTGTCATTATTTATTTCACAAGTATATTTTTACACTTGTATTCGTGATTTCGTTCATCAAAAAATCCCTTGTAAGTTACAATTTATAGAAAATCATGTCAAATCCTGAGAGTGTTTGGCGACTCTCCATTCAGTCTTACAAGTTTACAAGTATCGTGCTTAGTACCGCAATAAAAAAATTAAATTTGATTTTCTCTTTTAAAATGTGGTCTAGTGATTGAAGCGATGATGAAAATATTAGAATAATAGAACCGAGAACTTATAGAACAAGAATTGACTGCGGTCATATGGAGACGACATATGAGTATAACGAAAGGTTTCGACTTCAAGCTTCAAATTATAAAATAAATAATATTCGGGAATACTGTCGCTACTACTTTTTTTTAATGTCCCATCATTATTAGGCACATATAATATACCATTCAGCCATGCGTTTAAGTACAAAAAAATGGCGGGAAAGGAATGCGGCATACATTTTTGATTTAGAACTTACAAGTACAACCTACAAGTGTTTTATTTTACAAGCCCTGTAGATTTTTTTTGATAAACGTAATTTACACGAACGTGTAAAAACTTCTTTGTAAAGTGTAACTTGTGAACGTGTAAACTTGTAAGTTTTGATAAACAGGGCACTGGTCAGGGGAACACGTTAGTACCTATGTACCTCGGGCAGTAATAAAAATCCTCAGGTCGCATGTTTATCGCCCTCGCCTTTGGCTCGTGCGGCAAGCCTGCGATCTGAGATATTCCCTATTTCACCACCATCGGAGTGTAATGTAGTATTAATGCCATAACTCGCCTAAACTCAAGGTTCAATCGAACGCTAGAGTTAATGCTAACATAATGTTTCGGCTTTAAAAATAGTACATTACGTAGATAATTGTGATAGTGGCAGTGAGCGAGTGGAGGCCGCGCGGACGTCCGGCCGCAACACAACACGCACTGTGCTGCTGCTGATTTTATTATGTACCACAAATCATCATCTTCCTAGCGTTTTTCCCGGCATTTGCCACGGCTCAGTGAGCCTGGGGTCCGCTTTGACAACCTAATCCCAAGATGTGGCGTAAGCACTAGTTTTTACAGAAGGGACTGCCATCTGACCTTCCAACCCAGAAGGGTCATCATCATCATCATCATCATCAGCCTGAAGACGTCCACTGCTGAACAAAGGCCTCCCCCTTAGCACACCATAATGAACGACAACTCGCCACCTACATCCACCGGGTTTCCCGCAACTTTTACGATGTCGTCAGTCCACCTAGTGGGAGGCCTTCCAACACTACGTCTTCCGGATCGCCACTCGAGAACTTTTCTCCCCCAACGGTTGTCTGTTCTGTACCCAGAAGGGTAACTAAGCCTTATTGGGATTGGTTCGGTTTCCTCACGATGTTTTCCTTCACCGAAAAGCTTATGGTAAATCTTCTGTATACCTTTTTTGCTGTTTTGATTGTTATATGTGGCGCACAATAAAGAGTTATTGTATTGTATTGTAAATTTCAAACTTAATTTCGCACATAAATTCCGAAAAACTCAGAGGTGCGAGCCCGGGATTCGAACCCGTGACCCTCTGCTTGAAAGGCCACAGGTCAGACTACTAAGCTACCACGGTTTCTTGATTTTATTACCACAAACGTAGTGGCGAAAATCTTAGGAGTCATGTCATAGGCGATGCTGGCAACCCATCACTATTTTGATTCCCTTTGCACCTATACGCCCACAACTATCCTTATCGTGACCTTTAAGCTCTGTCTGCCCTGTAAGAGATATAGAGGGATATAGTATGTATGTGGTGGCTTTGTGAACTGATCTCGCGAATCGATGAACTAGTTGTTCAGACAAAGAATTGCGTCTGGATAAGTGTGGTCATAGCAAATGAATCGCAACGCGGTAATAGAACAATAACTATGGAAGAAATGCAACTAAAAAGGTCAAATGTTTTTTGTTTTGTTTAATAACTTACTTTTAATCCTGTTGCCCAATAGTCTATTTCGTATCTATTTATTTCTGTGTATATTCTCCGATAACTCGAGGTGATATGTAAATTTTATAAAATTCAGCTGCCTTTTTCGAAAAAGTAGTTTCCGTTTCCATATTTATTTCATCATGTTTTTCTTTTATACATTGAAGCATTTACTACTACTATTTTATACTTACATACAGTCACGCCTCTTTCCCATAGGGGTAGGCAGATACTACTTTGTTCCACTTGATCCTGACACCTCTTTCGCTTCCGCATTCATCAATCTCTTCATACATGCTCGCCGGTTTCGGGTACTCCTATACTATTTTAGACGCTAGTTGGTAATGTGTGCCTTTCTCCCCTTGGTGTATAATGTGTTGTTTGTCTCAGGAGCTCGGGCCGGACACGGTGTCCCTCGGCAGCGCCAGCGAGCTCTCGCTTCCGGCCGCCGTCGTGTTGCGGAGCGAACAGAGGGTAATTGAGAGATAGAGAGAGTTTCAGTGGGACCCAGATAACAAACACACACTCACTGTGGCGACACGAACGCCAGTGGAAAGCACTTCACAAACAAGGTGACAAATTATACGGAAGTATGTATGGCAACACTCGTTCAGTTCAATCACATTAAACCCGTGGTCGTCAAACTGCATGCGGCCCGTGGCCGTTATTTGTGCGGCCCGCGGCAAAGTAAATTGTTTCAAATAACGAAATAAGCTGAATACATATGTATAAGTGGGCAAAGGCTCTTGGAGCGCCTTCACATACTCTGCGGCCCGGCCCTGGAACTCACACTGTCATATGTGGCCCTTGGCCAGTTAAGTGTGACAACCGCTGCATTAAACCAATCAAACCGAAATAGGTCAAGCCAAACGTTGATTTGGCTATTGCAGACTGGGAATATGCATAAAAAAAATATTGTAAGGGTATCCCCTTGGGTGCAAAACCGCGTAACTAGCACTAGTAAATACTGCGTATCTAATTTCTAAACGACACTGAAAGTTAGAACACATAGGAAAATCCGAAAAGTAAAGCTATGGGCGGGAATCGGACCCGGATATCGTCATTCCGTGACGCGTGCTATAAAAAAAAAGAATAAAATATATATCTATATATATATTTTATTCTTTTTTTTTATAGCACGCGTATATATAAATATTCGCATAGTAACAACTGTCACGTGACCTTGTTACTATGCGAATATTTGTCGCTAAACGTCATCTGTTTGAATGATGTGTCTGTACGACACAATTACAAACTCCCGTGGAACATCTACTGCTCACCATGGACGAGAGAGAAGGCGCTGTAAAAGTAAACATAAAAAAATCAAGAAGTAAATTCTTGATTAATTTGATAGTAACTGCGTATCTACACAACACCCATAGTGCAAAACGACATAAGTAGCATTGGTTAATACTGCTTGTTACAGTTGTAGTGTAAAATGATTTTCCATGACAATTTCGTTGAATCCCATGCGGTTTTCAATTTAAGTTTCAATTCAAGATGTATGGGTCACACTCGTAGCTGTCTTGTACGTGTGTACAGATCTAAAGTGTATGTTTTCTGTTCAGGTATCGTCGGCAGGTCAGCGCAACTCAGAGGGTGGTCGCACGAAGAAAAAGAGCTGGTACAACGCGTTCTACCCAACATATAAGAGCAAATGCGAAGACTTCAAACGGCTCTTCAAAGACCTGCCCGACGACGAGCGGCTTATTGTTGGTAATTATTACCACTAGCTTAATTAACAACAGCTGTTGCAACGACTTTTATCTGACATATATGCAATAGCAAATGCCAGGGCTTTAAACGGCTCTTCAAAAACTTGCTAGACGACGAGCGGCTTATTGTTAATAATTATTACCACTAGCTTAATTAACAAGAGCTTTTGCAACGACTTTTATCCGACATATATGTAGGAGCAAGTGCCAGGGCTTTAAAGGGCCCTTCAAAGACCTGCCCGACGATGAGCGGCTTATTGTTAGTAATTATTTATTTAGACATGCCAACAGTATATAAACAATATATTAATAATCACAAAAATTACAAGTTACAAGCCATGTTCATGCACCAATAACGGGCATGCGACAGCATTTATCGTGTTTAGGGACTTACACTACAACTAAAACTAACTAACATAAAACAAACAGGATTAAGTAAGTGAATGAACATCCTGCTTACAACAAAACTAAGATTAGGCAAAAAAGAGGGCTAATTTTGAGAGATTTGTGATGTAATCAGCATTTTACGCTTAATTAACTGTATTACCACTAGCTTAATTAACAAGAGCTGTAGCAACGCGTTTTATCCGACATATAACAGTAAATGCCCTTTGCTTTCAACGGCTCTGCAAACACTTTCCAGACGACGAGCGGCTTATAGTTGGTAATTATTACAACTAGCTTAATTAATAAGGGCGGTTGCAACGTGTTTTGTCTGAGATAAAATCAAGTGCGAAGACGTAATTGGCTGTTCAATGACCTGCCAAATGACGAGACTAGAGAAAAATCTATAATCTATCTTCTTCTTCTTATATATATAAAACAAAGACGGGTTTGTTACAACACTTATAACTCGAGATCGGCTGGATCAATTTTCATGGTTTTTGTTTCGTTGGATTTGTCTCCGCCCTGAATAGCAGAATACATTTTAAAAACAATGAAAACTTGACGAATACATAATTATGAAAATGAATCATTTTCCTTTTAATTATGTTCCTTTGTTTCGTACCTGTCTAACATTTGTTTTCCTCCTGTCATCCTGTCAAATACTGTGATTGACATTTATGCATGCATTCAGAAATGTATTTTGTGTAAACTATTTAAAAAGGGTGAATAATCTTTTGTCTGTATTTTTTTTAATCAATTAAAAAGGTTGTAAAGTGTATTAAGCAGATTTGAATAGAAGTTCCTCAAATATTTATGCGTGCGTTCAGAAGTAATGACAAATGGTTAACATTTACGCGTGCGTTCATAACTTTATTTTGCGTAAATTAAAGTTTCTATTTTCGAAAACAATTTCTAAGATATATTATTTAAGTTATCGAAAGCGTAAATGTCTTTTTATGTTGTCTATGATTTTCTAAGATATATTACAAAGGTTAAAAAGTGCAGTATACAAAATAGTAGTCTATGATCTAAACTATTGTCAATCAATGTCTATGTCACGAAAGTTCAGCTACTGTTAGGCGGTACGAAGTTCGCCGGGTCAGCTAGTATGAATTAAATCAGTGTATACAATTTGTCGTTCTGTAGCTGTCCCAAAATACTTGAATAAAACTAAAACGGCCGCTTTTTGTTGTGTAAGTTTTCATATTGTAGATTTATTCAAGTATTTTGGGACAGCTACAGAACGACAAATTGTATACACTGATTTAATTCATATTGTAGATTTATTCAAGTATTTTGGGACAGCTACAGAACGACAAATTGTATACACTGATTTAATTCATATTGTAGATTTATTCAAGTATTTTGGGACAGCTACAGAACGACAAATTGTATACACTGATTTAATTCATATTGTAGATTTATTCAAGTATTTTGGGACAGCTACAGAACGACAAATTGTATACACTGATTTAATTCATATTGTAGATTTATTCAAGTATTTTGGGACAGCTACAGAACGACAAATTGTATACACTGATTTAATTCATATTGTAGATTTATTCAAGTATTTTGGGACAGCTACAGAACGACAAATTGTATACACTGATTTAATTCATATTGTAGATTTTTCCCTAGTATCTGACCTTCGGATATTATTGGAAATTGATCTAGGTTAGGAGATGCTAGCTGTTGCCTGCGACCTCGTCTGTAAAGAATTCGTTTATCGCTAACCCTCGGGAATTTTCCGGGATAAAGAGTACCCTATGTGCTATTCCAGACTTTTCTCTATCTATGTGCCGAATTTCATCCAGATTCTTGTGGCCGTTTTGGCGTGATTGAGCAACAAACAAACATCCATCCATACTTTCGCATTTATAATATTAGTTAGATAAGAACATTTCCGAAGTGGCGCTAGTTTCGCGGCTGGTGTCGCTTTAAATAAAATATTTTTCTTTCTTTCTTAATTACTTTAATGATGTGTATACTTGGCAGACTACTCCTGCGCACTGCAGAAGGACATCCTGGTGCACGGGCGGCTGTACGCATCGCAGAACTACCTGTGCTTCCACGCCAGCATCTTCGGCTGGGAGACCAGCCTCAGCCTGCGCTGGAAGGACGTCACCGCCATCACCAAGGAGCGGACCGCGCTGGTGAGCTCGCACCATCGTCGTCACACTCTCCTCATCCCATACATCACGGAATAAGAAATATTCATCATTTTTTTCATGGCATGCTATAGAAGCTCATTTATGTAATAAACACTATGAAAGAAAACATTTTTCAAATAAGTATAAAAATACCCGAGATATAAGCTATCAAAGATTTGTCTCTATCTTTTTCTAGAAAAACGGAATTTTAATACATACATACGTACATACATACATATCGTCACGCCTCTTTCCCACAGGGGTAGGCAGAGACTACTTTGTTCCACTTGCTACGATCCGACGATTGCTTGATATTTTCCGTATTTCTTGACCGATTTTACTTTTAATTTCACTTTTTGTCATCTTTTTTATTATATTCTCATATTTTATTAAGAAATGTGATATATTTTTTTTAATGCATATTCCCTATTAACGACACGCACCTAGTCTAGATAGTTCTATTTGAGACATTCTTTATTTCATCACCCTCGGGGGTTGTAATGTACTATGTAAGGTGATGTGGCTAGCAATCCATCACTATTTTGATTTCCCTTTCCACCTATACGCCCACAATCATGCTAAGCGTGGCCTTTAGGTCTTGTTACCTTGATGACTTTCTGCCAAGTTTCTTGCGGCGCATTCTTCTTGGCAATGATGGTCTTTCCGAATGCGCTGGTAGTTTCAAAAAAAGACATGTTAAAGAAACCTTGGCGGTCTATTTGCAGAATAAACTTTTGAAGTATTTCGGGACTTAACCGCGTAAAAATTGCTATTAAATTATCTCGACGTTTCGGCCACGATGCAGTGGCCGTGGTCACGAGCAGACTGCCATGTAGGGTATCACTTTTGTTTAGCTGCGCGAGTTTTTCGGACTACCCGCACTTGGTCATTATTTTGCAAACGGCACCATATCGAATCCAATCTAACTAATATTATAAATGCGAAAGTATGGATGGATGGATGTTTGTTTGTTACTCAATCACGTCAGAAAGGCCCAACGGATCTGGATGAAATTCGGCACATAGATAGAGAAAAGTCTGGAATAGCACATAGGCTACTTTTTATCCCGAAAAATTGCTTAGTTTCCGCGGGATAGCGATAAACAAATTCTTTGCAGACGAAGTCGCTGGCAACAGCTAGTATATTATATATTGAATTTTGAATTCTTGGGCTCTGTCTACCCCGTAAGGGAGAAAGACGTGATTTGTTTATCCATACATACATACCGTCACGCCTCTTTCCCACAGGGGTAGGCAGAGACTACTTTGTTCCACTTGCTACGATCCTGACATACCTGTTTCGCTTCATCCACATTCATCAATCTCTTCATACATGTATATGTGTATGGATTTGTGTATGTATCTATGTATGTGTGTAACCAACATATCTGTCGGCAGGTGATACCGAACGCGATCCTGATCTGCACGGAGCACGAGAAGAACTTCCTCACGTCGTTCTCGGGGCGGGACAAGTCTTACCTGATGCTGTTCCGCATCTGGCAGCACGCGCTCATGGACCAGCCCATCAGCAGCCAGGAGATCTGGCAGTGGGTGGGTACCACACACACACGCAGTCACGTTTACACAAGTAATTGTACATACACAAACACGATCACATTTACACGCTATATACGATCACATTTATTCAAACACACACACATTTTTTCTCTCATCTACTCAAAGGTTAACTGGTAGAGATCCCTTATAGGGATAAGTTCGCCTTTGTGCATATATTATTGTTATTCATATTATTTTGTGAATTGTATGTTTCTTTATATTTGTACAAAAAAGCATTACTTGCTTACTTACATTTATACGCTTTACATGATCACATTCACACACACACACACACACACACACACACACACACACACACACACACACACACACACACACGCATGCGATTACATTTACAAGGTGTCTTAGGATTATTCTAGAATATTTTGGCAGAATAATTCATCGTAATGTTAGATTTTTTTTTTCTTATTTCTTAGATTTCTAAACGACACTGGTAATTGGAACACATAGCAAAAATCCGAAAAGTAAAGCTATCCATACAAATGACACACACGAAAATTAATCACACAAATGTAAGACAAATTTTCGTGTTACAACAGAAAAGTTAGTGGTAATTTTAACTACCTACAAATGCAACTTTAACAGTGTGTTACTTTTTGGTACCCACCCATTTCTGGGTTACAGTTTAACCCCAATATTCATAAACGCTCTGCAGGCCTCTGCTAACTTAGCAATCGTTTGTCCTTATCTGTCACGTTGACATTTACCTTTCACAGATAAGGACAAACGATTGCTAAGTTAGCAGAAGCCTGTAGAGCGTTTATGAATAACTAGCTGTTGCCAGCGACTTCGTCTGCAAATAATTCGTTTATCGCTATCCCGCGGGAACTACGCAATTTTCCGGGATAAAAAGTAGCCTATGTGCTATTCCAGACTTTTCTCTATCTATGTGCCGAATTTCATCCAGATCCGTTGGGCCGTTCTGGCGTGATTGAGTAACAAACAAACATCCATCCATCCATCCATCCATCTATCTATCCATCTATCTATCCATCCATCCATACTTTCGCATTTATAATATTAGTTAGATGAGGTAAATCGCGGACTTGGCAATAAACACGAGATCCTTATATTAACAGATTTATATGGGGAGTGTGAATGGGTGCGTTGGGAGGGGAAGGCCTAGGCGGACGTTCCGTGATCAAATTGGGGACGTTTTGGAGAAAGGCCAGGTCAAGAGTACCCGAAACCGACGAGCATGTATGAAGAGATTGATGAATGTGGATGAAGCGAAAGAGGTATGTCAGGATCGTAGCAAGTGGGAAAAAGTAGTCTCTGCCTACCCCTGTGGGAAAGAGGCGTGACGATATGTATGTGTGTATGTGTGTATGTCCTTATATTTGTAACAAAGAAAAAAACAACGCCAAAACAGTCGTCAAAATTTCCCCTTGTTTCTTAAAAGCGTGTCGCCTGTAATCATGCGCATAATGATCTACAGATCTGAATATCGGCCAAACAGATGGCATTATGCGGCTTGTACCACATTATATATTTAAAGTTGACCAGAGCTACGAATAATGGAGTGGGAACGAAAAACAACTCAGAGCTTGAGTCTTTTATTGTTTAAGTTTTTGAAGTGAAATCTTCTTTACCGGCACTGAGCACTTTTTGGGGTGGGTAAATGTTAAACTCGCGTCAGGCGTAAGAAGGAGGGATAGTTTAAGTACCAGGATATCAGGTTTTCTAAGGGTTTATTTTGGAATACGAATGTAGCTAGAGTCGCGTTCGATTTTTGAAGTGTACGTTGATTTCGTCGCTGTAACGTATGTGCGTTTCACTTCTGCCGGCACTCCCTGCTACCCGGTGTTTTTTTAAGTATTTTTAGTCTCATTATTAAAAAAGATCTTTTTTTTTCAAAAGTTTGACACAATTATTTTTTTATAAAAGTAGCAAAAAATAACCAAATTTAGCTTCTGACATAATATTTTAAAACTTCAAATTGTACTAATCTTTGCTGATTGGCTAATGATTTAGATTACTGATTGCTAGATAATGTATTATTTTTATCTGTCATTCCATTACATCACTATTATTGGTTGTGCGTGTCCTTTTTGTGATTTTTGTGATACACCGTATTATACATTAATTACTGTTAAAAATAAACTTAAGTGGAGTTCACGACATTCTAGAAAAGTCTACACGATAACAGCAAGTATAATATTTTTATTTTCCCAAATAGATGGCTTCTGTCCAATGGGACAGCTTTGACAGTGTCAAGGTTGATAGCTACGAGTGGTCGCTGTCAAAATTGTGTTACTTAACACAGCTGTCTTCTTAATATATATAAAAAGTCTCGATCGACAGACCGACTCGTCAACGTCCGACCCAAAACGCAGGGGTAGCGTTGAAAATTTCGGAAAAAATCAAATGATTTTTCGGGAATTTGTGAAATTTTCGTATTATTTCGTTTTTTTCGTATTTTTTACGAAAAAAATCAATAAGCGTAATGACACAACTGTGACAACTGAACTGACACCCAAGTATTAAGAAAAATAACCGATTGAAATCTGTTTAAAACGTATTTTTCGTTTTTTTTTGGAAAAATTGAAGAGGAAAATTTCGTAGTTTTTTCCGTAAAAATCCGAAAAAAACAAGCCTTTTGGAAAGAAACGCGATTTTTTCCAGAAATTTTCAACGCTACGCTGGAGTTAGAAAGCTCAAATGTCACGGAAGTTTCCTTTGTGATGTAGACAGTGAATAAGGACAGATTCTTCCAACTTCCCACAGGATAAAGCAGCGGGCTTCAAGTAATTATTACGGCCTGCTCTAGTATGGTCATAATGTTTCTATCAGACACCTTTTAACTATATACTTAAATACTTCCTTGCTGGTCTGGCAGTAATGAAAAAACATAGAATGTTCTAGTTTATTCTCTTCGAGGGAAGGCGAAAATCATATAAATAATGTTAAAGACGATGCGACTAGCAACCCACTACATATTTTGATTTCCCTTCCCACCTACGCGATCACAAACATGCTAAACGCGACCTTTAGATCTTCACCTTAGGCTCTGTCTACCCCGCAAGGGATATGGTTTTGTAGGCGGCCTGGCGACCGCGGCCCGCCATTTGGTGTTCTCTGTTTAAAGTCTCTATGACCTGTTTGCTTATACATTCGAGGCGTAGTATCGTAGCTGTCGAGTTAGCGTTGTCCCGCGAGCAAGGCCGCAGTCTCTGGCCGGCGTAGGCTACAGGTAATAAATAATAAACATATATCAATAGACATATTGTAAATAACCGGATTACTCACGTTTTATTATGTCGGAAAAGGTCCGACAGTTTCGAATCATCCGAGATTCTTAATCATGGTGCGACGGGGGCCAAGGCGCGACGCCCGATGTAATAAAACGTGAGTAATCCTGTTATTTACAATAATATATCTGAGCATCACGGTAGATTTATATTACACTAGCTGTTGCCAGCGACTTCGTCTGCAAAGAATTCGTTTATCGCTATCCCGCGGGAACTACGCAATTTTCCGGGATAAAAAGTAGCCTACGTGCTATTCCAGACATTTTTCTATCTATGTGCCGAATTTCATCCAGATCCGTTGGCCCGTTCTGGCGTGATTGAGTAACAAACAAACAAACATCCATCCATCCATCCATCTATCCATCCATCCATCCATACTTTCGCATTTATAATATTAGTTAGATAGTTAGATATCAATAGACGTTATTTTCAACGGTATGAAGACCGTAGAAGTATAGAAGGTGTATCGCTGAAAGATAGAATAAGGAATAGTGTGATAAGGGAACGTGCTGGACCCTATTTCGTAAAGCTACACGTTAAAATTTACAAGCGGAAGTCTCTATCTAACACATAGGGTCAAAAAGAGACTTCCGCTTGTAAATTGTGACTTGTGACTTTATGAAATAGGGTCCTGGTGTGAAAGAAGATATAGTGACTAAGATAGAAAAGAGTTAGTTGGTTTGGTCACGTAGAGAGGATGGATGAAAGAAGATTTACCAAATAGATTTATATGGGGAGTGTGAATGGGTGAGTTGGGAGGGGAAGGCCTAGACGGGCGTTCCGTGATCAAATTGGGGACGTTTTGGAAAAAGGTCAGGTCAAGAGTACCCGAAACCGACGAGCATGTATGAAGAGATTGATGAATGTGGATGAAGCGAAAGAGGTATGTCGGGATCGTAGCAAGTGGAACAAAGTAGGGTCTGCCTACCCCTGTGGGAAAGAGGCGTGACGGTATGTATATAAATATGTAGACCGCGATCACCTGACGAGGATCCATGATTTTAGCTTATTAAAGGAAGGTCTATCCCGTAGAAAACGAGTGTGTATTAATAGAGAATCATTTAAAATGATTGTCAGGGGGTATAATCATTTCACTAACCAATATTTGCTAATCATAATCATTTAAAATCAATGCAAGGTTTTCAAAATCATTAGTGAACCATTGTTAATTACTATTTGATGAATTAAAAAAAATCGTAAACGTAATCGCGTGGCTTACTTTAGGTTAGATTTGTTCCCTCGTTTAATGTTCCTCTCGTCTACTCAAAGGTTAACTGGTAGAGATCCCTTATTCGCCTTTGTGCATATATTAAATGATTTTTTATTGTGAATTGTGTCTGTTTCTTTATATTTGTACTATAAAGCATTTACATACTTACTTACTTATTTGTGTAATATTTATTCAAAAAAATTTTATGTTAGCAGATAATAAAGGTATGCCAAATGACGAATATGTGAAATGATGCTTTTGCGAAAGTATGCATTCCTAAAGTGATATTAACTAAATATCATCTGCTGCGATAGATCAAATATTTGAATACTTATTTTTTTCTAAATTTGATTATTCCAATTAATGTGAGCTGCTATTTTCTATTTTTTTTATTAGTCTATAAACATGAAAATTGGGGCTAGGTACAATGTATAATCACTAGAAAATCATTGTTTTTGAACTTGACTTGAACTATCACGGTGATTGTACCGCCTCGTTGCTAATTTGTGCTAAACACTGGCAGGCAATTATGAACTCGTTAGATCATGTATTTGTTATATAAATGCGTTCCTGTAATGTATGTACAGTAAAATTTACTATCAATACTCAGCTTGTCCGCGTATGATGTGATGATTGACAAAAAAACAGTCAGAAATACGTGTTTGGCGAATTTTAAACCTATAAACTTCCCCCTTATGCAGAAAAGCTCTATAGGCTTCTGCTAACTTAGCGATCGTTTGTCCTTATCTGTGAAAGGTAAATGTCAAAGTGACAGATAAGGACAAACGATTGCTAAGTTAGCAGAAGCCTACAGAGCGTTTATGAAAAAAGGGGTTATGATTTAAAGAGTAATCGAGGAAACTGTAACCATAGTAATGAATGACAAGAAAAAAAAAAAAAAGAAAAAAAAGTAAATAAATAAAAAAATCTTTTAAAAATGTTATAGCCGATGCGGCTAGCAACCCCATCACTTTTGATTCCCCTTTCCACCTATACGCCCACAACTATGCTAAACGTGTTCTTTAAGTCTTGTTACTATTACCTTAAGCTCTGTCTACCCCGTATGAGATAAAGACGTGACTTATGTATGTATGTATATGTAAGTAAATAAAAATAAATAAAATGCACACTGAACAGCATCGACATCAAAAACTTCATCAGAAACGAAGGATACGATGAAGAAACTAACCCCCTTATTCATAAACGCTCTACAGGCTTCTGCTAACTTAGCAATCGTTTGTCCTTATCTGTGAAAGGTAAATGTCAAAGTGACAGATAAGGACAAACGATTGCTAAGTTAGCAGAAGCCTAGAGAGCGTTTATGAATAAGGGGGTAAAAGTGTTTCTATTATTTCAGGTACACACTTGCTACGGTGAAGAGCTCGGCTTCAACTCGGACGACGAGGGCTACTCGCGCGAACCGCCCGACGACCCGATACTAGCCTACGTCGCCGACAACGCCGCTGAGGTAACAACCGTTTTTAACGTGTGGATAATGCGCATTTGCATCCCCCTGTTGCTAGTCACGACGTTCCCACTGTAAACCACACGTATAGGTGAAAAACTTAATTAAGTAAATATACAGTTGTATGTGCGAATAGACAAATTGACGATCCAAATTAGAAAAATTACTTAAGTCCCCTGTCAGTTCTGTACAGTGTACACTACTCATACGAGAGGTCATTTTCTTAAGTTTTTCATCTATATAGATCTGCTTTAAAATGCATAATGGGTCCAATCACATAATGGTTCTCGTTATGTAGGTATAAAATGATTTTTGAAGTGAAAACTTCTTTAGGTTGGGCACTTTTTTGGATGGGTAAAATTTTTTAGACTCGCGTCAGACGTAAGACGGAGAAAGAGTTTAAGTACCAGGATATCAGGATCCTCTAAGAGCTTATTTTAAAATACGAATGAAGCTAGAGTCGCGTTCGATTTTTGAATTATACGTAATAACGTGTGTGTAATTTCGTCGCTTATACGTATGCGCGTTAGGTCTAGTGCTGTAAGTTGTGGAATAACAGTGCGTTCTCTCGAGTCACCGCAGTTCGAATCTCGTGTAGAATTTTTTTTTCTTTTTGCGCGAGTGTGCGTGTGTGTAGTTTGCATTTCTGTCGGCACTCCCGGAGTGCGGACGAACTTTTTTCATCGCGTAATTTACAGATTGGTTCAAATTAGATGATGTTTATTTTATTACAATCTTGTTATGGTGCCTTTATGTGACGTTTGTTATTACTTTTATTAGGTTCAGATTAAAATTGTTGTGCTATTTAATTATATTTAATTAGGTGTTAATTTAATCGTAATCTCGCATTTGAAGTTTAAAAAAATGCCAATTTCCATTATGAGTCATTGGAACGTCAAGTGTTTTTAATGAATCATTACCACTTCAAAACGATAGTGAAGCTTAATGATAACTGTGTTATTGATTAATTTTATCACTTGAACCAAAATATCACCGAAATATAGCAACAGGGTGATATGTGTATACACAACCATTCCAACAGAGGGACATCTTAAGTTCACTCAAACATGCGGCAAATGCGGCACTCTGATTGGCCGACCAAAGGCCCTGGAACAACGGAGACGAAACCAAAAAAATATTCTAGCCGTCGGCTAAATATAATATTCCTTTCGTGTAAGTCACTAGTTTACCACAGGCTCGTAGCGTGTAAAAAAAATGAGCCCGGCCATATGTAAGTAGATGTATAAAAGTGTTCCTAAGATACGCGTATTGTATCGCTCTTTATTGCGATTTTGCTGAAGTGATTTGATCCTACTGCAACAAGCAAAGTTAAATTTGATATTTTTACCAAATTTAATGTAGGCGGTACTTTGCTAGTGGGTGGATCTCTTTTGACATTTCACAAAAACATACATTTAACAAAATTACATTTGGTGTGCCTACGTTTTTGGAGGTCCGTAATCAACTAAGGAGGAACCTATGTCATTTTGTCGGCATTCAATCATTTCACTCATCATCGTTTAGAAACCTTTCTTATCCGCTAATTCATAAACGTAAAAAAATACAATTGCATAACCAAGGTTAGGTTAGTTTTTAAACTTTTTTTTTTTTTATGTTAATAGGAAGGCAAACGATCAAACTTTTTCGAAATTTACTGTCTGTCATCACATCACATTATTTCTTTTCTCAGGAACGTGTAGATGTATCAAATTTAATAAATTATCATGATCATGACTATTGTATCCTGAAGCTGTAAAAAAAATATGTTTCGAAGGCCACGCTATTGATCCCCTTTAAAAGTGTAATTTTAATCAAAAACCACGGGTATCAAATCTTGTAGGGTTCCATCAACTGAAAAAGAACAATGAAGTTTTACATCACGTAGACCATCACTAATTTCATTTCGTAGAAAGGGTTTTAAAAAAAATACCACATTATTGTCATGTTATAGGCGATGCCCCTTGATTCCCCTTTCTACCTGATCGATAATGGGAGTGGACTGTATAGACGAAAGCTCGGAAGCGACAAAAAGGAAAATGAGGGTGAAATTAGAGAGAGGTGAAGCAGGAATATTACCGGAACGTCTGGAGTAGATACGAAATAAAATTGATCTAGTGCAAAGGAATGAAAGGCTGCCGCCAAAAGCTCTCACCTGAACCTTGTGCGTACCCGCGTGCGAACCCGGGGGCGTCAGTAGCGGCACCGTTGGTCGGAGTCTTCAGCTCTTCGGTATTACCGTCAACTCTTACCTCAGATGCTGCACTTAGCCTTTGGGTTTGTAGCCAGATGACACGCAGAGAGAGCAGCGGCAATGAATTTACACGTAAACTATCTTTTTGAACGGAGGAATTCAAAAGGTTAAACGTTGCAACTGGCAGCGTAACGACTTTTATTTAAATCTAAGGTTAGCTGCGTAATGATCACACTCAGCTGATCCGTCAGCTGTTATTTATAAACATCGATAGTGGTGGGGAGCGGAAGTGCACTGAAGACGGTTAAGGTTTAAAGTAGGGTGACCACAGTTGAAATAAGAAAATATATGGGTAACGATTCATTTGTAATGGCAACACTGAACACTACCTATACGCCCACAATCACGGGATAAAGACGTTTATTCGTTAATAAGCGGTATAAAAGTATAAACAGTAGTAATAATATTAATTAATTAAACTAACCTAAAACTAAAATCTTAAAAATATTATTAACGTTATATCTGAGCTATTGTTACGCTTGGCTAAACGAAAAAAAATTCAAAATTTAACTATAAATTATAGCGAACCTTCAGCACTCATGTACGACTGGCACTTGATGCTTTTTTACATGACATCAACTTTACGTAGGTAGTACGCCCGCATTACGTGAAAACCATCCGCCAGTTAACTCGTATCTAATCTGAACACCTGCGTTTATAAAGATTGTGTTTCCTACTATATGACATACGCTACGTTTCCTACATTTTGGTACCATCCTTCTCGTAGCGAAGACGTGATATCGCGATATGGCATCGATAGCGATAAAACTCTGATAAACAGAGGCTAATAAATACAGTGTGGGGAAACAGGCGCGCTCAGCTGACGAGTGTTAAAAAGTTAACCTGCAATATGGTTAGGATCATGAGGAAGTCTAGGAAGAAAGTGAGTTCACTAACCTTTTTTGTATCCAATGTAAAGCGAGCGGAAACGATTGACGAACGGACAGCCTAGTTAGAGGACTATGAAGCTTGAGATCTCGGGTTCGATCCCCGGTGGGGTCAGATATTATGTATGGAAATGCGAATGTTTTGTTCTCGAGTGTATTTGTCTATTATACTTAATTTAATTTAGAATTAGAAACCATAATAATATAAGATTGCGTCTGTTCAACTATTTTTTACCTAGAAAATAGTGCAGTGCAATAGTCTGGGGGCCGCAAAATAAAATTGTTTTAATCGTCACGTTTATTTCCGTGTCGTCATTTGTTACTCTAGTACAAATTCTAAAGAGAGTACAGTTCATGAGCCGCAATATAATGTTGTGGTTTCTCATTCTAAATTAAATGAAGTGTAGTGGTGTAAATTGTCCCGAGATATTGTTTTATTTCTTATTATTCATTTTATTTTGTATTATACAGATAAAAGTCGTATGTTTTTGTGGGTTTTTATTGTGTATGGCAGTTTATACCACACGTTCGAAATCGTTACATTACTGGAACATTCTAAGGTAGAATAAAGACTATTTCTAAAGTCTAACAAATATGTTCGCGGCTTAGAGGTGGCCCAAGGGCCCGCCGCACCTAAACCTAAATTAATCCAAATGAATCATCCAGCGTTGGTCTTACCAGTGCTGGTAATGTAAATTGGTTATGTACGAGGAACAAGCTGAATTTTAACATGTAATGTGAATTCAGATTTGATTTGACGCGGTGTATTCTGTTTTGAATCATACAGTAGATTGATATTTAAATTTAATTCATAGGCATTGCGGAATAAACAATAAGATAACGTTTAAATTTCGACTTTATTGCTTCTGCGCTTAGTAGATTCTATATGAAATTAGTTTTTTTCATTGATCTTCAATTGTTCTCCAACAAAATAAGCATTTGGCAGATTTTTCCATTGTTTTCGCTTTTCGTGACGTCTGGTTTCCGTTTATAACTTAGCTGGCTAAGTCGCTAGCTCTGGACCCTGACTTCGACTGCGAAGTGGTCGGTTGCCGATATCCTGCGGGAACTATACAATGAAACGTATCTGTATGAAATGTATCTCACGTGTTTATTCAGATTTTTAATAACAAACATGAAATAACAAAAACTTTTTTAAAAAAGCGTGAAAGTAGAATAAATGCAATGGAAATGAGAGCGTATATCACTTGTGAATGTATATCATGTTTTGATCTGATATGTTGTTAAAATTTTCGAGTATATGTATTAACAATTATTACTTTTGTTTCATTCGGTTTGAGATAGAGTAGGCGGAGTAGTTTGTGTATAACGTGTTGTGAGCAGCAACAATGGCATATTTTGACAGCTGCTCTTTTGAGGTCGTATCTTGCAAGTCATATAAAGAACTCTCAGTTGTCTGATGAAGTTTGGTATACTTATAGCGGTTGGGCCCAGAAATTTAAACACAGGTCTTGCTACTCAAATGGAACTACATACTTTAGTTTTACAACTTTCAAAAATTTACTTTTTTTATGTATTGTCCAATAAAATTTTAAACTAATAAAAATCGCAATACAGTTTATTTTTAAAAGTTGTAGAACAAAGTAAGCTCAGGTGTGTTTTTAAAGTGTGTCTAACAGCATGAACGCTCAAATCAATTGACGTTTAAGCAGACATTAAAAAACCGCACTAGCGTACGCAGTGACGTGTCGTATGCGTCACGTTTTCTCACCGTTTCTTCATACATTTTGTTGCGTATACGCACCGTCAACGTAACTTACGCACCGGTGTGGTCGGACCTTAAACAAACATTAAGTACTATGGTTAAACGTTCAACAATAACTAAAATTAGCTTTAATAATATTCCATCTCATGTTACCAGCACATTTACAACAGCGTTATGGAAACGACCTTGTATCGGATGACATGGACTTCACTTTCAGTGAGCCGCTATATGTCAGATAGACTACTTTGTTTATCTGTGTGTTTGTATATGGTACAGTAGCTAGGCTACTAAAATTTGGATGTACCGATTATTTCTTGTTGTTATTATGGATGGAATGGATATGGACAAAATAGTGATGGGTTGCTAGTCGAACTAACTCCTGCCGAAATATTCCGAAAAAAAAATCCAAGTGACCTTGTGAAATGGTAAAGTTAACACATATTTAAAGCATGGTTTAACGTATGCGCAGGAGTTGGCGGAGACGTCGTCCATGGACGCGGGCGGCGACGCGCGCGACGAGCCGCGCGAGCGCCGCGCGGACCACGCGGGGGATTCCTCGCCGCCGCTAGGTACACACACGCACACACACACACACACATTGTTGTTATAAGTCGACGCACGTAAAAAGAGCTCTGGCACGTTTGCGCATCCTGTCAACAACTAACAAGCCAATAGCGTGACGGCCGCGCGCGCGCTCCCTGGCCTCCCTCCCGCGTCCCCCACCAATTTGGTCCGTATTTCGCTCACTGCGCAGGTATATCGCCAGCTCTTTTACGTGCGTTGATTTGTACAGCGTGGAGTGGACAGGGTAGGCAGAGCGTACAAATTGTGGTGCGTCACCGCTGCCTTGCCTACCCTGGCGACTCCTATGATATCTCCTATGGTTTCTCAAGCACAGGATCTATCTATTCTATAGGGTTCAAACGCAGGTTTGCAACTCTCGAGTATTTCCGATTTTAGTCGGCCTACTAGGTATCTGTTGAAGTCAAACAAGAACATGATTTAATAGGTACATTTAAATATTAAAGGTAACAAAAACGTAGACCTAACGCGACAATAGATTAACTATTTATTATAAATATTATTTACGCGGAGAGCGACTTACGCGCTCTCTAGTGCGCGTACGTGGAATCAGAATCCAGATTTAGTACAGCGCCATCTATTGACGATCGACCGAACTGTCAGTGGAGTTCGGTTGGAGATACGTCATTTAGGTTTGTGGCGCGAAACTTGAAAATGTCGGTATACAGCCTTATTTGCAGTGTGACAGGAGTTGTAAAGTCGCCAGTTTAAATTACTGTGTGTTTATTATAGCAAAATTAGTTTTATAAAATAAAACTACATGCTTTCACTTATACAGCAGAAGGAGAAAAAATGTATTCGTAGAAAAGTATACGGCAATTTAGTGGCCAGTAACAATTTACATTTTATACAACAAAAAAGGTTTTATGTTACTAACACAATGAAATTATGCATGCAGACGCGTACCTACACTATATATGTGTCATATCTTTCATTTTGGCATGACGTTTGAGCCTTGTTTGTATTTTGTTTGGAATTCGAATCTATTACTATATACGTAAGGTTTATTTTCCACATGTGTTCCGATATTTATGATCGGCCTGACTACTCGGCTGACGGCCTTTGACGATATGTGCTTCCTGATATTTTTACTTCATTGAACGTCCCGAATTTATTGAAAAGTCGCTGCTCTTATATTTATGACGGATTGCGTGTTCCGATGTTATTAACCTTACAGTACCATTACTTGGAGTTAACACTTGACAGATGAGCATGCCTTCAGTTAATTTTCAACTTTGACGTCATACAAATAAAATAGTTTTTAGTAGGTGTTAACTCGAATTAATCAAACTGTACTTAGTGTAACGAATTTATTGAAATTGAAGGCTGCTCCGAAATATTTGAGGAGCTCGCCCGCTACGATATATCTGATGGCGACGACAGCAGTGGGCCTCGTATAGGATGGGGGCGATGATGATGGGCTTGATGGGCAAGTATTAATGTTGGGTTGCAGTGTCCAACGGCGGGTCTTTGGGCGCGGACGGCGACGCGCTGCCCACCGACATGTCCGACACCAGCGACTCCGAGCCCGACAAGCCGCACAAGTAACACACTGCTATTGCTACCTTAACGCCTTTGAAATTTGTCTTTCTCTTTACGTGTGAGGAAAGAATATCAACACACTTTTGCAAATTTCATAAGTATTTACGTTGCGATGCGACTCTAAACAGCTACGACCCCTCAAATGTGTATCGCTATCCCACGGGAATTGTGCAATTTTACGGGATAAAATGTAGTCTATGTTTTAATCTGGGGTAACAGCTATCTTCGTTCCAAATTTTATTTAAATCCGTCCAGTCGTTTTAGCGTGAAGAAGGAACAAACATACACACTCACTCACATCGTCACATCGTCACAAACTTTCGCATTTATAATATTAGTAGGATCAGTGGGGTGTCGCAATATTGTTTATGCAAAAGCATCCTATATGTGAATATGCGTCATAATGACGTCATCGACACCAAAGTTTCGCTCCCTGCTTGTCTAACACCAGAGCGCGCAGGAGTCGCGTCGCGCGCGAGATAGATTGCCGTCTTCTTCTTACTGTTCGTTCTAGAAAGAGACGGGTAATATATCTCGCGCGCGACGCGACTAGGGCTTGCATTATTCGACCATTTTAATTATTCGAATATTCGATTCGTAAATTCGGAAGTATTCGAATTATTCGATTATTTTAGAAAGGTTTAATAAAACACAGAGAACTACAGAAATCAGCTGTGCAATTACGTAATCAGTTTAAAAAATCACTTAGCAATAAAAAAACAAAACCGTTATTATAATTAAAAAAAAAATCAAAGAGATCAACGCAAACATAGAGCACGTGTATAAGTTAAGTTACCTAATCCACGTAATAATCTAAATATTATCATCGTCACATTTTCAGTCTTCAAAAATCACTTAAAATTAAAGAATAACAGTACTATTAACTACTACCTTACGTACCGACTTAATTTACACGATAATACTGCAATATTAAGTCACATCGCGACCCGCGTAAACATTTCTAACATAAAATCGAATATCGAATATTCGAATACCATGCCCCCAAATTTTTGAAAATGAAAGTTAGCCGAATATCCGAATAATATTCGGATTAGAAGCCCTAGACGCGACTCGCGCGCTCTTGTTAGCCGGGCATGTGGTAAAGTTCCCATACGGAGACACACGTGACACCTGTTGATGTGGTTTTGTTAGCAGCGGTGGCGGGCTGGACAAGTGCAGCAACCCCCACACGGGACGGCTGTTACTGCGGCACGAGTTCCCCTTCGCCATCGACCAGATGTTCACAATGATATTCACCAATTCCAAGTTTAATCTGGAACTCCTCGCGGCGAGAAGCACCACGGATTACGTTCAGGTAAGTACTTTTTCATCTCTCATACTCTGAAAGTAGGTCATTGATTATCTGGATATAGGGTTGAAAGTGACTCATCGCGACCCTTGGGTTGAAAGTAATTTTTTTTTCTAGCCAATCCAAATGAGGTATATAGCAATGGAAATACGTATAAAGCCATGTAATCTATGTTATAATAATAATCTATACTAATAGTTCCTTTTTAATTGTAAAAGGCAAAATAATCTTAAAATAACATTCCCGCTATATATAAGGTTATGCAAGCGTATACAACGACAATTAGTAGAAATTATTACGTACGGTAATTTTTTAGTTTGAAATATTTAAGTCGACAATTAATTGATAGCAACCTCCATGTCTGCAAGTTTTAAAAAAAACTAGCCGGCCGCTATTGGTGCGCAGAAGAAATGCGCAATGCGCGCAGATCGCGCAATAGAAAAAAGAGCGGGAAGAGAATGACAAAAGTAACAAATATTAAATGCGACCATGCGACGTTAGTGAAATTTTAATTTCCTCATATTCGAAATGAAAAGTAGAGTGTTCAACTCGGATGAAATTACCCATTTCACCCTCGAACTATTGGCACCCTCACTTCGTTCGGGTGCCAGAAATATCTCAGGTGAAATGGGTATATTTCAACCCTAGTTTATCAATCTACTATTATAGTTCTTCCATGCTGCAGGCTTATTGTCTAACTCGCTCGCAAGCGCCATCGTGTTCATTTTGACAGTTCATGTATGGGCTGACAATTGGCATCGGAATCAGCTAGCTGTCACATTCATACAAGAACTGTCAAAATGAACACGATGGCGATTGCGAGCGAGTTACACAAAAAGCCAAAACATAGAATGTACCAGTTACTTCTCGTCCCGCGCAGATGGTAGTCGAGGGAATGGGCTAAAATCCTGGGAATCATGGTATAGGCGATGCTTGCAACCCATCACTAGTTTGATTCCCCCTTTTCCTTCCTTTTTTTATACACGCCTACAATAATGCTAAATATGGTCTTTAGCTCCTGTTACCTTGGGCTCAGACAAGAACAGTCAAGTTCAAGGATCGATACGCGTTTAAAGTGTATGCCCTAACTTTGGGACGCTGGGCCGCTAATTGATAAGTTTCGGTACTTCGCAGTACTAAAAACAGGACTTTTGGGCGGTTCGAGTTTAACAGTGTTGTTCGTTGCAGGCGCCGTGGCAGCCGGTGGCGGGGCAGAAGTGCCGGCAGGTCAGCTACACGCTCGGGCTCACGTCCGGACCCATAGGGCCCAAGGAGGTTCACGTCACGGAGACACAGGTCTGCCATCCTGCATATACATTGTGTCTGTGTCTTAAAGTGATATCAGACGGTTCATATTTTGTTCGTTTTCTTATTTCATTTTGCATCTTTCACTCAAAGTGACACGTCTGAACGCCAAGTGAAAGAAAAGTGCAGAATGAATTAATTAGTGAATTGATCAAACGGTGTGGGATATTTTCATTCGGCAGCATTCACTCGAAATACTCGAGTAAACCGCCTGATATCACCTTTCCCCCTCGTATGCTTAAGATGCGGATCCTTGGCAAATTTAAGGCTATATGTCCGGGTTTGGTTATGTTATGTCTGAGTTTGGTAATGTTATGTCCGAGTTTGGTCATGTTATGTCCGAGTTTGGTCATATGTCTGAGTTTGGCCATAATATGTCCGAGTTTGGTCATGATATTTCCGGGTGGGTTTGGCCATGATATGTCCGGGTTTGGTCATGATATGTCCGGGTTTGGTCATGATATGTCCAAGTTTGGTCATGATATGTCCGGGTTTGGTCATGACATGTCCGGGTTTGGTCATGATATGTCCAAGTTTGGTCATGATATGTCCTGGTTTGGTCATGATATGTCCAAGTTTGGTCATGATATGTCCGGGTTTGGTCATGATATGTCCAAGTTTGGTCATGATATGTCCGGGTTTGGTCATGATTTGTCCAGGTTTGGTTATGACATGTCCGAGTTTGGTCACATGTCCGAGTTTGGTCATGATATGACCTAGTTTGTTCATGATCTGTCTTCAAGATCCTGTATCATCATCAGGTGATGAACAAATGCTCGGTGCCGGGGTACCAGTACTCGATCGACTGTTCGTCGGAGAACGCGGGCATACCGTACGCGGACTATTTCACGGTGGAGGTGCACTACTGCTTCGCACGGGTCACCGAGCACTCGACCAACCTGGAGGTGTACGCGCATGTGCGCTACAAGAAGAACATGTGGCCCATGGTCAAAGGTTTGTTTTATATATTATATATTATATATTACTAGCTGTTGCTTGCTACTTCGTCTGCAAAGAATTCATTTATCGCTATCTCGCGGGAATTTTCCGGGATAAAAAGTAGCCTATGTGCTATTCCAGACTTTTCTCTATCTATGTGCCGAATTCCATCCAGATTCGTTGGGCCGTTCTGGCGTGATTGAGTAACAAACATCCATCCATCCTTTCGCATTTATAATATTAGTTAGACTAGCTGTTGCTCGGGACTCCGTTTACGAGGAAGTCGTTTATCGATATCCCGCGGGAACTATGCTAATTTCTGAGATAAAATGATCTATGTCCTTCCCTAGGACTGAAACTATCCGTTAATTTCGTCGTTTTAACGTATATGCGTTTGGCATAGTGGTATAAGACGTGGAATAACAGTGCGCTCTCTCAAGTGACTGCAGTTCGAATCTCGTGTAGAAAAAGTTTTTTTTTTTTTTTGAGCGAGTGTGCGCGTGTGTAGTTGTCACTTCTGCCGGCACTTCCGGAGTGCTACCCGGTGTTTTTTTTAACAGAAACTTATTACTGCCTTTATTATTCAGCATTTCTTGAGAAGAACACGATGTCGGGCTTGGAGGACTTCACGCGTATGCTGGAGGCGCGGCTGCTGGCGGAGGCCGAGGGCGCCGCGCCCGCCAAGCGCAAGGGCCGCCGCGCGAGGCGCGTCACCAGTAAGTTGACACACACTCTAACAAACACAACTGACAACATTTCAAATTTTTCATTTGCCCTGAATCTAAAACTATGTGAAATTTCAAGACTAGTGCATTCTTAACGAGTGCTCCTCGAGTTTGGTTTTGACTTTTTATCTCAGATTTAGCAAGCAATGTGAATGAGTGATAGGTACCTTAAAAGAAAGAACAAATGTTTTTAAAAATGTTTGAACATTTCCAAGATTTTTTAAATTTTTTTATGGTAAAGAAAAATGATTTTGTTGCAAAATAAAACATTTTTATTAATTTCGAATGCCTCCATTTTGTTTCTGTAACAAGAAAGACACTTAAAAATGTATGTAAGTATGTATAACTCTTTGTTGTACATAAAACACATGAAAAAGGTATTTACAGGACAACACAAATGTACAAAGGCGAACTTATCCCTAAAAATTATTTCATTTGGTCCAATACACATTAAACTATCCGAAATAAAAGATTTTGTTTACAAATTACCGCTCATTGGTGCAATATTGACTCGTGATTATTAAAATCTGGGTATTTTCCTAAAATTTTTAAATTTTCAGTTTAAAAATAAAATCAAATTTCGACTAAGACCTGTATGGCTAAAAATATTCCATAATACCTCGGCTATCACTCCCTAAAAGCTTTGTATGTATGTGTAAACGTTTTTGTTTACCAGCATCCTCTCAAGAGACGGCGACGGTGTCCGTGGCTAAGCCGACGGCGGCCATCTTGGCGCCGCGCGCGAGCGTGCCCCGCGCGGGCGGCGGCAGCTGGCTGGCGGGCGGGCTGCTGCTGCTGCTGCTGGTCAACGCGCTGCTCTACTGGCGGCTGCAGCACGCGCCGCCGCCGCTCGACGCCGCCCAGCTGCAGGCCAGGTCGGTCTAACACCACTAACACCATCCTGGCTGGCGGGCGGGCTGCTGCTGCTGCTGCTGGTCAACGCGCTGCTCTACTGGCGGCTGCAGCACGCGCCGCCGCCGCTCGACGCCGCCCAGCTGCAGGCCAGGTCGGTCTAACACCACTAACACCATCCTGGTTGGCGGGCGGGCTGCTGCTGCTGCTGCTGGTCAACGCGCTGCTCTACTGGCGGCTGCAGCACGCGCCGCCGCCGCTCGACGCCGCCCAGCTGCAGGCCAGGTCGGTCTAACACCACTAACACCATCCTGGCTGGCGGGCGGGCTGCTGCTGCTGCTGCTGGTCAACGCGCTGCTCTACTGGCGGCTGCAGCACGCGCCGCCGCCGCTAGACGCCGCCCAGCTGCAGGCCAGGTCGGTCTAACACCACTAACACCATCCTGGCTGGCGGGCGGGCTGCTGCTGCTGCTGCTGGTCAACGCGCTGCTCTACTGGCGGCTGCAGCACGCGCCGCCGCCGCTAGACGCCGCCCAGCTGCAGGCCAGGTCGGTCTAACACCACTAACACCATCCTGGCTGGCGGGCGGGCTGCTGCTGCTGCTGCTGGTCAACGCGCTGCTCTACTGGCGGCTGCAGCACGCGCCGCCGCCGCTCGACGCCGCCCAGCTGCAGGCCAGGTCGGTCTAACACCACTAACACCATCCTGGCTGGCGGGCGGGCTGCTGCTGCTGCTGCTGGTCAACGCGCTGCTCTACTGGCGGCTGCAGCACGCGCCGCCGCCGCTCGACGCCGCCCAGCTGCAGGCCAGGTCGGTCTAACACCACTAACACCATCCTGGCTGGCGGGCGGGCTGCTGCTGCTGCTGCTGGTCAACGCGCTGCTCTACTGGCGGCTGCAGCACGCGCCGCCGCCGCTCGACGCCGCCCAGCTGCAGGCCAGGTCGGTCTAACACCACTAACACCATCCTGGCTGGCGGGCGGGCTGCTGCTGCTGCTGCTGGTCAACGCGCTGCTCTACTGGCGGCTGCAGCACGCGCCGCCGCCGCTCGACGCCGCCCAGCTGCAGGCCAGGTCGGTCTAACACCACTAACACCATCCTGGCTGGCGGGCGGGCTGCTGCTGCTGCTGCTGGTCAACGCGCTGCTCTACTGGCGGCTGCAGCACGCGCCGCCGCCGCTCGACGCCGCCCAGCTGCAGGCCAGGTCGGTCTAACACCACTAACACCATCCTGGTTGGCGGGCGGGCTGCTGCTGCTGCTGCTGGTCAACGCGCTGCTCTACTGGCGGCTGCAGCACGCGCCGCCGCCGCTCGACGCCGCCCAGCTGCAGGCCAGGTCGGTCTAACACCACTAACACCATCCTGGCTGGCGGGCGGGCTGCTGCTGCTGCTGCTGGTCAACGCGCTGCTCTACTGGCGGCTGCAGCACGCGCCGCCGCCGCTAGACGCCGCCCAGCTGCAGGCCAGGTCGGTCTAACACCACTAACACCATCCTGGCTGGCGGGCGGGCTGCTGCTGCTGCTGCTGGTCAACGCGCTGCTCTACTGGCGGCTGCAGCACGCGCCGCCGCCGCTAGACGCCGCCCAGCTGCAGGCCAGGTCGGTCTAACACCACTAACACCATCCTGGCTGGCGGGCGGGCTGCTGCTGCTGCTGCTGGTCAACGCGCTGCTCTACTGGCGGCTGCAGCACGCGCCGCCGCCGCTAGACGCCGCCCAGCTGCAGGCCAGGTCGGTCTAACACCACTAACACCATCCTGGCTGGCGGGCGGGCTGCTGCTGCTGCTGCTGGTCAACGCGCTGCTCTACTGGCGGCTGCAGCACGCGCCGCCGCCGCTCGACGCCGCCCAGCTGCAGGCCAGGTCGGTCTAACACCACTAACACCATCCTGGCTGGCGGGCGGGCTGCTGCTGCTGCTGCTGGTCAACGCGCTGCTCTACTGGCGGCTGCAGCACGCGCCGCCGCCGCTCGACGCCGCCCAGCTGCAGGCCAGGTCGGTCTAACACCACTAACACCATCCTGGCTGGCGGGCGGGCTGCTGCTGCTGCTGCTGGTCAACGCGCTGCTCTACTGGCGGCTGCAGCACGCGCCGCCGCCGCTAGACGCCGCCCAGCTGCAGGCCAGGTCGGTCTAACACCACTAACACCATCCTGGCTGGCGGGCGGGCTGCTGCTGCTGCTGCTGGTCAACGCGCTGCTCTACTGGCGGCTGCAGCACGCGCCGCCGCCGCTAGACGCCGCCCAGCTGCAGGCCAGGTCGGTCTAACACCACTAACACCATCCTGGCTGGCGGGCGGGCTGCTGCTGCTGCTGCTGGTCAACGCGCTGCTCTACTGGCGGCTGCAGCACGCGCCGCCGCCGCTAGACGCCGCCCAGCTGCAGGCCAGGTCGGTCTAACACCACTAACACCATCCTGGCTGGCGGGCGGGCTGCTGCTGCTGCTGCTGGTCAACGCGCTGCTCTACTGGCGGCTGCAGCACGCGCCGCCGCCGCTAGACGCCGCCCAGCTGCAGGCCAGGTCGGTCTAACACCACTAACACCATCCTGGCTGGCGGGCGGGCTGCTGCTGCTGCTGCTGGTCAACGCGCTGCTCTACTGGCGGCTGCAGCACGCGCCGCCGCCGCTAGACGCCGCCCAGCTGCAGGCCAGGTCGGTCTAACACCACTAACACCATCCTGGCTGGCGGGCGGGCTGCTGCTGCTGCTGCTGGTCAACGCGCTGCTCTACTGGCGGCTGCAGCACGCGCCGCCGCCGCTAGACGCCGCCCAGCTGCAGGCCAGGTCGGTCTAACACCACTAACACCATCCTGGCTGGCGGGCGGGCTGCTGCTGCTGCTGCTGGTCAACGCGCTGCTCTACTGGCGGCTGCAGCACGCGCCGCCGCCGCTAGACGCCGCCCAGCTGCAGGCCAGGTCGGTCTAACACCACTAACACCATCCTGGCTGGCGGGCGGGCTGCTGCTGCTGCTGCTGGTCAACGCGCTGCTCTACTGGCGGCTGCAGCACGCGCCGCCGCCGCTCGACGCCGCCCAGCTGCAGGCCAGGTCGGTCTAACACCACTAACACCATCCTGGTTGGCGGGCGGGCTGCTGCTGCTGCTGCTGGTCAACGCGCTGCTCTACTGGCGGCTGCAGCACGCGCCGCCGCCGCTCGACGCCGCCCAGCTGCAGGCCAGGTCGGTCTAACACCACTAACACCATCCTGGCTGGCGGGCGGGCTGCTGCTGCTGCTGCTGGTCAACGCGCTGCTCTACTGGCGGCTGCAGCACGCGCCGCCGCCGCTAGACGCCGCCCAGCTGCAGGCCAGGTCGGTCTAACACCACTAACACCATCCTGGCTGGCGGGCGGGCTGCTGCTGCTGCTGCTGGTCAACGCGCTGCTCTACTGGCGGCTGCAGCACGCGCCGCCGCCGCTAGACGCCGCCCAGCTGCAGGCCAGGTCGGTCTAACACCACTAACACCATCCTGGCTGGCGGGCGGGCTGCTGCTGCTGCTGCTGGTCAACGCGCTGCTCTACTGGCGGCTGCAGCACGCGCCGCCGCCGCTAGACGCCGCCCAGCTGCAGGCCAGGTCGGTCTAACACCACTAACACCATCCTGGCTGGCGGGCGGGCTGCTGCTGCTGCTGCTGGTCAACGCGCTGCTCTACTGGCGGCTGCAGCACGCGCCGCCGCCGCTCGACGCCGCCCAGCTGCAGGCCAGGTCGGTCTAACACCACTAACACCATCCTGGCTGGCGGGCGGGCTGCTGCTGCTGCTGCTGGTCAACGCGCTGCTCTACTGGCGGCTGCAGCACGCGCCGCCGCCGCTCGACGCCGCCCAGCTGCAGGCCAGGTCGGTCTAACACCACTAACACCATCCTGGCTGGCGGGCGGGCTGCTGCTGCTGCTGCTGGTCAACGCGCTGCTCTACTGGCGGCTGCAGCACGCGCCGCCGCCGCTAGACGCCGCCCAGCTGCAGGCCAGGTCGGTCTAACACCACTAACACCATCCTGGCTGGCGGGCGGGCTGCTGCTGCTGCTGCTGGTCAACGCGCTGCTCTACTGGCGGCTGCAGCACGCGCCGCCGCCGCTAGACGCCGCCCAGCTGCAGGCCAGGTCGGTCTAACACCACTAACACCATCCTGGCTGGCGGGCGGGCTGCTGCTGCTGCTGCTGGTCAACGCGCTGCTCTACTGGCGGCTGCAGCACGCGCCGCCGCCGCTAGACGCCGCCCAGCTGCAGGCCAGGTCGGTCTAACACCACTAACACCATCCTGGCTGGCGGGCGGGCTGCTGCTGCTGCTGCTGGTCAACGCGCTGCTCTACTGGCGGCTGCAGCACGCGCCGCCGCCGCTAGACGCCGCCCAGCTGCAGGCCAGGTCGGTCTAACACCACTAACACCATCCTGGCTGGCGGGCGGGCTGCTGCTGCTGCTGCTGGTCAACGCGCTGCTCTACTGGCGGCTGCAGCACGCGCCGCCGCCGCTAGACGCCGCCCAGCTGCAGGCCAGGTCGGTCTAACACCACTAACACCATCCTGGCTGGCGGGCGGGCTGCTGCTGCTGCTGCTGGTCAACGCGCTGCTCTACTGGCGGCTGCAGCACGCGCCGCCGCCGCTAGACGCCGCCCAGCTGCAGGCCAGGTCGGTCTAACACCACTAACACCATCCTGGCTGGCGGGCGGGCTGCTGCTGCTGCTGCTGGTCAACGCGCTGCTCTACTGGCGGCTGCAGCACGCGCCGCCGCCGCTAGACGCCGCCCAGCTGCAGGCCAGGTCGGTCTAACACCACTAACACCATCCTGGCTGGCGGGCGGGCTGCTGCTGCTGCTGCTGGTCAACGCGCTGCTCTACTGGCGGCTGCAGCACGCGCCGCCGCCGCTAGACGCCGCCCAGCTGCAGGCCAGGTCGGTCTAACACCACTAACACCATCCTGGCTGGCGGGCGGGCTGCTGCTGCTGCTGCTGGTCAACGCGCTGCTCTACTGGCGGCTGCAGCACGCGCCGCCGCCGCTAGACGCCGCCCAGCTGCAGGCCAGGTCGGTCTAACACCACTAACACCATCCTGGCTGGCGGGCGGGCTGCTGCTGCTGCTGCTGGTCAACGCGCTGCTCTACTGGCGGCTGCAGCACGCGCCGCCGCCGCTCGACGCCGCCCAGCTGCAGGCCAGGTCGGTCTAACAAACTAATAGTACATTACTGTCTAGGCCAGAAAGTAGGCAATTGCTGGCTGAGTATTAGTTTGAACGGACGAGCTTGCGAGCCCGTTTAATAATACGAAGCCAGCAATGCTATTCTGGCCGAGGCATGTATAGTGCTTTTCTGAAAAATTTAAAAAGAAAACAATAACAAAAATAAATGAAAATGTAATTGACATAAAAATTATTAATTTACTTTGCCGCCTTTTTCTATCAATGGCATTTGAAGAGAGTATTTTTCTACCTATTAAAGCTATTTCAGGCACAGATAAACACGTTGTCGTACTACTTTTTTTTTTTTTTTGATTTGGTGTTTTAAGTCTTGTTGCCTTTATTTTATAATGGTGACTTTCATTTTTAATAAGTTAATAACTAGACAATAATGGAATTTGTGTGCAACATCACTGGAGAGTTTAGCACGACAGTAATGTTATTTTTTTAAAAATTTTGGATTGACCGGCGACAATATATAGTTAACAATGAGGATTTTTGAGAAAAACAAATTTTTATCCCTTACACGCCACAATAGTAGATTGATAAACAAGGGTTGAAATATACCCATTTCACCTGAGATATTTCTGGTGCCCGAACGAAGTGAGGGCACCAAAGGTTCGAAGGTGAAATGGGTAATTTCATCCGAGTTGAACACTCTACTTTTCATTTCGAATATGAGGAAATTAGCATTTCACTAACGTCGCATGGTCGCATTTAATATTCGTTACGTTTGTCATTCTCTTCCCGCTCTTTTTTCTATTGCGCGATTTACGCGCATTGCGCATTTCTTCTGCGCACCAATGGCGGCCGGCTAGTTTTTTTTTAAACTTGCAGACACGGAGGTCGCTATCAATTAATTGTAGACTTAAATATTTCAAGCTAAAAAATTACCGAACGTAATAATTTCTACTAATTCTCGTTGTATTACGCTTGCATAAGCTTATATATTTAGCGGGAATGTTATTTTAAGATTATTTTGCCTTTTACAATTAAAAAGGAATTGTTAGTATAGATTTTTATTTTAAACAGATTACATGGCTGTATACGTATTTCCATTGCTATGTCCCTCATTTGGATTAGCTAGAAAAAAAAATTACTTTCAACCCAAGGGTCGCGATGAGTCACTTTCAACCCTATATCCAGATAATCAATGACCTACTTTCAGAGTATGAGAGATGAAAAGCCTTTTTCAAGTGAAAACTTCTTTAGCGGCGCTGAGCACTTCTTGGGATGGTTAAAAAATTTTAAACTCGCGTCAGGGTCATGTGATCGCAATCGTCAGACATTAATGCGTCGTCGCAACGCAGCCGGCAGGAAGTGGTTTAGTGCGTGTGCGTAGTTTCGTAGTTTTTTTTTTTTTAAGCGTCCAGTACGGTTGAAGTAAAAACTCGGAGAAATAGTACTAGGATCGCAGCTCCTCTAAGAGCTTATTTTGAAATACGAATGAAGCTAGAGTCGTGTTCGATTTTTGATGTGTACGTTGATTTCGTCGCTTTAACGTATGAGCCTTTGGCCTAGTGGTATAAGGTGTGGAATAACAACGCGTTCTCTCAGGTGACCGCGGTTCAAATTTCGTGTAGAAAAAGTTTTTTTTCTTCTTTTTGCGCGAGTGTGCGAGTGTAGTTTTCACTTCTGCCTGCACTTCCGGAGTGCTACCCGGTGTTTTTTTTAACGTGTGAAAAATACGCCTTATGCATTCCTTGTGGCAGAACAGGCTCTTCAAGTCACGGTGCCGGCCGTCTATGTTTCCGGCCGGTAACCCCTTACTTCCCGCCCTCTGTAGTAATGTACTATTTATTTTGTGCAGAATAAACTCCCTGAGCGGCGCTTCGCTGGCGGACTGGTCGGCGCTGCTGGAGAGCCACTCGCGGCGGCAGCGCTCGCAGCTCGTCGCCTGGCGGCACGCGCTCGACCGCGCCAGGCAGCATCTGCAGCAGGTACAGTACAATACAATACCAACACACACACACACGCACGCACGCACGCACGCACGCACGCACGCACGCACGCACGCACGCACGCACGCACGCACGCACGCACGCACGCACGCACGCACGCACGCACGCACACACACACACACACACACACACACACACACACAGACACATAATAAACTGCACGATGCCCGCCTTGCGTAGAACTTAATCTAAGTACTCGTTTGGTCAAGCAACCTATAAAATGTTCTGCTGCAGATTTTTCTGGAACAACTCAATGATAAATGCGGTAAGATTTAATGAACAAAGTTTTTATAATTGCCACAATACGCCAACACACTCGCTCACTCACAAACGTTGGGACTATTAAAATAACGTGTAATATTATTATTTACAGACGGAACAAGCTCTCGTTATGCTCTTAGAGACTATAAAACCGACGTTGGAAAAAGACAACGAACCGACGTTGGATAAGGAGAATGAACCGACGCCGGGTCGCACGGAGCTCTGAGCGGCCCGCGGCCCGCGCCCCGACACCCCTGTCTGGCCAAACACGGTCCAACATGTCGCCCAATATTTGTCCAAAGGTTTGCCGTACCCGGTAATAAACATGCTCGGTGTCATGACGGATGGTGACCTCGATATGCCTCGCATATTAGCTGTTAGTTATAAGTCCGAGTTTAGTCATGATATGTCTGAGTTTGGTCATGATATGTCCAAGTTTGGTTATCATCTGTCCAAGTTTGGTCGTGACATGTCCAATTTTGGTCATGACATGTCCGAGTTTCGTCGTGTGTCCGAGCTAGGTCATATGTCTGAGTTTGGTCATGATATGTTCGAGTTTCGTCGTGTGTCCGAGTTTGGTCATATGTCCGAGTTTGGTCATGTGTCCGAGTTTGGTCATATGCCCAATTTTGGTCATGACATGTCCGAGTTTCATCGTGCGTCCGAGCTTGGTCATATGTCCGAGTTTGGTCATGATATGTCCGAGTTTCGTCGTGTGTCCGAGTTTGGTCATGACGCGAGTAGTGACCAGGCGACCGAGTGCATGTCCGACATGCTAGAAAATGTTGGCCACATGACGAACGTTGGCCGTGGTTTGTCTAAAGTTGGGCGCGTTTGGGCGGTGCGCGGGGATTATCTGTAATACATTTGAATATTTCAAACTGCCCGAGGGTTTTAGAGTTCGATACTTCGTCAAATATTTTCAGGATAGTTTAGTGGGTAAGAAAATTGCACAAAATCGGTAGACTAAAAAACTTTCTTTACTCTTTCAGCTGCCCATAAATGTCTCAAATGAGTCGTTTTAAAAAAAAATAAGTACATAGTTGAGGGCTTAATTACAACAAAAATTAATTGATTTTGTGTTACGACCGTTTCACCTTTAATCCATTGCAATAAGGGTGAACAAGTTGTAACACAAAGGAATTAATTAACTTTTGTACTATTACCATAGTGCTTTATACCTGGCTTGAGTCTTACTTGCCACAGGTTCAAAAACTTTCGCTAAATAGAAGGGGAGGGACGCTATGATACGAACTTTGAATTTCAAGCTTGGGAATAGATCTATTCTGTTTTGTAAATCGTAGTCGTGCACATCGATTGTAGAGTATTTAATTGTTAATGTTTTCAAGTTACATCGACGTTTGTGGTCCTTTGCTCAATCTTGACGTGCATTTCGTACCCCTAAAAGCTAAGTAACATTAGAAAATTGTATTGAACGTCTTCAATCAAAATCATTGGAATTGACTATACTTTATTTAATTTAGAATACCTGTCTGTCTGATCAACTATTTCTTACCTAGCAAATAGTACAGTACAATAGTCTGGGAGCCGCAAAATAAAATTGTTTTGATGTCACATTATTTGCGTGTCGTCAATTGTTACTCTAGTACAATTTGTAAAGAGATTACAGTTCACGAGCCGAAATATAATGTTGTGGTTTCTCATTCTAAATTAAATGAAGTATAGCGATTGATTTTATTCAAGTGTATTACAATTTCGGTAAGTTTAACTAAATTGTATATTTCGTGTTGTTTAGCTTAAAATTATGATTGTACGGTCGAACCAATTGATTCGTGACTGTAGAACGTTGTCACAGTAAACGTAACGTCACTATGACATTTACTGTGAGAGGGTTCCACATTAGGTCAGGATTCAGTTTGTTTGATAGTACGTCGCCAAGTTCGTTACATTGTGGCAGCATTTTCACTACAAATGAAAAGACACAAGGTGATCATGATCAATATATGACCAGTATATGATCAATATATACGCGATCTAATAATTTACATATGGCCTCTGTAATTCGTGTCCCCCATTTAGCTATACAGTAGGTAGGCGAATTATCAGAGCGTGGATTGCTGGGTTTATATCAGTCGCAGGTTACAGGGTTTTAAACGTTTCCTAGTGACCCACATATGGGGCACAGACTTGTGGAACTTGTTCGCTGTGACTCATATGTGGGTCAATGACTTGTTATGCTAGCTCGCTGTGACCCATATGTGGGGCCCAGTTGTATGAAAAATGCTACCACAATGCCATCTGGCGACTTGTGTAAAATATCTGCTAGAGGTTTTCAAATGGGATCGTTAGATGCGTACATGGCTGGCGAACAGAGACAGAATAACGCGATAGAGTGAGATGGACATATTGCTATTTGTTCCTCTTGCGTCTTGCTTACTTTCCATTGGTTCTTGAGCGGCTTATGGCCGTCATTGTTCGTATATAGATCTGTATAGTCAGCGTCATATATATTGTTACGGTCAGGGTCCAAATATAAATATAAAGGCTTCACGTCTGTATATCAAGGGAGGAAGAGCGTGCTCTGATATACACCCCCTTGCAAAAAAAAACGGGCACCTATGGTTTTTCAGATTTTTAGGCATTAAAGCTCAGAAAGTAAGCTTTTATGCATATAAAATACAAAAACCATTGTGGGGGTGTATTTGACCGGAATGATATATATGCCGCTGACACTGCAGCTTGCTTTTTGTACAAAATGAACGCATGTAGCGACACAGTGTTATGCTGCGAAGCGTTTTCTTAACAGATTCACTTACCAAAGACACCTCCTGTTGGATGCTTGCTACTCGCAGCTGAAAACCTCACAGAGCCCCACTGTGATAAGTAGATACATATAATTTTAATTCCTGTAATTGTAACATGACGTATGCAAACGTTGCAAAGTCCCTGTAAGAAGTATTACTAACCCATTGTACCTAGGACAATTTAGGGCCAACACTGATTGATTAAAATGGACCAAATCCCACTCTTAAGGCTCCTTACAAGCTCAAAGAGCGAATTTAGCTAAATTCTTAATTTTTCTTCAAAGACTATGGCGTATGTGTTCATAATGTCAGTAATATTATTAATGTACAAGATAGTTCACTTCTTAAACTACGATACTGCTGTAATCGGCGCTGAATGAGGGTGCGGCGTCAGTCCGCCGTGATATATAGGTGATATTTAAAAATTTATACTGAATTTAATTCAAGACCGATACTAATGTTTTTTTTTTTTCTGAGTCAAAATAGAGTTGAGCATTGCTAAATAATTATTTTTAGAGCAGAATATCAACACTGTTTTCGAGAATCAAATAAAATGTAACCCTCTTTTTCATCAAAAAACTAGCTAACATTGAGTAGCTATTCTATCTATTAATTAAGATGAATCTTCAAGTTTTTCACGATGACTTTTTAGTTCAAGATATACTGAATTGAATTGAGTTCACTTTAGGCGAGAATGAGATTCCGTTTCACTTCGAAATTGAGAATGAAACTTCACCTTTTAGAGCAAAATTTTATAAGCCCTCCCAAGGAAACACATTTTTTTAGATTTCACGCCAAAAAATCAATAATTTAGCACAGCAGTATCTTAGTTTAAGAAGTGAACTATCTTGTACATTAATAATATTACTGAAATTATGAACACATACGCCATAGTCTTTGAAGAAAAATTAAGAATTTAGCGAAATACGCGCGTTGAGCTTGTAAGGACCCTTAAAGAGTGCACTGCTTTTAAATAAATAAATAATATCTTGGGACAATTGACACCAATTGACCTAGCCCCAAACTAACCAAAGCTTGGGGATCGAATCCGGGACCTCAAGCTTCATAGTCAGGTTCTCTAACCACTAGGCCATTCGGTCGTCAAGAGAAAGTGGAAAGTTTGGAAAGAGACAATTGGCGTCACATAGTTAGAGCGGGACAACGCTCTACGAAGCCGAAATTCAAGAGACCGATGTGCAATCTTTATGGCTGGATACTGTATGTTTATGTCTTTAAGCAAAATTACTGGCGCACGAAGTATTCTACCTTAGCCCTCTAGGCTGGCAACGCTGCAATCCCATGGGTGTCCACGGGTGGTGCACACTTACAATGAGGTGACCCACTTGCTCATGGGTTCCGAGTCATATAAAAAAAGTAAACGTGTCACACAGACATACTACTTTACACGTGTGGCTGCGAACTCGTAACGTCAATATTTAGTTCATAAATATTCCTCTGTTATTATTGTCACAGCAACAGTGTTACAATATGCGAGTGTATAATAATTTTCATACAAAATTGTTGCCATGTTGTGTCATGAATGTGACCAGTAAGAAAAACTTCGATGTCGCCTCGCTGCCTAGGTGCAATGGAAGCGTAATACTTCTTTGTTGCGACGTTATTTATGTGCAGTCTCAAACTCTACTCCGTTCTTAACCTTTTTCGCCAACAAATAATATGAGTATCCTTGTTAGGTGAAATTGTGATATCGGAGGTAATTTACAAAGTAGTCTCTGCCTACCCCTGTGGGAAAGAGGCGTGACGATATGTATATATGTATGTGGAGGTAATTTTGACGTGAAGTTGAGAAGATTAATCGGTGTCAAGGTTAACGAATGTGTAGTGTTTTTGACTGTAACTATGTCGCTTTGTGACGTCATACCCTAACGTAAACTTGGGTCTTCGTTTTAATTTGTTTTGTTTTCCCTCAAATAGTGAAAATTATGGAGGAAAATAATGTTGTTCTTTGGAAATGTGTGATGTTGATGTAGTTCTTGTTTTAAACTTTTTAACTAAATGCTAACATCGGTTGCTAACCAAATTAGGTATGGGTTTGACGAAGTGTTGCCACTTGTTAAATGATTTTTTAAGCTTACTCACCTGGCAATTTTATTCATCTAAATGTTAATTTTGAAATCGGTGACGTCAAGCATTTATGTGAATTGAAATTTATTTAATATTTTAAGTGTAGGATCATGCGGCTGTTGTATTATTATAATTTGATACATAAGCATTTATGTATGGAGTTAGTGTAGTTGCTCTCCTTGTTTATATAAGTGCTGGGTTTGTTTTTCTTCTTAGGTGACTGCTATGATAGGCGTTGTGTATGCCTCGCGGCTTCGTTTTGATCGTGTCAACTAGCGTAAGTTTTCGAGGGTTTAGATATAATAGTTAAAATTAAATCGGCGATAATAATTCTAGTATACCCAAATAGTAAAATATATCCTTCAAATGCAAAATAAAGAAGCTATAGTACATTATATATACCCAGAACCATTATAAAGGGGAAAAGAGTATTATATTATAAGAGAAATTATATCCTGTTTGAAATTGTAATATTTTCATTTTTGTATTATAGATTGCGATCTCCTATTGTAAATTGTATTGAGTGCGGTTGTTCTTTTCGACAACGGCGGTGCTTTTTTTTTTATATGTTTACTTTTTGTTTGTAATTTTTTAGATATAAAAAAGGTAAATTGTGTCAATTAACATTATTTATAATACCGTTTTTATTTTTTAAATATTTGCGTCACCTTATTTATTTGATAAATATCCGATGACTTAGTTTTATAGTACAGTTGTATCCATTCCAGAAATATGAAAGATCTGAGAATATTATTATATACTTTGGTTATAAATTATGATATAAATAATGATGTTAGAGCTGACAAAGATTAGTAGATTCCTATTAGTTGTAACAGGATGTATCCGTGCATTTGGAGATGGGTGGTTACCTTGCCAATTTTGCATTAGAGGTCGTATTGCGATCTACGTAGAGGCGATATTTGCATGCACTTGTAGATTGAAGTCGGAATGAAATTCAGCATTTTATGATTTCAGAAAATATCACATTGCATTTTCTATTATTGTAACCTTTTTAAAAATTCAACATCTTTCTTTTTATTTTAGCTGGGGACGTTATCTTGCCGGTAATGATTTAGATTTTAGCTGTATGTCTTGCTTTCTATGCAAGTCAAGTTATTGTTCCTATCTGGAACCAAAACCATAACGTCGGCACATTTATTTTCCTTCTCGCAAGTATATGCTACTACCTGACATCATCAAATGCTTGAAATTTGAAGTGAGCTACAAATAGAGATGCGGTCTGAATCTGATATGACGTGCTATATCTTAGTAAGTTTTGCAGTTCGCTCTTAGTTGCGGCCGTAGTTCTGTAATGGCGCATATCCAATCGTACAATAAAGACAAACAAATAAAAAGGGACAAGGAACTACATTTTTTTAATATGTACTTTTCACTGTCGAACTAAAAGTACCATGAGCTTGCAGTTATTGTGCCACATGGCGTATTATCCTCTACGTGGATCGCTGCGATTGCTTCTAGACAGGAATGCACAAATTCCGTATTATAGTTGTAAAAAGGCGGCGACGCTACATTAACTAAGGCAATTCTATTCTCAGTATTGAGTAAATAAATATTTTAAAAGAAATTCAAGTGTATTGTTTGATTTATTTTAACACTATTTAGCTATTACCTGAGACTTCGTCTGCAAAGAATTCGTTTATCGCTATCCCGCGGGAATTTTCCGGGATAAAAAGTAGCCTATGTGCTATTCTAGACTTTTCTCTATGTGCCGAATTTCATCCAAATTCATTGGGCCGGTTTGGCGTGATCGAGTAACAAACAAACATCCATCGATCCATCCATACTTTCGCATTTATAATATTAGATAGTGAATTCTTTCCGTTCCAAGTGGCTGACAAGATTATCCTTTCCTATAGCTTCCTATTTGTCTACTGGCGGCACTGCCAATGTGGCAGGGCTGGCAAAATGCCTCGGGCTCCTAGCTCTACGGGGCTCTCGAACTGGCTTGGCATAGAGCATAGAAGGGACGGTGACGCACTTCTTTGTATTGAGGAAAGACACCACGATGTGTCGAGTGAGGAGAGAAGTCGTGAAGAAAGTGCCAGAGAAATAGTGTCTTTCCTACTTTATTATGTATGTATTATACGTATAAACCGTCTTCCTGAATCGCTCTATCTATTAAAAGAAACCGCATCAAAATCCGTTGCGTAGTTTTAAAGAACTAAGCATACATAAGGACAGACAGGCAGCGGAAAGACTTAGTTTTGTACTATGTAGTGATGCAAGAGGGTAGGTAGTCGACGCTCTCAAAACTCGTCAGATTCATAGTCCGTATAAAGGTAGGTATTTCAGCCGGTTGTAGGATTATGACCTTACTAACGTAATTGGGTAGTTCCCATTTATTCTATGGAACATGACGCCGTCGGATGCTACAAATATCCATTACTTGCTTATTTATGTGAAAGTATGATTCCTATATTGTTCTGCCATGAAATTCGGGTGAAAAGCTAGTATGTAGTTCTATGGAAAAAATGTGTCATTTTGATGATGACTATGATGTTGCATAGAACAAATGGGACTTGCCCACATAATTTACTTAAAATGATAATCAATAATGTTCTAAATTAATGGTAATTAATTAATTAACGTAGTTAATATAATGTAATTTTAATTGTACATTGCTTTAATAATGCTGGGTGGAATATGTCAGGTTTTTGGAATAGTTCTAAATAATTAATGACATACCTAATTAAGGTAATTGGCATAACCTGTTTAAACATTTGAAAATTATGAATCGACCAGACTTCTGAGTAATTAAAGTTATGTCCGATCGTGGTATAAAAATATTAATTCATTGATTCTATATATCTATGACATAGAATAAAATACTTATAACAGCCAGCTATATCTTTACCGCAACTGATTTTATTGGTTACTAATGGTTGCTCGCGATCCGCATATCGCTATCCCGCGGGAACTACTCGATTTTTCAGGATAAAAACTATCATGTACCAAATTTCATTAAAATCGGTTGTTGTTTAGGCGTGATAGCGTAACAGAGTTAGTTACCTTCGCATTAGTAATACATAATACATACTGGCTCACACCATCTCCTTAGATATTGTATTATGTTTGTATGTATGCATGTGTGTAATGATATTTAGTAGTTTATTTTATGATGTGTTATTAGATATAGTACGCTCTATTGTGGCTTTCACTATATGGAATTTTAAACTCCTCTTTGTCGGTCCCTCGTTTAATGCTCCTCTCATCTACTCAAAGGTTAACTGGTAGAGATCCCTTATAGGGATAAGTTTATATTATTTCGTGAATTGTATCTGTTTCTATATATTTGTACAATAAAGCATTACTTATTTACTTATACTATAGGGGAATATTAGGGCATCCGAAGGAACAGGAATCCAGCGAATACGTGGCGGAGACAAGCTTAACCAGGAACCACTTATCCTTGGCCCCCCTTTGGACTTCTGTATTGTGGGTTTATATAGAAAGTGGCGCTTTCGTTTAATGTCTTATGCCTACTTGCACAGTAGAGTAAAAAAAAAAGTCGCTAACTCGGGGTTAGGTTTGACAGTTCCATACATTTCGACACTACTTAGCCCCGGGCTAGCGTCCAACACGGGGTTAAGTCGCTAACCATCAGACGGTACTTATTTTGTTCGTTTTCTTATTTCATTTTGCATCTTTCACTCAGTGACGTCTGAACGCCAAAGTGAAAGAAAAGTGCAGAATGAATTCATCAGTGAATTGATCAAACGGTGTTGGATATTTTCATTCGGCAGCATTCACCAACCAACCATCTGATATCACCTTTAGAGCTCTGCCTCACGGGACGCCATGGCAACGTCGCCAGCTCATCTAATGTACAGCAGCTCACACTTGGAGACTTTTTGGATGACGTCTCGATTTGCATAGGGTACATAGCTGGCGACCTCGCCGAGGCGTCCCGGTTAGTCAATAGTCTTATGTGGGAGCCATACGAAATAAAACAAAGTAGTAAAGAAATATTCATTTATTTTGTTTTCAATTGTTCACTTCATTACTTACCATTCCTGTTTGCAGCACAGATGTCCAAAATACACGGAGAAGCCTCGTAATTCGCTTTTCAGAAAAGGAGGTAGTTTTTTTCCCACTTACCAGGGGATCAAAGCGAAAGGAGTGGGAGGGGATAATCGAGAATAATCTTAAATGAGATTTCGCACATAAATTCTAAAAAACTTAAGCTGCGAGCCTGGGTTCGACCCACAGCCCTCTGCTTGAGAGGCCATAGATCAAACCACTAAGCTACCATAGCCTTATCGTGATGTACGTTATGCGTCATGTCAATAGAATAACTCGTCTAGTTATAGCGTGTGATTATTCCAAACAAAATTAATGAACTCGGCGAAAAAGTACGAAATAAATGATTGCTATTCAAATGATCACGCGATGTATCGAAACGAAACTTTCCGATAACTGTCCAAATTAAGAACAGATCTTAAAAGGAGCTAACAGGACGAATTACTTGTTATATTGAAACCAAGGTATAAAAGATCAAAGCTACAAATAGCAAATTTACCGTCACGTATTGTACCATTTGTACCACTCACAAAAAACGAAACACTAGTGTAATACACTGAAAAAAATAATGATATGCTTCTCTCTTTACTCTTTTTAGTCTATACAAAAAACCCGAAATTATTTCAGTGTTTTTCAAGCTATCGATCGCAGAACCAAGATGTAATCAGTGTCGTTTAGAAATTAAATTTCTAACGGTAAAACCATAAAAGTAAACATAAAAAGTCAAGAAATAAATTTCTTGATTCATTTGATATTTCCTATGAAGTTAGGTCTATTCTAAGGTTACTAGAGGGGGCAGTGTTTCAGATGATGAAAAAAAAGTAATAAGTGTTTCTGGCAACATAAAGTTAGCTCTATTATGTTGGCAAATACTACTCTACTTCCGTCATCATGGCAAATTTAATGGTGTCGTGAAACCCCTTCTTCTTGCTCTAAGTTGTAATTAAATTGTAATGTTAAGGTGTCATAATATGTCTAATAAATACTCAGTGAAACAGCAAGCGTTTGATTAACCGACAGGACAAGAACCACAGTCCACACTCAACAATAAGCCCAATTCCTTACACAAAAGATCGAAAAACACTGACATAACTCGACGTAAACTTGCCACTCGCAGCTTCAAGGGAAGCCAAAAAAAAACTCCAATCGACACTGTGTCAAGATTTTAATCCATCATTCACAGCGGTCGTACACTAGACTTAGCCTATTTGTCGTCGTCCTTGAAGACCATAGTGCTGTGGCACTTGCCGCAGTAGTGCCGGTCTTCCATCACGGCCATGAACACGCCGGCGCCGCACTGCTCGCCCGTACACTCGCGCCGCAGACGGTGGATCTTACCGTTCTCGTCCACCTGATGACAATAGGGAATGCGTTAAGATAAATTATCATTTTTTTTTGTAATCGCAAAAAAGATCAAAGTGAAATTTAAATATCAGTAAAATACGGAAAATATAGGTTTTAAACTGCTAATTACTTAGAATAACAGCACACTTTCGACTCCCACTTGAACTACCTAATGCGAGAACTTGGTGTAATAGTGACTATTAGACAATGCAACTACGCTGTTGGATCTATGAATAACAATCTTAACATCGGAGTTAAAGTCCCATCCAAACATGTCGTCAACATAATGACCCTGATAAACATCCACTTTTATCGCCCTCTTAAAAGTTAACGGTACCCAAAACGACTAAGGACCATCCATAACCGTTAACGATCCAACCCTCCTTTTCCTCCTTTCTAAACATGGGATGAATGAAATCTTGTTCAGACTTGCCTGCCATTCACTGACTCACAACAAGTCGTATTATTATGCTTTTTACATGTTGGGAAAACCTGAGTCAATCTGATCTGAGCAACGCCATTATACTACTGAGAATATCACGAAGTAGGTATAGCTGCCTCATGTTGGCGAACATTGGCACCTTGCTTGAGATTGGAGTAAGGTACTAGATGTCATGTTTACGATATCCCTACGTTGTAGCTAGATATAAGTAAACATCCGCATTTCTCTACGCGTCGCAACTTGTTCGTTTGCTAAGCCGTTTTTGGCTTAAGTCGTTTCACAGATCGGATTTGTGCTTCCCTTTTTTGCTGACGCCACATGTTAGATAAATATTTAGACTAGGGGTGGTTTAAAATTGAATGTTTGTTGAGTACAACATTGATTTTTTCATAGCATATTATGCGCTTCCATAAGCGAGTTTTATGTTATTAAATATTTGATCGAACGCTATGAAAAAAACAGCCAGGTTTGTAATATTAATATGTATTACCCATCACATTTTATAGTTAGAAAGTAATTACAAAATATTCTGAAACAATGATTCATTGACATCAAATTGTTTAAGTGCATAAAAAGTTGGTTTGGATATCTGTGACGAATTGCTAGTGACGTCACAGCACCAACCCAACCTGTCGCAACTTGCACGTTTGAATCACAAACGTCAGTTTTATCGTGACGCAGCGTCGTCGGCCGTGGCGGTCAAGGTCATCGCACCACGTGGATTACCATCTTTATTATTTAACATTCTTGGGTTTCTTAGTCATAAGATCATCAGTGTTGAACACGTTAACCCTTTTTCGAGGTGAAATCGCGCATGACGTCGTCTTAGTACAATATTTTCTTAGAAGTGACGTCTTGATCTTGAGCTCCAACTCCCGAACTTTGCCGAGCTTTATCTTTATCAGATTCCAAGATAATCGAACTGATGGAGTAATCGTTTTCTTCATCCATCAATTAATGTGTAAAATAAATTAAATATTCTATTCCTAATGTCTATTTTATTCTAATACGCAACGCACCAAAACCCCAGCATGTAGGTATTTCATAAATACGACACTGAATTCAGGTTTAATACACATTGAACCTTCTCAAGCCAGCAATATTGACTGTCAAAATTACTTGTAACATTTATAAAAGCTTGCCACTGCCGCCAAGCTCGAATCACCCCCATTCAATAACAATACAATACAACACAATACAATACAATAACTCTTTATTGAACACCACATATAACAATCAAAACAGAAAAAGGTATACAGAAGTAATAAGGTAACAATAGGCGGCGGCGGTATAACGTTAGGAAGTAGCAGTAAAGTGTATCTTTTAGGGCCTGTTACCACCAATCGCTCTATTAACGTCCTGATCTTGATACCTAAGTTTTGTAGTAATAAAAAGAGAACCTACAGCTAACATGAGAGACGATTTACGCAAGGTAGTAAGCTGGCAGTCTGAATGCGCTTGGGAGGCCTATGTCCAGCAGTGGACTGCTATAGGCTAATGAAGAAATGGAGACGGCACCACAGATATCTTAACACTTGCAAGTGGTGGAACAGGCCTTCAGATCATGGATTTCCAGATGTATTGAATAATGGATACCCAAATCTATATATATAAAAGAAAGTCGTGTTGGTTACAGTATTTATAACTCGAGAACGGCTGAACCGATTTTTGCTGAAAATTGGTGGGGAGGTAGCTGAGAACCAGGAATAGGTAATAGGATACTTTTTTTTTCATTATCGTCCTTCTATCAATGTGCCTGCTATAGAGACCCGAAATTTAGGACGGAGGCAGTTTGTAGGTAGGCTACGTTAGTAAAAAAAAAATTGTAGAAAGAGGGGCACTATAAGAATGGATTTTTATAATTTCTCACGGGATCGAACATGATTACTAAATATTTGTATAGAAGATGAGATCGGTAAATTTCCTTTAAAGTGGCTCTATCACTAGAACTCTTACAAAAACCTGTTATTGGATACATTTATACTCGAAAATTGCTTAGTTAATTGTAGAGTACACTAGGCGCTATGCAGCCTCTAATACGCCCCTTTTATTACATGTTACACATACATACACACATACAGACAAGTTATAAAATACTTCAGTACTTGCCTGTACTCTTCACATAAAACAAAACATACAAAACCTAAACCTAACAAATGAATAACTGCATAACCAACAAGAAAAATAAATTAATCTAATACCTACACAAAACAATTCAAACATAAAACAATTATAACAACTATAATAAATCAAGTCTACGCGGACGAAGTCGCGGGTAAAAGCTAGTAACATATAAGCATTCACAAACCTTGTAATATCTGAGCACAGCTAGCTTGACCTTCTTCTTCTTGTGCTTGATCTTCTTGGGGGTGGAGTAATTCTTCTTCTTGCGTTTCTTGGCGCCACCGCGCAGGCGCAGCACCAGGTGCAACGTCGACTCCTTCTGGATGTTGTAGTCCGAGAGGGTGCGACCATCCTCGAGCTGCTTACCAGCGAAGATCAACCTGGGAACACAAGGTGTACCAATACTTGTATTTTCATATTAAAGGCACAAAATAATATATCTCGTTTAATAAGAAAATAAAAGTCCATCACAATCAATTATTGCATTAGACACAAAAAACGAAGTGCACTACTGACGAATACGTGAAAATAGTAAAAAAACACCAAAAATGCGACGTTGCCAGCTAAATAGGGATAAACGCTCTTAAGTCAGTTTCATAGATACTGATACTGATTCCCTATGGTACAGTGGACCCCGGGCCCCAGACAATACACCTATGTAGTTACGCCACTGCGTAGAGTACAAGTTAATTATAGGTACAGCCGTTTACCTCTGCTGGTCTGGAGGGATGCCCTCCTTGTCCTGGATCTTGGCCTTGACATTCTCGATGGTGTCAGAGGGCTCCACCTCAAGGGTGATGGTTTTACCCGTGAGGGTCTTCACGAAGATCTGCATCTTGGTGTACCTGGGACCAAAGACAATTCTTTTAGATGTTTTCTGTAAATATTTCTTTTTTTTATTGCTTTTATAAAAGTTAATTTATGTAATAAACAAAAAAAAAACATTTTTTTTTAATAACTATAAATACATAATAAAGGGTGTTTGGTAGCCAGGTGCAAAGTTTTAAGGGGGTGATAGCAGAGGTATTTTTAGTCACTTCGTCACTCCACTTCACGGGAAGTAGGTACCCTGTAGGTTTTGATTCCCTTGCAAGTTTCGAAAATTTGCGGAAATTTGCTTTGCGGCTGTATCTTTTGATAGCGTCCGCTTAGAAGTTTGATTTTTTCATAGCTCCCAGAGACAGTAGACCTGAGTATCCTACTACTACTAATATTATAAATGCGAAAGTTTGTGAGCGAGTGTGTATGTTTGTTCCTTCTTCACGCTAAAGCGACTGGACGGATTTGGATAAAATTTGGAACGGAGATAGCTAGTACCGCGGGCAGAAGCTAGTTTGATATAAATTTCAGCTTGATACCTCCACGCGTTCCTGAGAAAAGGGGTCTTGATAGACGGATGGATGGACGGACAACAAAGTGATCCTATAAGGGTTCCGTTTTGTCCTTTTGAGGTATGGAACCCTAAAAAGGAAGAAAGCATCAGTACCTACTATTCTATATCATTATATCAATTACTTAACGCACCTAACATTGCATTTACTTAGTAATGGTAAAAACCCAACCAACATACTTAATTAAATTTTAATGGTACCTACTTAATTAATAATTATTTAACTAATATACTTTAATTTCAATTACACATGGCTTTAATAATTTTAAACCAGAATATTTCAGCAGATGGTTGGGGTAGTTCCTAAATTAGCCCTGCAAGTGTCAATGCATTAAAAATCCATCAAATAACAAATAGGTACAATGAATAATTAATTACTTGTTGCAAAAATGTAATGAGTTTTAGCTAAATAAATTGGACAACTGTAAGGACCAAGTATTCAGTTCGCTGTGGACAGTGGATACAACATGTACCTAAACATCATGAATAATTTCGATATTTTTCCCAGTATTGATTTTTCTGTACTGTTGGAGAGCAGAAGTATAATTCTATTTTTAATATTCACTAATTTATATTTTATAATTGAAAAGTGGTTGGACCCAATATTAGACATATTCGACAACGAGGACGAGGATGGTGAGTAAATAATAAAATAATCAACATAAGCTTCACAGTAGGTTTATTTTAAGTCATAAATATAGGTACATCAAGTGTGGTAAATTATACCAAAAGTACAGCATTAATACATCCATCATTCTCAGGATTGTTTGTGACTTGAGCATATTTTCCCCAAACCACTTTACCGGCCTGCGTCACAAGACCCAGCTCGGAAATGTTCACTTCAAGCACTGTGCCCTTCGTTATCACACCAAGACTTGTGTACATCTGTGAACTTGGGTTCTTCTTAACCCCAATGATGGGCAGGCAAAAAGTAGCCTTCAGTTCAGGATGAGTTACATGTGCCTTCTTAAATCGCAGAGCCATAGGACGAATGAATCTCTCGAACTTTGGTGGTTTTCTTGTGAAGTTTTCTCCGACAAATGTGACTTTAGTGACCATCCGTTTCCATGCTTTTCTCTTGGTCTTGCCGGACTTCAGCACTTTGAATACTTCCGCATCAGCCTGTGCCCGCACTTTGGGTATTGGTACGTCCCATTTACCAGCCTTCTCTTTGCGTTTTTGTTTGATCATATTAGAGAGTACTTTGGCCCGGGACTGGACATCTCTGTCGAGAAGGTATACGGGTAGTGCTCCTTCCGCAACTTTCTCGGTGTTTTGTTTGACATTTTTCTCCTCATGTGCCTTAATCTTCTTTTTCATTTGAATCTTTTCATTGCGGCGCTCCTTGTTGTAGATCTTAGCCTTGATACCGCGCAGTTTGCGGGCCTTGTCGGCCCTCTTGTGCGGCTCGCGGGCCTCCCGCTTGCGTTTCCTCTCCTCATAATCGAGTCTCCTACCGTAAAGCTTTTGATGGCGCTCAATGTATTCGTTCTGCGGCATTGTGGTTGCTTATTCGGCAACTACAACAAAATTATGAACTTGTCAAATGATTAGATTGGTGCGTCAACGCTACTCCAACATAACCTCTTCGATGAACTGTTGCACTAAATTGACATTTAAAATCACTTTCCGGGTAAAACGTGTATTTTAATAAGCTTCCCGAGCCTTTATTTAGTAATGAGAAAGTCAAATACTTGCAGAAACAATAAATTATTTAATATCCACGTGTCCTCAGTACAAAACACAAACTCCGCCAAGTTCTCGAACGAATACTACGTAAATAACATTTCCACGCAATCAAAACGTAAATGCATTTTATTTCACAACAAATTAGTTAAGAATGCAACAGTTATAATATAATAAATTGCACAAATTCGAGAAACTCACCTTATGCCGACACCATACCACAAAGAAAGAGTATGGCAACCGGAAACTGTCACTCAGTGTTGCTACCCTACGATACCGATTCATAACGCGTACATGCCACAAAATATATTATTTTTACCGGTTTCTAGTTCTAGAATAGGTCAGTTATTCTTAAATTTACAAAAATATCTTTACTGTGCAAAATGGAACGTCTAAATTCTAGCCCCCTTATTCATAAACGCACTATAGGCCTCAGCTAAGTTAGTAATCGTTTGTCCTTATCTGTGAAAGGTAAATGTCAAAGTGACAGATAAGGACAAACGATTACTAAGTTAACAGAGGCCTATAGTGCGTTTATGAATAAGGGGGTAAGTGTTAGTATTAAGAGCTCACGCAGACAGGGGGGGGCTACTCCGAAATTCGATTTTCGAAGTTCGTATCACACCGTCCCTCTCACTCTCAAATTAATAACTGTTAGTGAGAGCGGAACGGCACGAAACGAACTTCGAAAATCGGATTTCGGAGTATAAGGCCAGAGAGGGGTCTCGAGTTCCGAGTTATGCGTTTAGATTAGAGTTCTACGTTCCTTCGAGACCCTTACGGTAATGCAATACAGCAAGCAGCCAGACTGACTGCGGCGGTCAGAGCTTATCTTATTTATATGAATAATATAGTAGTATAATTTACGAAACAAAAATGAAGTTTTACCGCAAAATTAGTCTACAAATTTTGTTACATGAAGGTTTACTTATTTAAACATTATCTACTCTAAGACTTTAGACCCTATTAAAGCACATTTGCATTTCTAGTGGACCAGACGCAAAGCACTCGTCCATTTGTAAATTAAATAATTTTAGATTATGTACAATTTGCCAAGAAGTATTTACATGTGAACAATCTGTTTTTACCGGTTTTTCTTCCCAAATCCGTAACTGGGCACATCACTAAACCGCCATCTGTAAGCTTTCTGTAAGCCTCCGCTCCCGCGCGTCTCACCCAAATCACCCCCTCCGTCGCCTAGAACAGACGCGTACGTACGTAGTAGTTTGAGTTTGACAAGTCGATTCAACACGGGCGAGAAGGCGAGTTTGCACTTGTCGTTGTCGTAGTTGTACTTCTTTCTTGAAATGAATACAACTGAATCTTATTCCTCAGGTATGTTGTTTAATTATTGATCATTGTGTGTACTTTATTTTTTACTGTGATAAAACTCTATTAAGTATTGAATTGTAGTAAATAAGAGCGTGGTTTTGTTATACTACAAATACTCGCACGGTAGTCGCTCGAGTGAAGGCCAACCATTGGTAGAAAAAAAGGAAAAAAAACTATCAGGCGTTTGAAATTTTTGGCGCTTTGGCCTTCGATGCTTCAAATATAACCATATTTCTTCTTTATCTTATTTATGTAAGCGAATGGAGTTCAAATCAGGTTATCCAGTAAGCGCATTCCATTGTCGGTGTCATATACTATTGTCGTACATATATGTTTTACTACAATATACGTTTCAGTTGAGTTTAAAACTGGTTATTCCCCTTTGCTATGTAAACAAAGTACGGGAATCTGCTGTTTATATATAACGCAGGCCATAGGCTAGAAAGCTATGTGAAGTATCATATTACAACTATTAGTAAGACTTCTGGTGGATTATGTTTTGAAGAACTTATATTTTAAAAAATATTTGCTGCTGGCTGTCATACCAGACTGCATAGGGCTCAAACAAAAGGCATATAATACTTTCTCAATAGTAAATTAAATGTACTCTTTCTTTAACAAAAAAATCCTATTAGCGCTTATACATGGCGGTGAGTAGGTAGTTATTGGCGTTTGTTTTTTGATCATTATGGAAATTTGGATAAAGAAAACACTTTTTATGAAAGGGTTCTACTGTTCTCTGATTCAGTTTCTAAAATGGTACATTACGTACCAATTTGACATGAAACACCCTTCTTAGTGATTAATTAAGTTTAATGGTGTAAAGAAATTTTGTCTTTTGTTTTGTAATATGATTATTTTCCTAATCATGCATTAGTCTCACAAAGTTGCTTAGAAATCAGTGATATGTAAATTAATTAATTTGTAAATTAAATACAAAGCCTTCATCATTGTCATCTGTTATTAAATCAAATTGTTTACATCATTTCAGAACATCAATGGTTTACTACGCCATCGCACAGTCGGCGAGGGTCGATGGAGAGCGAACTTAGTATACAAGGAAAGGAAACAGGTATGTATCTTTGTTTCCTCCGTATGTCTTATGGTGTTATGGTAACAATATGGCTATGATACACTATGTACCAGTGCACAGTTTATATGAGACTATGGAATCATTATGATCAATGAACGGAAACAGCTGGATTAACCACCGCAACAACTTATGTGGTAGTTCCTTAAATTTTGATTACGTACGTAAATTTTCTCTCCTCTTCATTTACTAAATCTTCACATAGCCTTATACTCTGAATTTACAAATTCGAAGTTCGTATTGTGCTGTTCCATTTATATTTGATTATTTATTATTACTCAGAGATGTGGTTTGATATAAACTTCGAATTTTGAACAACGGAGCAGTCCCACAGTTCCTGTGAGTAGTTTTATGGAGGTTATTAACCTATCAATCACGGCCATTGGATCAGTTGATCATAGCAGGATAGAAAAAGGATTTGTTTGTACAGAAATATGATTATGAATCATACAGATTATGTAAATGATAGCAGTCCAATCAGTAAACAATATCTTGGTTAGAGCTAATTGAAAGAATAAGAAACCAAACATATACATAGTGTATCTTGTATAGTGTCACATGTTGTTACCATTCAATTTGACATAACATATATCATGAGAATCGGAACAGTCCAAACCAACAACATTGAAAAATATGTTTTATTGTTGGTTAGTTTTATTAAAAAGTGATAATATAATTTGGAAAAATCAACAACTATTTCTTGCTTGATTCTACTTCAGATATATAGAAATAAATGGTCACTTTCTGTTGAAAGTTCCGTACAAAGCCCCCCAGTACTTAATTAAAAAAAATATCACTTATTTGCTTTAAAAAAGTTTAATTAATTAGTATTTTTTTTTAGTATTCATTATTTAAAGGGTATATCAACAGTCCCATTTAAAACTCATCTAAACAAAAGATGTTCGAATGTTTACAATTGCATGACATCGGCAAATTAAGTGATACACTTTGCAAAAGTGTGCCATATTCAGACCTTAGCCAAATTTAAGGGCCTGTTTCACCAATCTGTTAAATTCCTGTTATCTTAACTGTCAGTTATCTATGATGACGTCTCTGTCTGTTTCGTAGTAATATATAGAGACGGAATCATAAATGAAACTTAATAGAGTGGTGAGACAGGCCCTTAGAGTAACATTTTCTTCCACTTTGCCACTAAGTTATATTACAAAATGTAGCATTTAGTGATCCTTTGCCTATGATAATATGTATGCAAATTATTTTGCTGTTTTTTTTTGCATGATGTTTATTTACTGTGTATTTGGTTATTTTGTTTATTATTTGTTTTCACAATTGTGTACCTAGGTATCTTTCTTTTCTTGAGCGTTATAACTGCACTGTGCTGTCCTGTCCTGTCATACTTATCGATGTCGATACTTATGAAAAACGATCAGTTGCATATCAATACTCTAATCTCTTAAGTCCAAGTCTAAGTCTCCAACAGCTTTGTTTTAGAAAGAGATAGATGTATTGTGTCTACGACAAAACGTAGCGGCTTATTCTGAGTGCACAGTACATACAATCTTTTATCAGAAGATAAAATTTAATTTTAATTGATGACTGCTCGTTTTGCTTGTCGGCAATAATTTCGTTTTCAACTATGTATTAACAACACATCTTAATGTTAGTGAAATAATTTCTGTGCTGTACTTCTTACGTTTTCTTTATTTGCCATCACGTCTTATCTGATCTCATATTTATGCCAATTGTAAACCAGAATTTAGATTACAATAGGGATGGTTAAAGTTACTCTTACTTATGTTGATAACAATGAGTTAGAAGTAGTAAGGTATATTTCGCCATGTTGTAGGCCGAAGCTGCAATTTTGATTGATTGGAAATGGTTAAACCAGAGGCCTGATTATCCAACACTCATTCACCATTCCTTTCTATCAAATGGTAAAGAATGAAGATAGAAAGTGATATATATACTCTTTTATTCAATTTGTCATCAAGCCTAAATAATATAATATTATTCTCAAAATTTCTTAACATTTTAAAGGATGTCCAATCAGAATCAACTGTGCAAATACCTAACAGTTCTGAATTCCAAAGGTGTTTTTTCTGTCTGCAAAACCATTTAGCGTGTCGCCTGCAGTGAGTCAGCCAGTTACATGTCAAACTAATGCAATACAACTTGTACAGACTTGTCTGCAAGTTCAACAGATACTGGATATCATATAATGATAATGACTAGGTACCAAATAAATACTTAAGACTCATTGTTCTTTGTAGCTAAATATAATGCTCTCATTATAGATAATTATCAGATTAATTGGTTGGAAGTTCTGGCAAAAGCGTTTTTTTTTTAAATTTTAAACGCTTAAATTCTGATAGTTTAAATTTAATAAAAAGAAAAATAATTATTGCCAAATTTCTTCAACACAATTTTTTGAATTTGATTAAAATAAAATGACTGGTGAATCCAAAGATAGGAATTGTAGGGGTTCATGGTTGGACAGTTATTTATTCTTTCATTGAATCGAACCAACTGAGCCTTGACTCACGGTGGAACCTTTTCGCAGGAACTTTGTAGTGGCCTTGTATTGCTGACAAGGAAAATAATTAAGACACTTGTTTACAATGAGATCACTCAAGATTGAGTTTGGAATCAAGTGGTTCGATTCTACATACATATACATACATACCTCCTCTCTGTAATATGTATATCTTTCTGCTTGATATAATGCTGTATTTTAACACACACATAAATTAGTATTTAGCTCAATCATCCAAACGGTACTTGACTTAAGTACAGTCAAGTACTTAAGTCAATACAAGTGGATTTCAAGGAATGCATCTTTAGGTCGTCATCATAAACTGCGAAGGCAACGGCTCAAAAAAATAATAACGTATTTTTTCTGTGTTCTTAGTTTCAGTATAGATTATAAAAATGCTTAGGTTTTGTTGAAATAACGTATTTTTTGCCAAAAACCGATATTATTAGTACCTACAGACTACAGAACATGATTAGATAAAGTAAGTGTTGAGTGATTAATGAATTATATAACTTTTTTATATTCAGAACAATTTTATGCTTTAATATGATTATATGACAATACATATGAAGTTATTCAGCTAAATTCATTGAGATGATAATTGAAACTGACATTTAAACTAATAATTTTTTATATCGCAAACAGCTAGCAAAAAAAAACTGAATTAGGTTGTCTTGACTAGACTATCTGTCTAGACTCTAGAACGTGCTACAATACGACATATTGCGTCACCGTGTTTGAACTTTGAAGATGGGTTTGACCATGGGTTCGATTCCCAAAAGAAACCTTTTTCTATGTTAGTTTTCCACAGTCCAATAATTAAATATTATTCTCAAATTTTTTCTTGCATTGAACATGAACATTGAATTTAACCTTCTGTCTCTTGCCTTATAATTTTTATAAAAAGAGAGTGAGATAGATAGATTACAGTTAAGTATTTGCCAATGCCCAGCGTCACAGTGGAATGTCAGTATGAAATACTAATCAGTATGGTAATATTGTCAGATCATGGCCGAGCCAGCGGTTACTAAGGAAACCATCAGAAGACGGATTCCCACGAATACACACCGTGGTCTAACAGCCTAACAGAAGCTGTCCATTGTCAAATCTTCTTACATAGCTTTGAGAATGGACATACTAGCTAAGATAATCCATAAATATTGCCTGACAATTATAGATACTGTCTCTTTCACACATGAGACTCGTATCATTGTCTGGCTATTAGCATATTAAAGAAACACCTGCCGGCTTGATTGTATTAAAGGCTGAAAAACAATAGTCAGTCGTGGATAACTTTGCAGATAAAATAAAAGGCATTGTACCAGAAAAGATTAAATAAACTTCTTAAGTGCTTTTTTGTGATAAAAGACAGTTCAGATCTTTAAACCATGACTCAGTGCTGCCATCTGTTGTTAGTTATTAGAATATCTATTTAATGTTCAGTTTTTTTTACAAATATGTCGGTGGGTTAATTAAGATAGTTATAGGTTCTTGCATCTACAAAACAATGCTTCACTGTATTCTCATTTTGGTTTGAGGTAAAAAAAACTTAGAAAAATTTACTATTTTTGAATATTCATAAATATAAAGGTTTTCGAATGCTGCTGACGATCTTCTCATATCACAGAATAAGAAGTTGTTTTTTACACAATTACTTATAGTGTCATGTTTTGTGTCAGAATGGCATGCATAAAAAAAGAGTAACTACCACCCGGGACTTAATTGCGTAATTATTTGAAGTTTAATTAAATATTAAACATCAATCATCTATAGTTATCAGTGAGAATCGCGGAATAATCGTTTTAGAGCTTTGTTGATGGCTGTAATTATTGCTTTGTCATCAGACCTCTATATATACTTGTAGGTAGGTAGCAAATTTCAATACAATCCGTGCACTGAAAGTTAGACAGAATTCATTTACAAGTTTTGATACAAAAAGTAATAAGTAATTAATAATTAGTATAAATAAAATATCAAACAAAAGTAGGTATACAAATATTATGAGACACAAATATTGAATTCATATTAAAATATTATTCTATTTCGAAGTTGATACAATGCAGCGAGTGTTTGAAAACATTTCGAATATTCAAGACGAAATTAACCTTCATTCATTTGATCTGTACCTACTAATTGATCATTAGTCATTTCATAACTAACAATAATATTTTTGAAACATTGTTCTGTTTTAGATACCTGTGTGTGTGTTTATTTATAAGTTTTTTTTTCTTGTAACTGTATGTTTGTTATTTTACTGTATTTGGTAAGTTTGCAGTAGAAACTAATGCATTTGTGTTATGTTTAAGCATGTTGGTTATGTATGTATGTTAATTGAAAAAAAAAATGAGGAATCAAAATGAACAAAAAAGAATGGCAAGACAAAATAGAGCACAGAAAAAAAAATAGAAAATTGGTGAAAAAAGAATTTAAAGTGACATAAAAAAATGGTTCAAATGAAACTCAAAAAAGACTGATGGCAAATGTTAAAAAAGTGCTCATAACAAAAAAAATAGTTGGTAACATGACATGGAGCTTCATGGTGTCGAGGGAGGGGGGAGGGATGTGTTCAGGGTGGAGGGGGGTACTTGCAAACAGGACAGCACAGGCAGGTGATACGTGAAACCTATAGGGACTAGGGACGGTATCTGCCGTTCAGTGTAGATAGAACATTCTCTGAAGTGTTGTGGTGTTGTAGATTATGTCCGAGATACAAGTGATACGGATTGCTCGAGCACCGACAAGGGGGAGTACGAGCCGGTAACGGAGCCCGAGGACGACGGCCCCTTCGATTCGGACCTCTCATCAGGTGAAAGTGATGTAAGTTGAAATATATTTTTAATAACATTAAATGAAAAAAACATAAAAACCTTCACGCATTAATTAAAAAAAAAAAAACAATTTTGTGCAAAACATACTAATAACATTATTATAAGAAAACGGGACTTAATCACGTAAATAACAAGTATTAGTGGCAACCCTAGTGAACAAACTAATAATAAAGACCAAGTGCGGGTAGTTAGGAAAACCCGTGTAGCTAGAAGATGTTGATACCCGCCTCTTCAGTCCTCTCGAGACCATGGCTGCAACGTCGCGTCCGAAATGTCGAGGTATTTACAAAAATACTTGTTAATGTGTGAAATCGCGAAAGTTTGAATCGATACATACTAATAACATTTTGGAAAAGAGCTGATAGTCTTCAAACTATTGGGCCGGTTTTTACCGTACATGGCTAAGAACCACCGCGAGGAAACTGTCTTTGCCATGAAAAAATCCATTAATATGTTAATAATGCTGCAAACTAATTAATTCTTATTCTATTGTGTATGGTTTTCTCAATGTTAGTTTTCGAATCATTAGTTTGTTATGGTAAAATTTTGCAAATCAAAGATCTACTTCCATGTTGTTTTAGAAATAACTTGAAATTTGGTATAATCTCATCTTATCAGTGTCATATATACGTCCTGGGAACAGGCCTCCTCTCACAATGAGACGGCTCGGGCTATAGTTCCCATGAGGGCCCAGTCGAATAAGAAACTTCACACACACTATTGAATTGCTTCGCAACCCGGCTACCACGAGAGCGCGCGAGACTACCCGTCCTTTTCTAGAACCAACAGTAAGAAAAAGACGGGCAATCTATCTCAATGTTTTCCTTGTCCATCCACGACTACGACCCTTTGTTTGGGAGAATATAGGTCAAACCACTCTGCTATTTTTGGTATACATTATGGACGGGTGGTAGGGTCGAGTGCAAGGTCTGTCCGGATCGCTACCACCGTCTTGTTCGCTAATCCTGCCGCTAAGCAGCAGTGCTTGCGCTGCTGTGTTCCAGCGTGTAGAGTAACAGTGAAAATACTGCACATGAGTCATTCTTAGCCCGTTAGGCTGGCAACGTATCTACTAGGGTGTGCAGTGGCGGGATGCACGGGTAGGCAGCGTATACAAATTCTGGTGCTGACTACCCTACCCTGTCGACCCCGCGACCGCCACTGCGCATCTACAATCCTCTAGTGTTTCGAGTGTCCATGGGTGGGAGTGCTGACTTAGCACCAAGTGACCCGCTCGTCTGCCTTGTCATGTAAAAACAGAAAAAATTAGCAAACAATGAGATGTCATACTCACACATATGTACCATCAGCCAAATATGTGGTCTACCACCCTAAGGTGAAAATTCCTTTGCACGTCACAATATATAACGTCGATAAGACAGGCTGTCAACTTGAAAGTTCGACTTTAGCGACATTTTCATTTGATAGGAAGTTGGATCAAAAGTGGTAGACCACTTATTTGGGCGACCGTACATACAGTCACGCCTCTTTCCCATAGGGGTAGGCAGAGACTACTTTGTTCCACTTGCTACGATCCTGACATACCACTCGCTTCATCCACATTCATCAATCTCTTCATACATGCTCGTCGGTTCCGGGTACTCCTGACCTGCCCTTTTTGCAAAGCTTCTATTTGGTCCAGGAACGTCCGTCTAGGCCTTCGCCTCCCAACGCACCCATTCACACTCCCCATATAAATCCGTCTAGTTAGTCTTCTTTCATCCATCCTCTACGTGACCAAACCAACTAAGCATACTTTCTATCCTAGTCACTATATGTATCTATTTACTTAATGTAGTATAAATCTTTTTCCAGGACGAAGATATAATAAAAACGAAGGTTATAGAGATAAGCGTGGGCGACGACGGCGACATCGAGTTCGCGGACTCTGAGCACACGGGGTCCGACAGCGACAGTGAGATTGACTTATACGACTACTGGAAGTGCGCGCAGTGCCGCACCGAGAACAACAACCCCCTCTATCGGTTCTGCGAGAAGTGCTACAAGGTGCGTGGATGGAGGGTAAAGGTCAGCGCCCTCAGTGACCGACGCGGGCGAGCTCTGGTTAAACTTTCTGCACGGTTACGGTAGCTACGTGTAGTGCCGAGAGACGTTAACCTGCCTTACCGCCGCCATTAAGGGAGAATAGAAACATCTTTTCACAAATGCATGATGCATTTGGGAAAAGTTGTTTAGCAAATGATGCGATCCCACCGAGAGATGGCGGAGTTTTTTTTTTTTTTCGGAACATTAAAATGTTTTGTTTAACTACACTTTGTTTGTTTTTTGTTTGGGACAAATCTTGGAAGTCAAATGAACGGTCGGATTGCCTTGAAATTTGGTACACCTGGATGGGTGACGGTGCGAGTACAGTCAACAAAAAGTACAATCTGCATAAAAGCTTGTACCTGTATCCACTAATTATAAATTGCTACGCCCCAACAGGGCATCCTTCTATACAAATTCTGCAAGAGATGTTGCAATTGAATAAATACTGGATACTTACACGCGAGTACGGATTCATACTCGCATAAAAGAGTAGAAATTTAACGAATGCGCCACTCGTTTTCTACTTTTTTATGAAATATTTAGTTCCCCTTACATACATTTTATACACTTTAAATGTGAATAGAAATCCATTCCTGCCGGGATTCGTACCCGAAACCTCAGGTTTTACTGACTAACAAACATCTCACCCAAAGGGCATGTACCCTCAATTCCGTCGTGGGCAAGAAATCTCTCGTCATTATACGTAGCTGTTGAAGTTAAGTTAGTATACAGAATTAGAATAGTAAAGCTTCACAAAAATCGCATAAGTATACTAAACGCAAAGTCTCGCGGCAGTCCGGGCCATAAATCATTGTGATTGTGACGCCCGCTTATAGATATGTATAAAAACTGGACTGTTGATAAAATGCTCGTGAGTCGCTGCACAAATGTGTGCAAATAATTATTAAACTGTCTAATAATAAATGTCGGCGACGACGATAGTGACTCCGACTGCTGCGAGTCTAGTTGCATGCGAATATTAGTAAGTGATCAGGTTTTACAGTCAATCAATTTGTCCTAAGCCGCCACAGAACCTTGGTATAATGACATTTAAGTTATTCGATAAGCATTGTCATCACGGTCACTATAATCCATTTATTTTAGCATGATACAGAACAAAATAAATTTTATTGGGCATGTTACACGCAAATAAATTATAAACCAGAAAAAAATATAATTTGTGGCTATAACTACTTAACTACTATCTTATAAAAAATAGACCGCAATCACAGTAATGTTTTTAGCCATATTGGTTAAAGTTTATATCGCATTTAATTTATTGTGTCAAGTAAATTTATTAATTTCAGAAATATGCTCTATAAAACACCCAAAGAAGCACTGGTCAAAACGGAACGTTTTTTTAGTTTATAGAATTCGATTAAATCAAAAATTATCCTGTCACCTGACAAACGTCATCAAATCAGATGAAATTTAATTTGGTCGCTTAACCACATGCAAAGGGTTGCATTATTCTGATTTTGACAGATAAACGTCACCGCAATTGAATTTACCCTCACATTTTTTCTCGAGTGCGAGTGCGTTGTCTCTTGTTAATCTTGTTGTTATTCCTTCTCAGTTCTGATACAGTAGCCCCCTAACAGATTTAGTTCACAGTTGTACCTAAAAGAATAGACAGTTTAAAATTATTGTAGCTTAGTTTTAATTTATGCTGATTAATACCTTAAATAACATTTATAGTCAAATTCAAAGCAGTTATTTAAACAAGTTTAAAATTACATTTAGAAACTAAGTTTCCTATTATTTTCTATAGCAATAATCGATAAGAATAAAGATTTTAACGATCACCGCTTCTTTTTTTTCTCGTCCTAAAATAAATGCATTTTATTGTGAAGGTTTTGGAGTAAGTAGTTTAAGTTTTTTTTTTTTGTAAATTGGTTAAAATTTGACGATAAATGTCACATGTATCTATCTATATATTTGTAACACCCGGCGAGGCCGGAGCGGGTCGCTATTAGACTAAATGATTTACTATAAGGTTCTATGGTGGTGCAGAAATCAGATTGGTTGACTGCACAGTTGAGGGCATAAATATCGATACAGTCATGTCAAATATGTGTCGCCGACCTTATTGTTATTGTCTGTGGCATAAAGATGTATAAATGTTTTTGACCTAATGGTAACGTACATATATTTATGCCCTTAACTGTACTCTGTAATATAATTTCAATATGCAAAAAATTTGCTGAATTTGAAATATGATTAGATTAATAGGAAATTACATTTGTTAGTGTTTTAAGCATTAATTCCTTGCAGCGATTCACCGAACCGCATTACACCTCGTACTAAGAAAATTTCAATAGAATCTTGTAATTGATACAATTTTTCTTGTAGCTTTTTGCATTGGTATAATTAATTTTTCGTGTAGTATTTTACGATAGACGCATTTCGTCGTTTTGAGACTCTTATTATTTTGACGCGTTATTTGACGTTTGCACTTTGTTTTTACCGTGCTTTAAGTGCTATCAAACTCATTGAAATATTATCTTTGTGACTAATAAATAATAAACAGACAATATGTCAGTGCAATCGAGGTGATATGCGACTAAAAAAATTACGATTGAGACAACACCGCTTAACTGAGTCCTCGCCCGCGCGGTGCAGGGGCGCGGGGTGGGACGACATAGGGGGCCGAGAGCGGTGCGGGCGGGTAGGCGCCTGCCGCCCGCACCTCTGTCCCACCCCTACTACTACTACTGTCGCCTACCCCTACTACTACCACAACCTATAGTATACTTCAATTAATTTAGAATGAGAAACCACAATAACATTATATTGCGTAGAGTGAACTATTTCTTACCTAGCAAATAGTACAGGTAATAGTACTTACAAACTCAATAGTTTGGCCACAGAATATATAATAGTACTAACGTACAGAGTGGCCACGCTCCGCCCCGCACCGATTCGAGTTACCCCACCCCTCAAGCGCAGTCTGCCGGAAAGCTGCTGGCAACTAGTAGGGCTCGCAACGCGAAGTATGTCGGCCGCACGTCACATGTTCGGGAACCTATCCTACCTACTTCATTTTATAAAACATTAGAAAATTAATGCTTTCTGAAATTATCGCGATTAATACATGAAATAACTATAGAATCATTCGCTTAAGTTTGCTGTCGTATATCTATTGTAATTGAAAATAATAATGCTTAACGATACACACAGACAGACACATTTTAAGTAAGTTTAAGTAAATAGATAACGATTAAGTACATTTATTTGCACACATCTAAGCCATATCTTCATTATAAGAACCTATATTCATGTCATTGGTAGTACTTATAGTACTAGGTTTTTGCGATAGACATCCCTGTGTATTAAGATACGTCGTGCCTGTGTTCATTTCAGAACGCGGATTTTGTACGTCGTGGCCGCCGTGTGGTTTGGCAGCCGCAAAATAAAATTGTTTTAATGTCACTTTATTTGCGTGTCGTACTGTTACTCTAGTACAAATTGTAAAGAGATTACAGTTCACGAGCCGCAATATAATGTTGCTGTGGTTTCCCATTAAATGCACGATCGAGGTGAAATGCGACAAAATTTATAGAGACTGAAAAAATAGTAGATTGATAAACAAGGGTTGAAATATACCCATTTCACCTGAGATATTTCTGGTGCCCGAACGAAGTGAGGGCACCAATGGTTCGAGGGTGAAATGGATAATTTCATCCGAGTTGAACACTACTTTTCATTTCGAATATGAGGAAATTAAAATTTGACTAACGTCGCATGGTCGCATTTAATATTTGTTACGTTTGTCATTCTCTTCCCGCTCTTTTTTCAATTGCGCGATTTGCGCGCATTGCGCACCAATGGCGGCCGGCTAGTTTTTTTTAAACTTGCAGACACGGAGGTCGCTATCAATTAATTGTCGACTTAAATATTTCAAGCTAAAAAATTACCGAACGTAATAAATTCTACTAATTCTCGTTGTATACGCTTGCATAAGCTTATATATAGCGGGAATGTTATTTTAAGATTATTTTGCCTTTTACAATTAAAAAGGAACTATTAGTATAGATTATTATTTATTTTAAACATAGATTTACATGGCTGTATACGTACGTATTTCCATTGCTATGTACCTCATTTGGATTAGTTAGAAAAAAAAATTACTTTCAACCCAAGGGTCGCGATGAGTCACTTTCAACCCTATATCCAGATAATCAATGACCTACTTTCAGAGTATGAGAGATGAAATAAACGATTGTAACTCAATGTGATAATTAAATATGCGATATAGGTGGAAAGCGATTCGGTGAATCGCTACAAGGAATTTATGCTTTTGAGGTAAAGGACTAACAAACGGAAAATTACAGTTCCACTTAATCTGATAGACTAATTGAAAATTTAATTTATACTAACTACTTTCAAGTCACGTGCTTTTCAAAAATCGGGCCCCTGGGGGGCTACTCCGAAATTCGATTTTCGAAGTTCGTGTCATACCGTTCCTCTCACTCTCAAATGAATGTCTATTAATATGAGCGGAACGCCATCAAACGAACTTTGAAAATGGAATTTCACAGTATAAGACCTGGGAGCTACTCCTAAATTCGAAGTTCGTAACGCACCGTCCCGCTCACTCTCACATTAATGACTAACAGCCTTATTCATAAAAAGTTAGAGGCTCGCTAATCTCGCTATAAGCTCGCTATAGGACCGATGCAAAAAAACATGATTCATAAACGTCAATTAGTGCTAATCAGTCCATCAAGGGTCTGTTAAGTCTTCCGAAAGTTAGCGGACCGTAGACCCTACTTTATCTCTCTGCTAACTCACAAAATGGCCACCACAAATGTGAACAGCTGATTTTGGCAAGAGCAAAACCATACGCAAGACAGTTTTTTTGTTTTAAGTTTTTATTCCCTCCGGGAAAAGTAAAGGAAACTAGATCCACACTGCCTAGTCTGTCGTGTTAATTCGCTGGTTTCCCGCTAATTCGCTGCCACTGCTGTCAATTTTTTTTTTTTATTCACTAAAAGGCCATTTTTGGTCTGATGAGCAGCTCATTAGTTAACAGACTGCTAGCAAGCGTTTATGAATCATACTTTTTAACAACTGTCAAATAAGCTTAATCAGTCTGTTAACTAATCGACTGATCAAACCTCAATTAAGGATTTTTTATGAATAAGGCTGTAATAGTGTGAGCGGAATGGCACGATACGAATTTAGAATTTAGGAGTATATGGCCTGGAATCTGATTTTAATTTTACAAGTAAAAGGAGAGAGCACTCTCTGACTGTTCACAGTTGAATGGATCAGAGGATGGTTTATTGTGCCAGAGACTTCGGGTTCGATTCCCGGTGGAGTCATGTTAGGAAACACTGTTTTCTAGTTGATTCTGGTCTCAGTGGATTTTATTAGGCTGTATTATACAGGTATACGTGCCGGCACGTAAGTCTAGCGCTTACGTTTCACGTGGAGGGGATCTGTGCATGTGTTCTCCCTACGGATACCTTATTTTATACTTCTGCGCATACAAGGTCAGCGCTAGACTTACGTGCCGGGGGTTGTACTAGCTATTGGCACTACACTAAACTAAACATTGTATTTCGTTGAAACTTGACAATGTGTTTAGTAAGACTGATGTCATAAATATGTCAGTTATTAGAAAAGGTAATGATGTTGATAAGAATGCTGTGACTTTACATGGAATGAGGAATATGGATCGGGATTCCTTTAAAACGAAAATCACATCACAAAATTTTAATTATTATCTATTGAACCAATAATCAATAATGATCTGAAATTTTCAATTTATGAATAAAAAAAATAAAATATCAAAATTTTCAAAACATAACAAAAGGAATAAATAACAAAAAAGTAGATACGGTACAGAAAATAAATACACAATGAAATGTCAAGTAATTTTGGAACAGTAGTGTTTTATCTAAAAGGATATGACAGAATACGTATATTTTGAATGTGGTGAATGCAATGGATGGCTGATAGAACTCAGTAAGGAGTGAGGAGCCCTTATTCCGGCTCAAGGGGATTGATATAATAAGGTAAAGTGTATGTAAGTAAGTCGTAATCTTTAGTACCTGTGTACTTGCAAAAGATGAGCCGAATGATAGAATTAAATTAGAAGCGAGAAAGTGACTGTGTTACTATAAAGTAAATTTGTGTGGCTTCTAGACAAGATAAGCGGTAAGGGTAAGTAACTAGGTAGGTATAGGCAAAGAAAAGTGAATTTCAAAAATACAAATCCAAACAAAAAAAAATCGGAGAAAAAATATTTTTTATAGTTTTCAATATCTACATTAAAATTATAACAAATTATGTACCTAATTTCTACAATTGTTTTAAATGTACTACACGTGTTGTTACAGAATCATCAAAAATCATCATGCCCATGTATTAAACAGTTTTAATCCAATTCTAGGTACGTAAAAGCTTCTACCCGCCGAGACCAAGGAAAAACAAGCCTAAACCAGTTACCGACGTTCCGCGCGCTTACTCGTTCGATTCCGGGGTCGAGTCAGCATTTAACAGTCAGGAACTCTCTCAGCCGACTGACCTCAGCCAACCTACTGAACTTAGCCAACCCATTGAACTCGGCCAGCGCACTGATCTCAGTCAAAAAACTGAAGTCAGTGAGCCCATTGAGCTTAGTCAACGGACTGAACTCTGTGAACTCACTGAACTCAGCCAACCGACTGACCTCAGCCAGCGCACCGACCTAGGCCTAACCATCGACTTATTGCAAACGAACCAGGACGATCACGAAAGCACATCCTCTGCGCAGCAACTTAAGTTAAGCGATGAATTCATTATGACATTAACCAAGCCGATCAAACGCCGCGCGGAGTCCGCAGATCGCTGCAGCAAAAGATTGAAATTAGATACCTCGGATTCTGATTCCGATTTGGAGGCAGATGCCGAACCGCGCCGTAGGAAAGCGAAAAGCGCCGATCCCGAGGTGGCAAAACCGTTTAAGACTGTCAGCGACCCCGCGATAACTGTCGAGGACACTTTGCAACTCACTAAAAAGGCGATCATTAATTCTTTGAAGGGGAAAATTGACGATGATAACCTCTGTATCATTTGCTTTACCAAGCCTAAGTCGGCGGTGTTCGTGCACGGCAGGATAGCGCACATTTGCACTTGCTATGAATGCGGGAACAAGGTCTGGCGCAAGGCTAAAAGGTGTCCACAGTGCAACTGTAAAGTCAGCAACGTTTTAAAGGTGATGTAAATTAACTGCATCAGCCCGAGAGTCGCGTCGCGCGCGATATAAACTACCCGTCTGTTTCTAGAACGAACAGTTAGAAAAAGACGGACAATCTATCTCGCGCGCGACGCGACTCCTGCACGCCTTGTGTCAGACGTGCTGGAGATACTTTTTGCAATTCCACAGCTTAGAATTAAAACGAATTAACTTGCTACACGGGGTAGCGGGCAGGGCGGTGGCGGTGGGTTCAGAGAAGCAAGATAATTGGTTTTATTTCATGGTTTTAGTAATGTAGCTAAGACTGTTGTGATGAGGTTTGAAACAGGCCTTATTGTCTAACGCGGACGTTCTCAGTTGCATTCAGCATATTTTTCTACCCTCATCGTTTGACAGGAAAGCATGGTGAACGCGATTGTGAAGCGCATTAGATAATAAGGACTGAGGTTTTAATAATTCGATCCTTGGACATCTTTAAGTCTTGCTAGATAACAAATTCGTGATATTAATATTTCGTTGTATATAGCGTGGAGTAAAGGCTTATCTGGCCATTTAAAATGTAACATAAAGACACTTTAATGTGTTTATATTTTAACCATTTCTTTGGAATAGCTACGTTTTCTTATGTGCAAGCGTCTATTTAAGCGTCAATTCAAGCAGCCTTTCTAAATTGACAAATTATTATCGTGGGGTCAATGACAAATTATTCGTCGTAAAATATAAGATTGCCTTTTAATTACACTGTTAAATTAATATTTTTAAAACTGACAAGGCTGGGTAGTAAAAAGTAGCTTCAATTAGTGCATTTATCTCGGAATACGTTTTAGAGTTTTGCCTTCGATGCCCCATTTTTGTTTTTGATTTCTTAATTGTTACATCCAGTGAGTGCTGACATTCGAAGGACGCTTTAATTATCTTCTAAATTAAGTAATTCGTTTTTTTTTAAATATCTGGGTTGCTTTGCCGTTTTCATACAGACAATTTTGAAGCTGCACGTCTAGCACGACAGCGCACAAGAGTCACGTCGCGCGCGAGATAGATTGCCCGTCTTTTTCTAACTGTTCGTTCTAGAAAGAGACGGATAATCTATCTCGCGCGCGACGCGACTCTTGTGCGCTGTCGTGCTAGGCAGGCTGAATCGATATTAGGTCTTTAACCGGAGATTGTAATAAATCCTGTGTCGTTTATCTGAATCGGAAACAATGATAAAGTCGAAACAAAGATAAAAACAGAGTTCGATTTGCATAGTTGATTCTTTTGTATTAGCTCATTTGCTACACTTTCTAATGTGACGCTTTTGAAGTCCAGTGAATTTTGTATGAAGATGCTGAGTAGCCCAATGATTTAAAGGAAATTAAAATTCTCGACCAATTATAATTATTATGAAATGCCAAAGGTTAAACAAGGGACGGTGCTGTTCGCTAGGTTTAAAGTTAGGATATAGTAAAATTGAGGCGTGAATTAAGTTTAGACGTGTCCGTAAACTGAGGTCTGAGGTTCTTTGATAACTTTTGTGTAATATTTAACCACGAATTTGCGCGTCAGTCGGTGTGGCGATTGATTTTCTTACAATGCGCGTGTTGTGTAGGCGAACTGCTGTATGGTGAGCGTCTCGACTTTGCAATGAACAGAATTCGCTCGCCATTTTTAATTTTTTTGGTGTTGTTAATTGTTAGAGTTATTTGACCGTGACTCTTTTGTACCGTCCGATATAATATCTATAGAAATGTGTCTACTGCCCAAAAATCCGATATGGGTTTTTTCTACCGTAAATTTAGTGGTTATCTATATATACAGCCTTCAGCATCATGAGATATGTTTTTTTTTTTCATAAATGGCTAAAGTAGGTTGTCGCCATATAAACCATATTATGAACTATCTGAACAACTTGCTAATCTATCAAACCATCATTAATTCTTTAGTATAATCTCAGCTTACGGCACATACATGTAAATATACGCTTATAGCGTACCACCGACCACAGAAGTAATATATTCTTTATAACTAGGTTAGTTTTAATTTTGAGAGCTTACCGGCTTACAATTGGTTGAATTTGTTTTTAATACCGAACGTAAGAATTCATTATATCTAAGATCTCACTTAGCTTCTAGCTTGGAGCTTGAATGCGCAACGGAGTCTAGTTTTATTTTAGTGCTTAGCTGCTCAAAAGAAAATACTTGTAAATGGCTCTGATGTTACATTAAAAAGGTCTTCGTTATTTCTGAAACTTGAGGCTTTAGCATGCCAGCTTTTATCGCGGTTAAATAAGGTACAATCCCTTTCTTACTGGGAGGAAAGCCTAACGTTCACTCGCTAGGCACTGATTTATTGAAAACGCGTGCAAAAATTCACATGTTATCTGATGGTTTCCCTGTAGCAGTATCCTATAAATTAATTAACTTACGACACAATTTCATGTTGTAATTTTCTTTTGATGTGCGGCGTTTTGCTCACGCTACCGTTGTAAAGATATGTACTAATTATTAGTCAGTTTTCTTAATACATCCTATGTTGTACAGATTAGACATCGGCCAATAATAATATGTAGGTATTTTAATGTAAATTGCATCAAATGTGTTCTTTCCGTTGAACCGTGTAATGTCCGCTGTATTGTATGATTTACACTCGGTGAAACTAGTGTGCTAGGGTTTTAGATCCTATTGATGTTCGAGGACGACTGTATACGCTCAATGTTAAAACCGTTATACCTATTTCTTACGACAACATTTAGTTTGTGTCGTAGTTAGATAATTTAAAAATTATCTTCAGCGTTTTCCGCAAAAAAAAACCTTTTTATCATACCGCGAGTGCCGGAGCGTTAGCTCTGTGCATAAATATGCGTTACGCCATTCGCTTCGAAATGTTAGCTTAAGATTTGATTATTTGCTGTGTTGATAATATTGTTGATTAATTGTTATTATTGATAATTAGTATTATTTTTTTGTCGTGTGACAACTGAGCCATTTATTCGCATTTTCAACGCATAAAGCGGTAACTTCGGTTTGGTTTTTTTGTACAAATAATTGAAAAGGTATGTTATTGACACTAGAGTGCTGTAGTGTCCCTAAAAATCTAAATGGTTAAAATGATGTATGTTTAAATTAAAAGTACTATTAAACATGCATTTTATAATACGAAGGAGTTATTGTCACCCTATATGGCACATCAAATTGTGGCATAACATTCCCTGATTATATTTGTAAGATGATTCCTAATAGTTTTTGAAAACTGTTGACAGGTAGGTACCCTTTGTGTGAACTTTTAATTAGTTTCCTTAGTTTATTATATTATTATTCTCTGTAAATAAAGAAGTACTATATTTTTTAATGAATGTGGTACAGTTAAGAGGGTGCATCCGTGCTGAGCTTGCAACACCGCATTTTTGGTGATTTTTTGCGATTATTTCACAGAAATTGAATGAAAGTATCAAATATCCGTCTGTAGTGCACTTCGTTTTTAGTGTATTAATGTGTCCAATGCAATGATTAATGGTGATGATCTTTTATTTTCGTATTAAAGGGATAAAATACTATATCTCGTTTAATAAGAAAATAAAAGTCCATCACGATGAATTATTGCATTAGACACATTAATAAACTAAAAACGAAGTGCACTACAGACGGATATTTGATACTTTCATTCAATTTTTGCGGTGTTGCAAGCTCAGCACGGATGCACCCTCTTAAAAGTTTGGACTTGCCAGAAATGTATGTACTCAAGTAATAACGTTTTTGCGACTTATTTGAATACTAGGCCAAAGTTACCGCTATTTCATAAATTAACATTCATATCATTATGCTATCCTAACGCTTCAAAATAAGATAGATGTTTTAACGGATATTTTGTTGATTAATAGAGTCTTAGATTAGGCATTTCATTTTGTTTCTAATTAAAATCAATCCCACCATCTTTCCTACCGCGTAGAGGATTTATCTAGAATTATTATTTTTCTTGTTAAATTGATATTTCTACGTAAAATTTATAAAAAACTATTTCAATGTTAAAATAGCTTAAAATGTGTATAGATAGATTGTATAAAACCTCGGTTCGCTGAGTAAAGTTTTAAAAAATATTTAAACAAATCGGAAAAATAAAAGATTTTTTTTCAGCAACTTTTTTGTTTTTATTTAAATTTCCAAGTATTTTAAGTACGTAGAAAGGTCATCAAGTACGGACAATCTTTCATGTCCAAATGCAAATAACACTCAAGGTTTGATGTAAAACTGGTAAAAAAGTGATTGGGAATTCTATTTTTTTATGATACCTAACTGAATGACCTACTTGACAGAAATAGTGAACGCAGTTGAATACTTATGAGATTTGAAATCTTACATTCTGAGGACTGAAAACTAAAATTGATATAAATCCTTTCTTTTCTTATTTAGCTTTCACAAACCAAAAAACTTAAATTGATGTCAAGGTTCCCGAAAACAGATTCCCCTGTCTTATCTCTAATAGTTTTTTGAGTACTCCCTACTGACCCATTTGGATTGATCATATTGGATAACCTCAAGCTACAGTAGGTACCGGCTATATTTGCGGAGAGCTTTTCGGGACAATGCTAAGTTAGAAGAAAAGAAAAACCGGCCAAGTGCGAGTCGGACTCGCGCACCGAGGGTTCAGTGCAAGCAGAGCCCTGCTCCAAAACAAAATGTACGCAGTGTGGCGTCACTGATATATACAGACATACATACATATTTACAGTTTTCACAATTATTCCTTAATCTGTGCTATAAGACCTACCTTCATACCGAATTTCAAGATTCTGCGACTCTGCGTTCACGGGAAGTACCCTGTAGGTTTTGATTCCTTTGAGAGTTGCGGAAATTTGCGGCATAAACGGCTGTATCTTGATTGCGTTGGCTTAGAAGTTTGATTTTGTCACAGCTCCAAGGGGCAGTGGACCTGAGTATTTGATATAAATTTCAGCTTGATACCTCCACGCGTTCCTGAGAAAAAGGGTCTTGACAGACGGACGGACGGACGGACAACAAACAAAGTGATCATATAAGGGTTCCGTTTCTTCCTTTTGAGGCACGGAACCCTAAAAAGGACTAGGTATCTACTGTTTTAAGATTTCCTGTATTTATTAATGATCCATCCAAGTGGTTTTTATACATCCATATTAATCACGTTTTTATCCCTTACGGGGTAGCCAGAGCCGGTGGTTTCAGTCAGAATATTTTGTGCCTCGAATTCGCAACACTTGTTGGCAACTCGTTTTATCTTAGCCACGAAGCAGTAAACCAGTTATATTGTCTTTGATCTTAGCCTACACACGAAAAAAGAGTTGTTTATCTCCACATATACACGCATTAGTTCCTTTTTACCGGGATGAAAATAGAACTTGTCTAGACACAACACTTTCGCTCAGGAAACCAGCTGGAAAATTCAATATACCTTCACCGCGTAGACTTGTCTATTATGATAGTAAGTACTTATATATTGTATCCGCCCTTGAGTAGCGCATGAGTCAACTTCATTTAAATTCTTCAAGCAGTAAGTATGACTGACTCGCGAGTAGGTAGTTACGCGAAAGCAATACATAGAAGCCGTGAATTAGTTTCAGGAACATTAAAGTATTTCCTTTGTATTACTTTATCAACTGGAGTAAATTTAATGCAGGGTGAGTATTTGGATGATTTCTTTATCTGATTCAAGCTAGTTCGTCCATTTAAAAATAACGCGGCGAAGGTATCATGGACGTCCCTCGGTATCCAAAGTTCAAGTATGTAGTTTCATCCAGGAAATGTTTATAAATAAGACGTCTGTTTGCCAAAAATGCAAATGCAGCCACAGCTGTCACATTCTGGCTCCAGAACACCGAGTAAATCAAACTAATTGGACGACCGTCAAGCGTCATCCTTTAAAATAGTACGCACCTTAACAGAAAGAGATGCAATACATATATGGAATAGCTCTGTCTCCCTTTTAGGAATGGAAGCAAGGGAAACCGTCGCACTTGACCGAACTCTCCCTCGCTTTGATTGATTTGGTGATTCACCGCGCAGGGGTGCCAAATTTTACGTAGGAATATTGAATCCCTTTATACCTATCATACGAACGCTTATGAGCACCTTGATTTTATTACACCATCAGACAGACGTCTTAACTGTTTCCCCGATTAAGTAATTTGCAAATAGTCTAATTAAAAGTAACGGTGAATGTAAGTAAGTTAACAATAGCAGTTAATTAAGACCGCAATCTAGATTTTGCGAGATATATATGTAGTACCTATAGCTGCATGTTCAACGTGCAAAGCGAATCGCCGGAGCGAAACCCAGACAGACAGGACGAGCCTCGAATAATGCTAATCGATGCCATTTGCGTCTAAATAACTGCTTATCTCAGACCAAAGCCTATTTAGGTCCCAAAACCAATCAATAACAATCGAAGCACAGCCTCAGATGATTGAGACCTTTGTCTACGTTCGATTTAAACTAACTTAATTACATCACCCATTTACACAGACCCAGTTGTTTAAACAAAATACTTACGATACTTAGGGCAAGTGAATAAGTGAATCATCGTGTAAAAAATAGGCGTATGTGTGTGTATCAACCGCTAGCCAGCCACCCCCGCGCGGCCGCCTCGGCAGTCGGCACATCGCTCGCCGGCTTATTCAGTACCAGTACCCGTTTGACGTCCGTGGCGGCAACAGTGACCTTCCAAAGTCCAACAATCAACTCCTGTGAGTAAAAATTTAACTTTTTTTGTGAATCATATCAAGCAAGTGCTTTTCTCTTTTTTTTTTAATTGTCTGTGGTTTTAGTCAAAGGCTCATTGTTTCGAATGGAAATGGAATTTGCAGATTGTCGTGTTGGTTGTTTAGGATTGTTAACGGAACCGTAAGGTTGTTTATGATCTTGGCATGACTTCACTGCCGATTGAGGTGTTTTTAAACATCTGCCCAGTGCAGGGTGCATTGTCTTTGTGTGGTTTCGTCGACGTGTCGTGAGTTATCGCAGACATGCATTTCCGGTGGACGTGAACCGTATACTCAATGAGATTTATAAAAAAACAATGAGCCATTAAATACATTTCAATGAATACAATTTGCTAAAAATCTATCTGTGAGTGAATAAAAGCACGAAACACTATACCTATTAATAAGTTAGCTCAAAACACCGAATCAGGAAAATATGTTCGCCGTTTTTCCCTGTAGATACAACATTTTTCCTTTATTTATACAAAAGGGCCAAAGTTATTTTTGGGTGCTTAAATCTTCTTACAAAATAATCTTTGTATTCTTCTTCGATTTTCCGGGGAACAAGAGGGTAGTTAATTGTTCACAACTTGTGCCATAGAACGTAACTTTTCATAACTACGTTACGCTCAAAGTTCGCAAACTATGATAATGACATCAAACAAATGAATAGCTCGGGAAGAGGATAGAATCGCAGGAGGATCCGTTGACGTAGGGGAGACAGCATCAATTGATACATAAAGAAAGTTCGCAAGCAATTCGAGACGTTAATTTGTCAGAATGACAGTTCAACTTTTATAATGCGTTACCTAATGCTAGTAGATTTTCACAGCACTATGTTAGTTAATTTCCAAAATAATTTATCTCAAAAGCGGTAAAAAAACAGGTTAACCGTTCCGTTTCGGTTCGTTTGGCACGATGCGATGTATTAATTATGTTAATAAATGCAATTAAGCAGCTTCATCGCTGCTTCTACCCAATGTCATTCAACCTAGAGCTTTAAAATAAAATTCTTAGATAGCAAAGAAAAAATATTTTATTGCGTTTAATGTTGGAAGTCTGTCTCACAACTCCCATAAAAATCTACGTTTTCAAAGCCAAGTCTGAAGCAGAAAAAAATACTTTAGCAAACAGGCTCTGTTCTGTAGTACCTACTGTAACTTTGTGTAAAGTAAATCCTCGAGAAGCAATAAAAAGCCCTTGAAAAGGACACTCCGTTTTTGTCCTTGAAAACGATGTTAACGAACCCAAGTTTCGTATCGGTTGGGGCACTAAATATAGACGCATACATGACTAACGCATAACACATGGACACGAGCAATAATCGACCGTTGATGTTTCAAATAACAAACTTACAGTTACAAACTTATTTGAGTTTTCGAGTTGCATAAAGAGTCATCAAGGGGCACAATCGCTGAAATTTATATCTTGAAAATAGGCTCTACAATAGTTGGGATTAAATTAAGTAACAAAAATCAACACTTTTATTCCGTAACAAGCCCGCTAAGGTCTCCGGGGCTTATTATTTGATAGGTACTGAGCTTTCTATTTTCAAGACCATTGTCAAGATTGCGCCTCAAGAAACTTGACAGAAAGTCGTCATAATCGACAGGTTCTAGCTGGAATCAAACTAAGTTGTAACTATCTAATTAATTTCTAGTTAATTCTAATATTGAGGTAGTTGCTACGAATGGGAAATTAAATTTACTTCAATTGATAAAAATGTCTATTAATTCGAACCCAGTAGGCATTCCGATGATTAAACTAGAAACTTCTCGCCATTCAATCCGTATTTTGTCCATGTGATAAAATCAGTATTATTATACCAATCTGTTAATCTTTTATTGCATAAGTAACGTAGTATCGTAAATCACGATTACAAAAGAGTTACTACGTTTCTTACTCAGCTAAAGTCAAGCCGGTTTGGATGACATGTAAACTTTCGCCGCTTTCTCGCTCACCTCCACAAAAACTGCAATCAGTGAACTCAAACCAACATCTTGCGACATCCCAAGCGATCTTTATGGTTCTTTAACAATGAACAGTTAAGAATTAAGTGAAGTACCTAGGTAATGCTCATCTCAAATCAAAGAGTTCCCGTCGTACCTATAATAGACTTTACTTTCAAGGCCTTTACATAGGACAATATTAGTTCTCGCGTTCAACTTAGTCTTGAGTCCCGTGGTTATTTTTTGTTAATCAGGAATAAGTATAGTGAAGTGAAAGAATTTTTAGAATCTGTCCAGCGTAATTCTACAGATTATACCCCATATAAACACACAAACAAGTTTGCCTTGCAATTAGCACACTACCTTACCCAGCATTTCTCGAGGTACACACATACTACGTAGCGGATATTAGAAGATACATTTGTTTAGATTATTGGCTTTATAATAACTGTTTTAGAATTCGTGTCTCCCTTGCGTCTTGATGCTCCTTTTTGTAGGATTAATCCGGAAGTGCTAACAAAGAACTTTCGTCTCGGAGGAACGCTTTCGTCTTCTTCGGTGGTGTTGTTACGTTCGTTACAATGGCATCTTTCTACCCGTGAAGATGAAGTGACATTCGAGGTCATCTCACATTACATACCTAATTAAGATGCGGTTAAGGCTTTCAAGTTTAATTTTGGTACAAAATTTCTCAGTAAAAAAGGTTTAATGTTGACATAATACATATTGTATGATCATATCATTCATCGTAGTTTAGCGGCAGAGTACTAATAATTATGTGTAATGACTTCAATTATTTTCCTGTTGACATCAATTCCTGTTAATTTATTTTGAAAGGAAGACTCAACGCAATTCTGTGGTTAATTTAATAGTGCAGGGTGTTTTTTAAATGGAAAAGTTATTACTATTTAGGGATAGGGTTTATGTAGGAAAACTGTTGTACTCCAAAAGAAACAAAGGTAATGTATTCGACGCAGACAGGACAGTAGATGATGTGCCAGAAGAAGATGGGGCATGTTCCCCGTCTGCGAGTAAGGGACGAATGTACTTCCCGAATATAACTGAATCGATTGCCTGAGGGCTTGCGACCGCCCCTAATTCCTAATGTAAGGGATGTCGCAAGAGACCTCTGTTGGATGCTGAATGACATTAAAAATGAAATAACGGGGGGAGTTATTGAGACACTAAAGAAAATGGAAAATGTTGCAAATTCTCTAACATTTTGAGGTCATAATTATGACACTAATCTTTGACATAGAAGTAGTCAAAATATTTGAAATATTCGGTTGATCCATTAAATAAATAGCAATAAAATAAATAGCAAAAATTATACTTAAATTAAAAAACTAATGTTCAGATTTAGATTTGACAGAAGTTCTGAGACATCTAGTTTCATATGATTATAAGTGCCGGCACGTAACAAGTCTAATCTGACCTTGTATACGCAGAAGTATACTCGTAAAATACGGTATCCGTGGGTGCGCAGATCCCCTCCACGTGACTCGTCATCGTTGGACTTACGTGCCGGCACGTATACTATAGGACCATGGAAGCATATTTTCCAGTACTTACTTGGCAGTTGGCAACCATAGCCGATGTGATTCGATATACAAGTCCTAGGTAGTTAGGTACCCTACGCGTTGGTCTGTGAATCAATAAAGTGTACGCAGGGGAGCCGGCTAGCGGCGAGGCTGCACTGCACCGACACTCCAAATAAAACTCCAGACTACCTACAGAACAAAACTTAGCTGCAACTAATTAAATAACACACCAAATTTATAACTCCCGCCAACAGATTTAACCATTCCGAATAAATTCATTTTTGATGTATTATCATGAGAAAATGTCTGCCTTCTAGACCGTCATACATAAAATTAAAATTAATTTAAAACATAAAATGTGGACCGTTTTTAATTAGTCTAGTGCATATTGAAAAATGTGGCATAGACAAAAACACGCGCCTTAACGCAGTGCGATGGCGTTAGAAATCTTCTAATTGCCGATGTTCGCGACGCTCCATAAAATTTGAGACGTAGTTTTTAAAGTTACATTCTAGTGGAGGTCGTTGACTTTGCGAAGTGGTTCCGGTGCGTTACCGAAATTCGCTATTGATTTTTGATGCGGTTTTTTGCTTTGAAAATATGCAGCTAGGACTTATTATTTTTAAAATAAATTCGCAGTACTTTACTTATTATATTTAGTTATTATTAGAATTTAAAATTAAAATAAAGCTGTAAGTAGGTACCAACTTCTCACTTTTAACAATTGTTATGGTTATGAATTATGACTTATTGCATTGCATTTCCACTAACAAGGCATTGAATAGCGGTAGCTTTCGTCACCTGACGCATACTTGACTCATTTGTCATCCATGGTTCATTCAATAGGCTATTTAAACCACTATTTTATAGTTTTCACTTATCTTTAGCGAGGTCGAGATTCGAGATGTTTTAACTTTTGGTATCTCAATCGGAAGGCGTGTCGCAATAAATTCAACTGCTCTATGATGTCATGATAACGTCTATTATGGCTGATATTCGGCCAAAGTATTCGTCATGTTCATATTATATCCGTTACAGTTAGGTACTTACAATATACAAACTTCTTTATTTTTAGCAACTCAAAAATATTAGCTATTAGCTACTAATCTACAGAAAGTAGGCAGCCATAAAACTTTGAATAGCGTTTATCGATTTGAGAATTTACGTTGGACGACGGACGCATGTATAGTTGCACAACTAAGTTGCTTAGGTATAGCTACTCGTAAATAAACGATAGATGATGAAGATCACATACAAACTGCGCTAAAGCCTAAGTAGGTGCATCATGTTTTAAACATAACGTATTCTATTCACTTGAGTCGTGTTTCTCGATCACACTACTTACAACTCCAAATGGATCTTGGACAAATGACAATGTCGAACGCGTACACGAAGCAAGTTGTAATAATTAAACGTGACTACTATGGTGTTGCCATGCCAGTATAAAAAAATACTAAATGGTAAAACGCTAAGTTAATAAAATATGTACTTTTGCTGATTTTTATAACACTAACTATAGTTTAAATAAATTGAGCTGGAGTAAAATAAGCCCAAAACGACTAACTAGCCCAGTCCCAGCATTCTCGATACGGGGTCCTATGGATATAATATCATACCCTGCTACACAATCACATATTATTCGGGTTACCTCGTGGGGACCACGATTTGCCTTCCGTCACACGATGCCGATCTATGCCAATTTAATTTCACTACTACAATTTGTAACCCATGTGATCCCTCGTGCCTTTCTTCCATTGACTATCCCGGGTACCTACCCTCGGACGAGTACCTACTTAGCTTCATTGAAGTTTTCGTTTCCGAAATTAGTAGGTATGTAATGCCGCCCCGCGTTTGTTTATTGGAAAACCATCGGTCTGCGATTACGATTACTCTTCCTCTACCATCATACGAGTAATAACACTTCCATGCACGCTTGTTCTCTGCATATACTAACTTAAGACCACTTTTCTTGTTTAAAAAAATAATTCGTTAAAGTTGGGTTAGGTAGGGATGGGATGACCATACATTTACTATCGCACTTTTTGATTCTTTTTAACCTTGGGTTAGAAGTCAACTCTGAGCAAATAAACAACTCTGCTCCACGTGCCCGCTTACTATATAGCTAGGTACTCGAAAATGGCAAGTTTAGCACTAAATCAAAGAATACGCCTGCAAGTATTACTAAGTATTGTAGATAAAATCTCAGGTATTGTGCAGGTTCTTTGTACAACTAACGCGTGCCTTATCTTCAGCCACACTTTTAGTCACAAAAGAGTAATGACATTTTTATCTCTGCGTTGACCACTTGGAATGCGTTGGATGCAGTTTACGTAGAAGCTGGTAGCAATTTACTAAATAATGTGTGTGTGATTGTATTGTGTGGAATCAAATCATGTATGTAACCCTTTCACAAATTCATCACACGGCAAACTCTATCTGCATGTTCGTAAACTTTAAAAAAATCCATTAATCCAATCTCCTTGAATACGCGTGAATAATCAAAGATTTCATGTTAGGTTGTTAGTTTTGAAACTCGACCCAACTGCAATCGCCTCTGCTTCTGTACCAGAAAATGGCCATAGACATTAGTCACTTGGTATTACAGGATTTTATTAGGGTCTCACTGCTTTGGGCAAAAACTTCTCTATTCGACCACCACAGCCAACAACTATACCGTTCTAGCGTAATGTCTAATAAACAAGAAACCATTACAGTATTTAAGTTATGATTTCGTGGTTTGTGTTGGTATTATACTTGGAACACACCGTGTCTCGAACCAAACGTCATAAACCCCACGCGACGCGCGTGTTCAGCAAGTATCTGGCTATAAAAATATATACAAACTCTCGTATCTTTAAGGGTTAGCATGTATCTGTGGAACTATAAAACTTGAGTATCGAGCTTCAGGATTGTTTTTTGTTTACAAGACTTTGCATATTGATGTTAGTAATAGATTATCTATTATATTTATTATTGTCAAATACTTAATGTAGATATCCGTGTTCCGTGTTGTTCTTTGTTTTGCTTGTAAATAAAGTACAAGGGATTATTAAGATAAATAAATGAGTTGCTTCGCAGAACATTACATTTTGTTTATTTCCTTAGCGTGATTAGTTTGCTTGCGACACACTATCGGACGTTTTAGCACCTTAATCATCGGGTGATACATTTATTTTCCTTTTCGATTGATAAGATATTTCTAGAATCAATGAAAAGGTGATAAAAACGTTCACCTATCTAAAAGCGACAATGTGTGACAATGTTTACAATGTGAACAACCTGTGCAGAATGTCCGAATTCGAATCGGACGACCGCGACAAAACTCTCAAACCGTAAACTCTTATTTTGATGACAGAGTTGTTTGTTTCAATTTTCTCTTATATAATGAGTCGTCGTTTTTTATCCATTTTACGGTCACTGTCGATTCCTAAACAATCGATTAAGAATCTGTATTCTCCCAAATGTATCGAGACAAAACATGTCTCGAACAGAATGGTCCTTCGAGGCGGATTTCATTAAAATTAGGCAATCTGTGCGCTCGCACAGGCAAGATTGAAAATGGTGTCCTTACATGGCTGTATAACCTACTTCTGGTGTGTTCGAGTGATTGCAGTCCTTCTTTGGAACTCGAAGCGTGAAGGCAACCCAGTGCAATGTTTCCAGGGTTAGAACACAGATGTCACCAATCCTTAGCATACAGGAATGCTAGTATAAATAGAAGCAAGGTCAAAGCAACTTGTGGCTAGCGGTCGCGCGAATAGAACGCACTTAATCCTTTTAGGTGTTGTGTTCTCATTTAGATTCATTGATGGCAACAATAAGATCCACAAATAGGTTGTTTACATCCAATAAGTTGTGCTAATTTATATTTGTTTTCTTCGTTCGTGTTTATATTCGTCGGTTATTTTTTTACGTTGTTAGAAGTTTGAAATAGTGTTAGGTTGTTAGGTAATTTATTTAAGGTTTAGATATTAAGTGACCTGCATGAAATGTTAGGATCTCGTTTCTTGTACTCACCGATTTTGTCAAATCTAGACATACCTAGCTACTTTTCAAAAATTTGCGAATACTATTGCTGCACTCCAATTGAGGCGACCATTTAAACGAAAAAAAGTTATAGGGTTAGGTTAGGTAGGATATGTAGAAGTGTATGTACTTAAGTATCAGGCACGGATGTAGAATAAGTCCCTAAAACATGACAAGCTGATCATCAATGTCTTGTTTGTAATAGTCAAGTTAACACATTAACACGATAGGTATCGCGTTGTGGCGCCGCGGCGAGCGTAAATGAACGTTGTAAATCAGCAAAAACGGTACACGAGGCCACCGATCTGCTTACGGTGAAATTTTAATAACTTTTAACTTTCTACGGTGTCTGCGGCATGAGTCACGCGGTTCACTGTACTCCCCCCGGCGACTGCATCGATCCCTGATTTTTAGCCATTGTTGTCGAATCACGATTAAAATTCGAGGATTATTAACCATGGGAACTTCGCGAAAGTTGTATTAATCAAATTGTTCGCTTTTTAAGTAGTTAATTCCGCACCCGCGTTACCTAACAGTTTTACGGCTGTATCTTTATGGTTGTGTGCGAGCGCGGCCTATCTGGTTTTATTAAGATTGTCGTTTTGGTATTTTCGGGCACCCGTTACTTGCCTAAATGTCAAAAGGCTAGACTAGATCAATATTTTCGTTGCGTCATGCCACGTGGCATCTTTAAAGAAGCCGTGTATTAAGCCAATGCATGATACTTAGCAATTAACATGTTTTGTAACTGTACCATCGGGCTGGAAGACTTTCTAAGGTCGCATCGTGGCCATTTTGTTTTAATGTCACCATATGGTGCCTGTATCGTATACGGGGAAGTTTTTATGGCACCCACCAAACAGACTCGTAGCACCTTATTTGGCTATGAGAGTGACATGACCGCAAGACTGTTGCCGCCAGAATAATCTACAATAGCGTTGATTTTTACGACAGATGGTCAAAGAGTTGTACGAGAGGAATTCGACCAGTGGAACGGGTGAGCTAAGCTTGTCTGAAATAGATTCTATTTGAGACTAAAACTAGGTTGACTAAACTCGGCTGGAAGATACCTAACGGTGTTTTGAGATAGTTTTAAGTGTTAAGGATAATGTGCCGTCTAAATATTACTTACATTTAGCGATTAGTAAGTATTCGGATTTGGATACAAAACACGATGAATCAAGAATTTGAGTGTGACTCATGCATTTCGGAGTAACGAACGGGTGTGTCACTTTTTTCTTTCTTTTTCCTGACTGTAATAAACTGGAAGTATACTCAGTTAGGTTCCTGGCAATGTGCTGAAGAAATATCGTTGTCTTTATTCCTCCAGTTATTCCTCCTACACCGCAACGACTCTATTTATGAGACTGCCTATGGTGAAGCATAAACGCTACATTGTCTGTAGTTAGGGACTCATTAGGACCTTAAATACCACTATGAGAGAATTCATTAAACTATTTAATGAGGTAAGGTTCCAAGTAGATAGGTATAGAAATGACTGAATGTTTCATATTATACAGCAGTAGGTATGAATGCGTGACAAGTCAATGAAATAGATAATGTATTACAGAGGTTTCATCGTACTTATAGCATTGTAAAACATGACAGATACGTGACAGATACCTACAACGTCGATAGTCGGTAGTGGCAACACCGCAGCAATTAAAAGCGTATAAAAAATATTCAAATTTAGTTTTTTTTTTTATAAAGGAAGAGTTTTTCGTAAGCTCTCTAGCCAATCAATGGCGCGTTAATCCGTGTTTTTGCACACGCGAAGATTATTAAATTGGAAAGTGCATTGCAAATGAGTTTTCGCACGACGTTTTTTGCTGCCAAATTGGTTGCGCCGAATTAAAGTGAATATTAATTAACTACACAATGTAATTTACTATTCATGCAACGTTTTACGACAATTTCACAACATGAATTAAGTAGACAGTGTCCCGTTTAAACGTTTATCAAACTTCTTCAAGCCAACTTCAAGCTTTCGATTTTGAATATTTCGCGCCAAAAACCAGCCAGCATTCTATTAAAAAAAAAACTACCAGAAACAAGCTGCTAAAAAAATAAAAGAGTTCCAACGCAGTCTGATTAAGTTTATTAAGTTGACGCATGCGCGTTAGGCACAGCAGAGCGAGACGCACGAGATACTAACACCAACCGCGAAATAACTGTCTGCAGCAGGGTTGTCACTTAACCTTAGCCAGCATAAAAAAATATTATTATGTTTGTTTACCGACAAAACGAAGTTAAATATTAATAAGTATTGATGCTCTAATGCTTGTTAATTTCAAAGCTGCATAAGTATAAGGCTCGAGTCTTGCCGTGAACTCTTCAACCTTGAATCTGAAACAAATATCTGCAATGTATTTATGCCTACATTCACCTACTACTTCGATAAATTAAGCCTTCTGTAAGCTATCTGAGCTGCTCAGCTGTATACATATATAGGAGTAATAAAATACAGATATTGAACTCTATAAACCTCAATAAACCTTCTAGTGGGTCAAGGTGCAATGATGGTAGAGTCATATTTCTGATTCAAGATATCGACTAGCTATATAGAATTAATCTGTCCCTATATATGCTTATATGTTTAAAACTACGCAACGGATTTTGATACGGTTTATTTAATAGAGATAGAGTGATTCCAGAGGAAGGTTTATTTTATATGTATAATGTTTAATTTTACGAAGTCGCGGGCAGAAGCTATAGAAAGGACTAGTACCTAATATACATATAGAAAGGAGCATTGTATCGCTGTAATGGTAAATAACAAAGCTTATTATAACTAACTCTGCAAATTCCGGAGGGTCACTTGATGTAAACATTCATTCAATTTAAAACAATTGGTTAAGTGGATTGTAGCGATCTTAAGCTATGACAGAATGAGTAGGTAACTTATTGTGCAATCTGTGCATTTGAATTGCTATTACGACAAATGACGACATTTTATAACTTGACTTTGTACGATTGAATGATTGAATTTATTAACTATAGGTAGCTATAGTTGACTAGGATTAAGATAGTACCTATCTCTGCATCACGAAACAAACAAAATAATATAGCAGATTGTCATATTGACTTGTCAGTGGAAAATAGTCTTCGACATTCCAGCCCGGACCTTTGAGAATCCGTTTTGTTTAACTTCACTTGTGTAAGCAAGTTTGTTTGTTTCCACCTCCTGTTGGTGGACGGGTAAACTTGAATTTCGCTACATTTATAGTTTTTAATAACATGCGAAATAATGAAATACCTACACCATTCGCGAGGAAATTTTTTACTGTTCAGTTGGTACCAACTCTTAATAAAGCGTTGGTTTTGTCAGGGTGGCAACCCTGGAACTTCTCATTGATCTGGGTTCCATTCCATTGTCTAGCCCACTTCGCTCTTTTGTTTACACTGAACTAGATCCCATTTCACTACTTTGTTATTCTTGTTTTGATGTTTATAATTATACCACGTCACGAAAACCTCCTTTTGATGAGTACTAACTTAGCTACTTACTAAAAATATTATACTTAACTTAACACCATAATATGGTGTTAAGTTAAGTATGATATGTTGGCATGAAAACAATCTTTGAACTAGACTTGCTAAGAATATATTTTTATTTACTGCCATAACGCAGTACTCAAGGACGTCAATTAATATTTATATTTAAACGTACTGACATAAAATTAACATTAACATGAGGATCTATTGTAGTTTCGGAGTAGGTTTTGCAGTTGATATCTTACTGCGCATGTTTACGCATGTTTTGTTTGTTGAACCTCAGTTCCCCGAATTCCAAAAGCAGTTCGAATCAAAACAAGACGGAAATATACTTACTCAATCACGTAAAAGTGATCAAATATTGAATTTGTTACCTGTTACCTACGAAACCTGTTTGGTCTCACCCGACCAAAACACAAAATAATTAGGTATATTAACATTACACCATCAATATCAATTTACTTAGCAAATATTGATATTTAATAACAAGTCCAGCGAATTACAATTAGCCAAAAACTACCTTCGTGTGGTGCTCTACCACGTGGCTCTACATTCTTGCCAGTTAAGTAGGTAAGGTATGCCATTCGAATATATTCATACCCTGTGTTCATACCAGTGGCATTGGTAGATAATCGAATACAAATACACTTGTTTTCGCGTTATGTTGTGGATAGGCTTCTAATGCTTGGCGTACATCAAATATCTACTTCGCAGGGAACGAATGTCGTTACACGCACGAACCAAACATAGTACCTACTTACAACCGAGGGCATAAAATATCGATCCAGACAACATTGTTTGTAGCTTAAAGGTGTATAGATGTTTTTGGTAACGTACATAATTATTTATGCCTTTGACTGTACCAACATAAAATAGCATGTGTACCTTAGTGTAGGTAGGTACGTATTAGGAAATCTAAAAAAAACAGTTGTTAGCAGCTGTAGTTCTTTTTTACTAGTGTTGGTGCTGCCAGAACAAGAACTATATTTTCTACAAAATAATACACACATTATTAGGTACATTTACCAAATTACTGGTAGGTAAACTAAACATCTATTACTACTACCTGCTGCGAAACTAGTCTGTTAGTCCCCGATGTAATAACCGTAAAATTTTAGTTTCTATGTCCGTCTTTTGAAGTAAAATCCAAGTGAAAGATTATTGCCCTCACATGTTCTGTTTTAGTACACATACCAAGTGCCGACAACTCGATAGGCGACAACAATGCCCGACATATTTCGTATTCCATGCGCAATAGCGTCTGATTTATTGGCGGACTTGTCTATGGTTTTATTTAAATATTGCTGAGCTTGTTTTTATTTATTCATATCATACAAAATAAAGTTAATTTCTAAACGACACTGAAAATTAGAACACATAGAAAAATCCGAAAAGTAAAGCTATGGCCGGGAATCGAACCCGGGTCCTCGTCATTCCGTGACGCGTGCTATACCCCTACACCACCCATAGCAGGTAAAATAAAGTTAGTTACAAACAAATTAATAGTAGGTACAAAATTAAAAGTAGATACATTCTACAATACTACGTATAAGAACCAGATTAATTAAGCGTGTTCCATATTTCATCTTTTGTCTAAGACTTGGGCAGATTCTTTTAGACTCTTGACACTTCTAGCTCTAGCGTTCAGTTTCATTTACAAGTATCTAAGAGCATTTGGTGGGTCCAGGCATGTCAGAGTCCTTGTAATGCGCAGGATCAGGCTGCGGGCCAGTCCGGCTTCTGATGCCCTTTGTCAGCCTCCACACGCGGCCACACTGAGGCTGGTTTTTCCTGAAGAAGCTATCCTTCAACCTCCAACCATAATCCCAATAGCTGGTCTCAGCGAAGTAGTACTTATTCTCGGGGTCAATATGGTTCCTGTGTCTGATGTACACCTCTCGGCCATACGTCGGTAGGTCTTTGTAAATGATCTCAGTCAACTTCGGGTCGACGGGACGCATGATAGGATCGGGTGATAAATCTGTGTCTGGGCGCGCTAGTCTCGGTTCTACTTTGGGGTCACCCAGTCCGACGTCGACTATAGAATGACCTTTTCTCATTGAGGATATGCCGGGGACGGTTCTTGCGTCGCGTAAAGGAGCGCGGCGTCTGTTGTAACCGGAGGAGACGTGGTCGCGCGTAATGGCTGCCAACCCTCCCTCCATGTTTTTTCGGATCACATCGATGTCTGTGATACCCTTCTCTGGCCGGTTGAGCGTAGCCGCTTGCTGCAACTTTTCTTGATGATGAAGATTCCATCTTAACCGGAGCTTAGAAGTCTTCTCGTAACTCTCGACGAGGAACTTTATGACATCCGGATTTGTAATATCTATTAACGGCATGGTTCAGTAAAATATTAAAAAGTAAATACTATTTATCAAAAGTCGCTTTTCGAAACGCCGTGTCTTCTACGGCTGTGTCATTGCCGCCATAGAGAATATTGAATATGGGGGGGTATATGACTGCCGCTGAACAAACTTTCTTTTTTCTAAAAGTTAGCTTGTGTACGGAGGTTTTAATAAAAAGAGGTCGTCTCAAAACGTAATTACTTACGTTGCTAGAGATACGCTATGTTTACTAACAAGGTGGAATACAAATTTACGTTAATAATTCATAGCTACAAACAGTTACACAGAGAATAATTAGATGTGAACTAAATACTAGGTATGTAAATACCCAAAACCTACATAAACCATGCATCTGCTTATTTTTGGATGATGGTGTTAGTTACGAAGTTTAGTGTGTGTGTCGATATGTGCGTCTTTTATTAACTAGGTATGTACGAACAGTACTAAATACTTTCATTTTATGTAGGTGTAACTAGGTAAACTGCTATACAGTTAGCTATACTATACACCGTAATACCGTGAAGACGTAGTTTTTTTAAACAATGGCGAAGCCGGCACCTAATACGTAAACAACTTCGATGACTAATAAAGATTAACAAATAGCCATACTTAAACAATGGTTGAACCAAATTAGTCATCAAGCGATAAGCGTGCCCTTTTCTAAACTTATTTCGTTAATGCCCTTTTTATAAGGATTTATAGCGTTAATCAAACGTTTACGGTTGGTTGGGTCCGATGTCTCATGCGTTTAATATGCATGTGGCGATGACTCAACCCTTTCTTTGTGGGAACAGTGAACAAAAGCCCATTGATTGTGACCGTTTCAAGTCACGTCGAGATCAGTTTTTTTTTAAGGTGTAATAAGCATAAGTCCAAGCGAGTATTTTGCGTGTTTTTTTCCAAAGTATTCAGCTTGTAAGAGTTGCCAGTCGGTTGGTAGGTTAGGGACAATAGTTGTAGTTGCCAACTTTGTTGGAATGGGAAAATAGTAACATAATACTGTCCACGCATCACCATTAGGGACTTATGTTTTCCTTTAACATTATAGTAACAATTATTATTAATATAGTGGGTATATGTATAGTAGGTAAAACTGGCTGAATCTTTTTTTTTTTCAGATAACAAAATGGCCTGCTCAGTCGACGCTCCCTCCCTGAAGGACCTGCCCAAGGTGGCCACAGACCTCAAGAGCCAGCTCGAAGGCTTCAACACAAGCTGCTTGAAAGACGTCGATACGAACGAAAAGATCGTGCTGCCATCTGCCGAAGGTGCGTTAAACTATTTTAATTTTGCAAGTCAGGGCGCCTATAAAAGAGAGTCAAGAATAGTTTCTTGAGAAATTTAAAAAAAAAATATTGATTTTGTTTGTAAAACTGGTTCATAAGGCGAGTTTGTTTGTTGTATAGATACTAGTTTATAAATTGCTGACTCAGGTTTAATTAATCTCTGTCTGTAGGTACTTATGTATGAAAAAGCCAACACTAACTCAGGTTTTAAAGTTTTTTAAACTGCTGGACCATGCAAAAGACCTATACTAAACGATTTAAAAACCGTTTTAATTTTACCTATTTTTTATTTAGTCCCGTAGCGAACCAGTAGCGCCATCTATCGTGTCATATGTATACTCTGTGAATTAGGTATAAATATGTATAAACGATAATTTTATGGAATTGACTACGACTAGCTCCCCATTAGAGTTTTTCACTTTCAAGAACTTTCTTGAGATAAAAAGTGCCTAGTTTATTTTTAAAGTGTAGTCTTTGGAATTGTAAGGAATTAAATTCCTACCACTTCATCACATTCGTAAATTAATATGCCTACTTAAATAATCAAATTCATCTGACGTTTTGAATTGAAAACAGACATAGCACAAGAAAAGCAGCATTCAGCACTTCTTCAAGGCTTAGAGCAATTCCAAACGTCCTCACTAAGGAAAACGGACACCGTTGAAAAAGTTGTACTACCGAACGCTCTAGGTATCCATAATGGCTGACCGTGTTAGTCGTTATCAACCCTTAATACTACTTACTTACCCAAGCTACTCACTGTGCAGTGCGCCGAACCGCCGAGTTCTTTTGTTGAACAAGCTTACTAATTGCAATACTAATGGAAATTGTCAGAATTTTGTGATGTTTAATTGTTTTCTTCATATCACTCATCTAAACCATTAAATAATACAAACCATCAATTCACCATATTCATGAATGAAATGATTAATGAAGTGAAGTGTTGAGCAATTTCTAACTGAGTGGATTTTTGTTATCTACTCAAGCAAATTGAAAATGACGTAACAAATATAGTTTCTATTCGAATTTTGAGTGTTGAGTCAAGAATAATGGCGGCAATATTCAAATGTGTTGACATAAAAAAATAAAAAAGGATTTATGGTTTTCAGATGTTGCCACAGAAAAAACTCAAAAGTCCCTCTTCGACGGCATCGAGAAATTCGACGCTACCAGGCTCAAGCACACAGAGACACAGGAAAAGAATCCGCTTCCAGACAAGGAAGGTATGGTTTTAAGATTTTCGGTTTGCACTCTTTATGCATGCGCGCAATCACATGCTATTGTCGCGTTATACTTATTAATAATTTAAAAATATAATCTATTTTATTGCAATTTGCCTCTCACCACTTAATATTATGTTTTTAATATAATACGATGATTTTATTTTTATTTTCTTTGATATTTTAATGTCTAGTTATTTTACACGAACAATTAAGCCAGTATACCTAGTTGGCGAATATAGTTTTTTAAAGCACATTGAAGACTTAACATAAAACCATCATAAAACGAAACTTTTTTTTGCATAAAAGCAAATATTGCATGTGAATATAAGTTTACCTTTTTTTAACCTGCGTTTTTATACATTTACGCTTTTATTACATTTTTTGCGTTGCACCGTTTGCTTACGTCAGTTGTGGCTGCGGAGAAGGCGCATCAAAATCTTCTGGAAGGCGTAGAACACTTCGACAAGGCTCAGATGAACCACGCTGTCACCGAAGAAAAGAACCCATTGCCACCACAAGAAGGTTGCTGCTTTGTTTATATTTTCTGCCACTCTGTTTTATGCATGTGTCGTTCAACGAGTATTTGTAGCATAGCATAGGCAAGCCACAAATACGAAGGTAAAGCTGAAGCTTCTCGAAATTTTCACGCTAACTGCTTAAACGTTAAATGTCTTTACTAGTAAGTTTGAGTTCGTATTTGTGACTTGATTTTACTTAATGTTTGTACTTATGTTGAATTAATTGTGTTTGAAATTTAAAAAAATTCTAATGAATACAATTATAGTTTCGATATCCTGGTAAAAATAAAAAGGAAATGTTAAATCGATTTAACAGAACTTGAAAGTCACAAAATTGAAGTAACCATTGAAATTGCAGTAAAAAGTGTTGTTCTGATTTAGCAGAAGGTTCCACTTCCACTCTGTAATAAGAGTCATTCACCTATGATTTGGACAATACTTTTAAAAACGATATACTATTTATAAAATAACATAAATTAAAAAATATATATATAAGAATTGGTTTAACCATAACGAGGTATACATATGTTTGGACTAATAGTAATTGGGAACGGATGATTATTTTAAAAGTGTTTGGTGATTTTTCTATTGATAGGTATAACCATCCTTAGCTACGGAAAAAAGTTACAGATATTTCCGTCGAGTCATATATTTTATAAAAATAAAAACTTTTTACTCAGTCACTCGGTGGCCCCTATACGGCTGATAAGCAGTTCAAATTAAAAAAAAAAATCTGCTTGAATCTTGAACTGAAGTATTAAAAGAAAATGCAGCTGTAAATTTTGGAAGTATTTATTATAGAGTGACACACATTTGACGGAATCATGACAGCTTAGCAGTAGAGACGTAATTATTCTTCTTAGGACTTACTTAGGTACATTAAAATTTCGACACAGATTACTTGTCCGCACCCAATCATCTCAATAATAGGAATAAGAATAACTAATACCCAATACCATCTCTAATCGCGTGTCTTCTCCATCAGTTATCGAGGCGGAGAAAGAGAAGAACAAGTTCCTGAACGGCATCGAGAACTTCGACCCCACCAAGTTGAAGCACACCGAGACTTGTGAGAAGAACCCGTTGCCCACCAAGGACGTCATTGAGCAGGAGAAGACTGCCTGAGCGCTATCCACTACTCCTTCTTAACTATATCTCGCTAGTATCGCTATTTTAAACGTCGATGTAAGTTAAATAAGTAACAGGCCCGTTTACGCTGTTCTTTTCTCACAGTCTTCCCTTCAAACTACCGCATCATAAAATGGTATTTTAACCGGAAGAGTATTAAATGTAGACTGAGGAATGGATGTAAACTGGTTCTTATCATTAGAATTTAAGAACCAAAATTTCTATGTCACTTCTTAACGTTTTATTTATGTAGTAATTGAATTATATGAGCATTTTATTATTTAATTTATTTTGAAGTGAATTAAGTATTAATATCAAGTACTGATTTTATTTTAGTCGAGAACACAGCACTTCGAGATTTTGAATACTATACCAGATTTTATTTTAAGCTTTGTGTTTGTGTTCTCTATTTAGTAAAGGATTTATTAATTTAAGTACCAATGAAATCCATGCATCATTATGTATGTAAAGTGGCTCTGGTCAATAAAATATTATTAGAATTAGAGTTTCATGTCACGTTCGGTTAAATTTTTTACTTATTTCTCAGTCGATATGATGTTTATTTGTAATATTACATTAACTAAGAAATAATTAAATGTCATCGAAAATAGTGTACTGTATGTAAATGAACTTGCTCAACCGTATGCGGATTTGCGGAATTATTATTCCTATTATCAAAAGCGAATGTTCGTTTTAAGTGATACATTTTTATAACTCATATACAAAACAATTCATTTTCAATTTTATAATATGCTATAACAATAAACCATTTTACCGAAATTTTGTATGTTTTTACAGACGGTGCTTTTTATAAATACAAAATAAAACGCGAGTCGTATTTTATTTTAACACAAATTCACAATCCCTTTTGGTATATTTCCTGCATCCTGCAGTACCTACTTACGTCACATGCGTGACATTTAGGGATGGGTTATACTTGCTATATCGCGTACCAGGGCTTAAAAGTACGTCCACCTTCTCATACCAGGTGCAGAAACCAGGTATCAAAATACTTTCAAGGTATTTTCTTCCCAACGTAACGACGACTCGAATACTTGTAAGTATTCGACTTGCAAGTTTAAACCTTGTTGTTATACAGATAAGATTCAAAATATTCCAATCAAGACGTAAAATACTTTGAAAGTATTTTATTTCACGTATAAGCATAATCTGAACCTTATGTGTATGAATACAAGATATAATTTTGCATTTTGAAATTTTGATTTAAGTACTTGCTTTACAGTTCGCATAGGCCTCTGTTCCTTACCGCCAAATTAACGGCCACCCGCCCGGGCTACCAAATTAACGGCGAGATGTTTTCGCTGTATATGTTTTGTCAGATTGGACACTCCCGATTTTAAATGTCAATTTTGCCTTACACATTTTGCACTCCCCAATATTATTCCCTTTATCTATAAAATGGTCCCACGCCACACTTTTTTTCGCTGCCATATTTAAACACAATAAATTTATTACAACACAATATACTTAAAACACACACACACACACAGTTTAAGAACAACTAATTGCGATTATTTGCGATGATAATCGAGCGCAAGCACAACGTAAACAAAAAAATTCAGAAATACAAGAACTTCAAAACTGTGCAAGATTAAAAATGCCGAACGTACACGCAAATATGTACCTTGTAATCCTTCCAGTAAAGCCGTACGAATTTTAATGCAATCTTAATGCAATTACAACTTGAATGATTCAAGGTCAAGCAACATGAACGAAATGCATTATTGTACCCTATTTTTCATATAATTAAGGTTTACTTTCCAAACTCTAATCAAGTTGAAAACACTGAGCGAGGCGAGACCGATATACATTGCTTCGCCATTGCACGGCGCACGCCCCGAGCCCAGCCGAATAGCACCGAACGACGAGCGAGACAAGTTCCAAGAAAAATACATTCAATTCGTTCGACGTACGAGTTCGACGTAGTAGTACTTACTTTGAAGGGACAGTATACTTTAATGGGAAAATACTTTCAAGTCTTGCAAGTATTTCGGGTCGTACCTGGTTGGTATACTTGCAAGGAAATACCTGGTATCAAAACCTGGTAACGTAAATACGCACCATCTCTAGTGACATTTATCATCTCTTTCATTGAATGCAAAAGAATCACTTTTCAAAACTTTTATTTTTTTTGACGACCGGATGGCCTAGTGGTTAGAGAACCTGAATATGAAGCTTGAGGTCCCGGGTCCGATCCCCGGTCTGGGCAGATATTTGTATGAAAAATACGAATGTTTGTTCTCGAGTCTGATGTTTAATACCTATTGCTCACATGATTCGAAATTCAAAATTGTTAATAATAATATGACATTTATCTCAATTATTTCATATCGACTAACACTAGCTTCGTAGGCACGGATACTAACATAATACAATATGGATCATGGTTATCTGAAATAAAAACATTTTATTTATTTAATATGTATTTACGTATGTATTTATCTATAAAAGTAGGTTTATCCGTTGTCTAGTGCCCATATCACAAGCTTTGCTTAGTTTGGGACTAGGTCAATTGGTGTCAATTGTCCCAAGATATTTATTTTATTGTATTTAAAATCAGTCCCTGTCACATTTCAAACCTTACACGAACGACTTGCCATTTCTGGTGAACCAAAATCTCAAAACTTTAAAAATTGTTTTTTTTTTTTAGATGCAAAAGCGAATTATTTTGGAATGCTTCCCTTTTACATTTATAGAGCGATCTATTAAGATTTTAAGATGGACAAGATTTGAGAATAAATAAAAGAAAACGGAAGTCGGAGGGGTTCACAAAAATAATTTAAAATTGTTGCCACATTTTACTTGAACAACGTCATTTATTTTAAGCTTGATTTGATTTTAATTTTAAAACTGTAATTCAATAAGAAGATACAGTATACTTAAAACTAAATGTGTCAAATTGAATAAAATAAATTGCATCCAATTATATTGTAAAAAAATGAGTTTAATTTACTATGCAACTAAAGAGCCATTTTTACTAAACTATAAGGATCTTGCCCGAGAGATTTAGATGCTATGAGTGCAAAACAAAATAAAGTAGGTAAGTAAAAAATCTATTCAAGATAAGCGCTTTTTTATTATTGTTCCACAATAACATTTTCAATTAATTACCCATATTTCTGGGTACAGCAAATGTGAGCAAATATGACACCTTGTAATACCACAGACAAGAATGAGTTAAAATTAATAAAGGCTATATATTCCACATATGTATATTCACAAAAACCACAGCAAAAAACTAAAAAAACCTTAACTTAAATAAGTGTTACTTTTTTATTACGTTGATTTAGGTTTAGTTACAGGGTCAAGCAAATTTAATGGAAGGCGTATTTTGTTTTTCATATTAAGTCTTGGTCAATGTCTTGGTCTTGTCTTGGTATAAATTTCAGTGCTGCCAGGTCACTTCCCATGAAAATTACATTAAAAGTTCCATTTTTGGTAGAAAAGTTCCATTTTATTTAAAATCATTAGATACCTATAAATAATTAAATACACACCGTTTAAAAAGTTCCTTCCAAGAGTTCCAAGTTCCGCGGGGGTGTCAAAAGTTCCGAAAAACGGAAGAAACGGAACCAAATGGCAACACTGATAAATTTAGTCGAGTTAATGCTGAGTAGAGATTCTCTATGGTCAAATTCAAAAGTCTTTGTTGCGTTTATGGTAACATTGTTGCGAAAATGCTATTTTGATTTTGCTTCCCGCCGGCCTCTGACGGTTTGCTTTTGGCACGTGCGATTTTCATTCAGTTTTTCTCAAAAAACAATTCCGTATTAACAAATACAGCGTAAACACTGATGCTGACTGTTGGGATAAACTATTTCGGTAAGTTTTTTAATAGTTACTTAGCGTCGCGCGCTCGATTGTAAATTTGCACGTGTTGTATATCGTAGACTGCAAAACAACCATTTGCCATTGCCAGTCAATAGCTACGATATGGATTTAAATGCACCGATCACTTTGTGTGCATTTCGGTGATTTTGGTCATAATTTGCGTTTGAGACGGCGATGTTTGTGTTTTTATCGGCAACGTCATTTGTTTTTGTTTACCAGCAGATCGTTAGCCGTGTTGATAAAATGTCGCCTTCACCGATACGGTGCCGCGGGCCGTGGAAAATCCATAAGCGCTCGTCGGAGCCCGACCGTTGGCTCGACGAGATGGGGTTTTTCAGAAAGCACACTGCTCGCGACTCCAGCTGCCTGTTCAGGGCAGTTTCGGAGAATATCTTCAACACGCAGCGGTACTTTCACAAAGTCCGGCTCGATTGCGTTGAGTTCATGGCTTCTCAAAGACATCTGTTCGAAGGGGTAGACCATTTTGTTGTTTAGTTAATTTTATTTTGTCTATCCCCGATCCTGATCCTAATGCTAGTGTTTTATGTTGTAGTCATTGACTTGTCCTTTCGAAAACTATCTCAAAGAGATGTCCAATCCTTCAGAATGGGGTGGGCTCATTGAAATATCGGCCATGAGCCACTTGTATAGGTAAGATCTGATTTGTTGCCTCAACTACCTTCAATTGTTTTTAGTGTCTACCTACAGGTTTAAAAGCATTTCTTGACATGTTCATTCCAGACGCGATTTCGTAATTTTTGAAGCCAACAAAGGCCCACAAACAAAGATTTGCAATGGTTATGGAGACACCATATTTTTGTTCTATTCACCCGACACCAAACACTTTGATGTGGTGTACACCAAAGAATTCATTAACACATCATCATATTGCCAATGTAAGTTACAATTTTTATTCATTCCCCAGAGTCCCTATTCACCTATTCACCTAATTGTCCTAAGTCCTGTTCTTCCTTTTTTATTTCTTTTAATCTTTAATACTGTTTTAATAGTTAATTCTTTTATTTACTTTAAATTTCATTTTACTATGCTATGGTGGTTATTCACATTATAGCTCTTGTCTACGAGATTCTTTATGATGGAGTGTACCAATTAAAAGACCTGTCATATGCGGTTGACAAGATGCTCCATGACAAAGTCCCTACCAACCACATTGAATACTTCATGTCTGAGAATGTTGAACGGCGCAAAAAACAGAAAGAGAGAGCTAAAATCTTCATAGAAGCAGCCAATGAGGATGACAAGGAGAGGAACAACAATGCTGTTGCCCTGAAATGCAAGCATCATACTGACGATCTGGAACGGCCCAGTCTGTTAAAAGAGTCTTTAAGCATTTTCGTGTTTAACCGAAGCCTGATCCAGCTGGAAAATGTCTGTATGAACTGTCTCAACGTCAACAGTGCTAAAGACTTGCTTGACAATGGTATTACTCCGTTCCCATACAAAGTAGCTAAGGCTTTGGACCCGGACATATACAGAAACATTGAATTTGATGTGTGGAGCGAACTACGAAGAGGTATTACAACTTCCTGAGTGTATGACAATTGTGTTGTGCGCATAAACATGTTGGTATGGTTTTACAGAGTTGCGTTACGGTGCAAGATATTCTGATGGTACAACACTGCAAGTTGGAGTAAAGTGTTTATGCAGGATGCAGGCGGATCAGCTTGTGCCGTACCACTGTCACATCCAAGAGATGCGCCCCGATGGTGGCCCATGCTTGGTGTTTATCGAGGAACTCGGGGAAAAGAGGGTGGTGAACTTTGAGCAGTTGGAGCCGCTGCCACTGTCTGAAGCTAGACCCTGGGCGCCGCCTTACCGTTACTCGCGTGCTAGCGCTCATATGCCCACGCTAAGCCAAATGTTGCAACAGATAGGTTCCGTATCTTTATCTTACTTGAAGGTTTTGAAAATTTGAGCTAGCTAATGTTTGTTTATGAAGAGGTCCCAATCCCAACATAATTTCTGGAACCACTGGAACATTGTCTTTAGAGGGAAGCTTCACGCGGTTCCACTCCAACTACAATCTTTTCATACAGGTTTGGGGTAAACAGGAAATATCCATAGTAACTAATTTAGTAGGTATAGGTAATACTTTGTTATTTTTATTCAGGATATGAATATGACCAAGTAAATACCTTTTCAATTATTACTTGCTTTTGTTAACTCCCAATGAAACTTAACTTACATTTAGGGTTGGATACTTACTAGGTATTTTATGCCTCTTTATCAATCAAGCTTTTTATCTAGCTCAAATTTTGAACAAAATTCTACATTGTGTTATGTCAATGCTCACCTCATTTCACGGCATCCAGGCAACATCACCCGCAAGCAGGGTCTGAGCAAAGCCCGTAAGAAGGAAGAGCCAAAGACCCCGGAGAAGGCTCCAAAGTCCCCGAAACTGCAGTGGAAGGAAGACAAGTCCCTATCCCCGGAGACTGAAATAGCTCAATACGAAAGCGACATTAATTTCACAACATACCAACACTTGGATTTTGTTAACTTCGAACCACTACCTGTTAGTCTGAATATGTACAGTTTAAATGTAGTATCTTTATCATTATCATGTAGGTATTCATTTAAATCATTTAATTTATAAGCAAGTCACATGTCACACCCATATTTTTTAAGACAGTTTGTTAATGATCTAATTAAAATGATGTTTGAAATGTTGTATTTTTTTGTTGTTTTTTGTCCTCGGTTTCTCGTTAAAAGGGTGTCTTTGAGTGGAACGTGAAGTGCTTATAAATTGCTAAAAGCCATAAGATTGCCATATCGTAGCTATTTAGTCTGTAGTTAGTCACAATGGTAGTTTTAGTTGGTAGCTTAGTTCGGTTTGTAGTATTTAGCTGGTTGTTTAGAACTTGGTTTATTACAGTAATGAAAATTAAAATCTGTAGCGTTTTATTCTATTTTTCTATACTCTGTTGATATTTTTAAGGAATAGGTGGGCTCGCTTTATAAGGTTAAATTAGTCTTGTGGGCACTTGATTACTACAAAAGTTCCTCACTTAGAAACTTATCAGTGAAGTAAGCTGTTCAATTATATAATTTTTTATGGGAATGGTTTTATTTGGATTAGTGAAATAAATAAAGGAATAAGCTAAAGAAACAGCAATTTAATATTTCAACGTTTCAGAATTTTACGTAGTAAGAGACGCTTTCATAAATTTGTACCTACTAGTTTTATTTATGTATGTATTTACTAGCGACCCGCCCCGGCCGCCTCGCCCCGGCTTCGCACGGTTGACTAACACAAATTTACATAATACCTTGACAAATTACATACTTAAACCTTCCTTAGGAATCACGAGGAAGATTTAGATATTTAACCTTATATAATACTAGCGTCTGCCCGCGACTTCGTCTGCGTAAAATTATACATGTAAACCTTCCTCTGAAATCACTATCTATTAAAGAAACCGCATTAAAATTAAATCTGTTGCGTAGTTATAAAGATATAAGCATACATAGGGACAGACAAATAGACAGACAGACAGCGGTAAGCGATTTTGTTTCATACTATCTAGTGATAGCCGACAGAGGGTAGAAGAGAAAATTATTTTCATGCAAAGGCCATAGCTACCTAAATAGTTTAAATCTTAGCTCTGAGTTCAAATTGTTAACTTGTCAAGGCTTGTGTAAATTGGAAGCGTTGGTAAAAGTAAAGCCGCCTGGAATACAAGTTAGTTCCGCGTGGTAGGAGTTACGAACCGACCGCTTACCGAGTCTTGCCCGCGCGGGTACAGAGGCGCAGGGTAGGACGACAAAGGGGACCGAGAGCGGTGCGGGCGGGCAGGGCCCCCTCTGTCGCCTTCCCCGCGCCCCTGTGCCGCGCGGCCGAGGACTTAAGCGGTCTATACTGTAGTAATTGTAGTGATGTGATGTGCGGTGTTGCAGGTTGAAGTCGACGCGCTGCCCCTGATGGTGGACTGCCGGCCGGGCGCCGCCGCGGCGCACGAGCTCGCGCACCCCGCGCACCCCGCGCACGCCGCGCACGCGCCGCACCCCGCGCACGCGCCGCACGCGCCGCACAGCGCCAACGGCGACAACCATAACCCCCAGGTAACACTGACACACCTTACCTTACAGCAGCGTTTATTTGACCACTTTCAGAATTTCATGAAGTCCAGGGATCGTAAAGGTGCGTTTACGCTAGGCGAGCCGGGCCCGAGCGAAGGCGTTCTCGGCGCGGCGTCGAGTGAAGTTCGAGGCTTGTAAGTCGTACCACACTAGACGAATTTGTGTTCGGCTCGTGCTCCGCTCGTGCTCGGCTCGTCTAGCGTAGACGCTGCTTAACAAAGCTAGACAAGCTTTGTATGTATACTGATATTAAAAAGAGGAACGATTTGATTGTTTGTTTGTTATAGTTAAAAAACAAAGCCTAATATCAGAAATCGCTTAGGTAAATATGTGAAGGGTTATGGCACTTGTCCTACCGCCGGCGAATAGCGAGAAGCGAGCGTTTTTAGTATGGAAATTTTGTCGCTTAATTCTGTCGCGACAAAAGTTCCATACTAAAAAACACTCGCTTCTCGCTCCTCGCCGGCGGGTGGGACAAGTGCCTAAATTTTTTTTATTATTATAAACTGACCAACTCTGTTGCTGTGGACCCCTGGTGCGCATGTTACGGGCCCTTAGCTTTTTAGCGCTCGGTTGCGAATGCGGATTTTGATTTTTATACAAGAAATTATATGGACGCATAAATAAAATAACAAAAATAGTATTGTTTTTAATACTTTTATTATAGTAGTAGTAGAAATTAAAAATTGGAGATTAATAAAAAGCTATAATGCTGCCTTGTCAGGATGACGCAGATTCGTAATTTAAACTCGTACTACTGATCAATTTTTCGCTTGGAACATGGCTGGTAGTGTCGTCAATAAGCGATTGGTCAATGAGCACGTGTGGACGGTACGCGCCAACCGCGGCCTTTCTAATTTCTTCCTTGTAACAACTAGTGCGACATCCGCTTGCAACTCCGCATCTGTTGCGGATGCGTACACGGATGCTGATGTCCGGATGCGGATGCGAATATTCGCAACATCTCAACTTCATGGTTTCTTCCTAACTCCGACTTGTTCAACTGCTCTCTTCTGTTATCTTCTTCAACTTCTCCAGGTGTCTGGCGATATGGGCGCGCATGCGCTGACGTCTCCGGGCGGCGCGCCCGCCCCTGGCCGCATTGCGACCCCAAATAACACTCCAATCACCACATACTCGGGTAAATAACACCAAATACACCAATATCACTAGGATAACTATCCACAGAAGGTATGAATATAGTATGAGTATCATGGGCAACATTACTTCTTCGATATACGACGGAGAACACATTCTACAGTGGAAGTAAGAGTAGTTATCCTCAAGGCACCGTGAGCCACTACCGTCTCTCTGGCTTGTGTTACTTGTAATGGCTAGTTTTATTTTTGCAATTTATTTATAACAAGCATCGGTACTTTAATCTCGGCTCTTAATAGACAAGTCAATAAGTATTAACAAATTAGTTAGTTTAGCAATAAATAGTTAATAGCCACTTTGGGGGTTAACAGGTATTTACAATGGCGTCACCTCATTATGATTGTGCGCGTACAATTAATTCTCAGTAAATTGGTGTAAACGGGTTTTTAATTATTTTTTTATTTTTCTACCTTTCACTTTTAATTTGTTTGCTTTAATGTATAGTTGACCATCCTTTACCATCTTAAAATTAAAACATCGAAGACTATCTTCACCTACAAGTTATTTTGACAATTAGGTATTGCCCATAAGCTAAGTCATTTGACTCATGCCTAAAAATGAGTGACCAGTGACCACTGACTTTGGGGCAAAAAAAACTGGAGCCTTAAACAGGTAGTGTTGCAACCTATTTTATTTAGATTCCGAAGGTAGTGGAATTTCTTGATATTGCAATAAGAGGTTTGCTAATCCCTCTAATCAGGTTTCGGGCCCCCCTCGAGCTTGGGCACTGCCCCGCTTAGCTCTTAGGTCACACCACAGGCAGGCTCCTAACTGGCAGAATCCAAAGAATTCATGTAATGTAATGTCTGCTGTAACGTGGTAACGTGGTATGGATTTCCAGTAATGTGATTAGTCCATCCTGTCAGTCTATGCTGGCCTGTTGCCTATTTAAACTAACACTCAGCCTCCGCTGTACAGGGCGGGTTACCATGACGTCTTAATCCGATTCAGTTTAGGTTCGCTCGCTGTCAGATTCATACTAAAAGTGACAGCTTAAACTTGAACCGAGTCGACATTAGGACGTCATGGTAAGGCCCTGCTCGCGCTGCCGACGGACTGCTGGAATTATTGCTGTGGTAATGATCGAGAGTAAAATGCTAGTGGCAGAGGCAGGAGCTAAAGAAGTGGAGTTTTTAACCTCCGACGCAAAAAAGGGTGTTATAAGTTTAAGAGTATCAACAGCAGGGGCGTAGCTACCGCCGTATCTACCGTATCAATTATACGGGCCCCCCGGGCCACGGGGGCCCCCGACGTGCGTAAGCAAAAATAAATGTGAGAAATCTTTACCCTTCATAAGGGCCCCCAAATAATTTTATATACGGGGCCCCACCAAGGCACGCTACGCCCCTGATCAACAGCTCTTTTCCAAAATGATGTAAGGTATTTTTGGTGTAAAGTTGAATTATTTTTAATTAATGCGTCGCGTTAAGATTCAAAGTGTAATAGTATAAAGTAATGTTGTTTGGTAGGTTTCCATCCGTATCATAATTGTCTGAAAAATTATCGAGATAATTATGATGATAATTACAATTATAATTATTATAATTGTCATGATAATTTAGCATAAATTTATGAAACGGATGCAAACCTACCATTATAATTATTTAGATAATCGTCAAGAAAAGTATTTGCCTATTCCCTGTATTTTTTTGACTTCTGCTCCAGAAGTGGGTCACCCCATGCTGAGATTTTATAAAACACCCTTAATGAGGTATCGTATCTAGTTCGGGAGTCCTCGTGTCTGCAAATAGTCTGTATTTGCCTTTCATTTGTAACGATGCATTACCTAATTATATCGTTACCTTAATGGTGCGTACAATAAACTGATACTGGTTAAATAATTAATTGTTGCTTAAGTAGTATATAAATTTAATAATAATTTGGTACTGGTTTATTACCTCTATGGTTTATACTGGAATCCCTATAACGCGCGAGTTCAGTTTCGTACAGGCCTCACGATGAACGCAAACAGTCCTCAATATTATGGTATGTGTGTATTTCACTGTTGTCAATATAATATTTATTTTCTTAGATTTAAGTCTTGACATGTTTTTTTTTAATGTAAATAGGAAGGCAAACGAGCAAGTGGGTCACCTGATGTTAAGCGATCACCACTGCCCATAGATACCCGCAACCCCGGAGGGATTGCAGATGTGATGTTTGCCCAAATTTTTGTTTTTATCTTTTCATTGGAAACGTTTCGCAGTTATAATATTAGTAGAACTACTTTCTTCTAACGTAAATGTTGAATAATACTAGTGGGTAAATTATTATACGATAGTTATTCAAAATTATTGCGATAATTATTAAAAGACATTTTGGTAACTTTAGACTACCTTTAGGACTCATAAAATCTATGAATCGTTGGAAAATTATAGCTTTAATAAAATTTTGGTCTAGTTGACAATATTTTAATTATAGCTACAATTTAATTTAAGCCTACTCCAATTGCACAATTATAAGTGATCAAGTAGAAGGTGTGATGGTAAGCTCGTGGTGTTGGTGGCAGGCGTCCCGATGAACGTGAACGGGGGCTACGGCTACGGCGCGTGCGGCGTCAAGTCGCTGGTGTGGTGCGCGCCGCCGCCGCCGCCGCCGCCGCCGCCGCCCGTCAACCCGCACGTCGGCAAGAGCCTGCAGCCCAACGGCGCCGATCTGCCGATGAACGGTCAGTACCTACTCACTGAATGCGATTCTTTTTTTTTATGTTAGAAAGGCCAGACGAACGAACTAGTGGGTCACCTGATGTTAAATGATCACCACTGTCCATAGACACCGGCAGCGCTTTAAGCGATGCCGGTGCGTTGTCGGCCCTGCAGAAAATTGTACTCGTCTCTTAAAGGCACCCAGGTCGTAACTCGATGGGAAGACCCCAGCGGGAAGCTACCCATCGCCTAAATAGCCTAAAACTAAATTTTCTAATTTTAAAGTTGGCGTTGTCATTTTATTATGACCGCCGCTCATAGAAATAGCAAAGGAAGCGACGCCTCAATAAAATTAGGAATTTTAGCGGCCGCTGTACAGTCGCCATCAGATATATCGTAGCGGGCGAGGTCCTCAAATACTTCGGAGCAGCCTTAAATTTCAATAAATTCGTTACACTGTAAGGTTAATAACATCAGAACACGCAATTAGTCATAAATATAATAGCAGCGACTTTTCCATAAAATCGGGACGTCACAGATCGTCAAAGATATCGATGCAGACAGGCTGACCATAAAGATCGGAACATTTTTGGAAAATATACCTTAACTTTGTGACAAACAGTTTAAATTACGTTGTGTTTATAATAAAACTAGTTTTATAAAATAGAACTACATGTTTTGACTTATAACAGCAGAAGAACAAAAAAAAATATTCTTAAAAAAAGTATAATGGCAATTTAGTGGCCAGTAACAATTTACGCTTTATACAACAAAAAAGGTTTTATGTTACTAACGCAGTGAATTATGCATGCAGACGCGTACACTATATAGGTGACATATCTTTCATTTTGGCATGACGTTTGAGCCTTATTTGTATTTTGTTTGGAATTCGAATCTATCATCATATACGTAAGGTTTATTTTCCACATATGTTCCGATATTTATGATCAGCCTGACTGCGTCGATACCTTTGACGGTATGTGCTTCCTGATATTTTTAGCTCATTGAACGTCCCGAATTTATTGAAAAGTGTGCTCTTATATTTATGACGGATTGCGTGTTCCGATGTTATTAACCATATTTAGTGTAACGAATTTATTGAAATTTAATGCTGCTCCGAAATATTTGAGGACCTCGCCCGCTACGATATATCTGATGGCGACTGTACAATCGGGTCCACTGTCATATTATACACTCCGTTGCAAAAAAATCGGGCACCTGTGGTTTCTCAGATTTCTAGGCATTAAAGCTTAGAAAGTAGGCTTTTATGCACATTAAATACAAAAACCATGAGTGCCCGTTTTTTTGCAAGAGGGTGTATTATTCAGAAACAATACAGTTATTGTGTTTGAAATGCATAAATATGAATTACGACTGATTAAAAAACAAAAAAAAACTGTTGGTACGATTTCTCACATTACATTAAATATTATCAAGTCATTAATTTAATTATTCAGGTACGATTAGCTATCCAACATGAATATCATATCATATCTCATTAATACTGTAAAATAAAATCACTTTTTCAACAACAAATAATTATGGCGTTCGTGCACTACGAGGAATTTTAAGGTACAAATTTATAAGGCAGTTTGTACCTATTCCGTAAAAAATCGGACTCTGGGCAGTAAAATTCCTTGTAGTGCACAAACGCCCTTAGGCATTAAAACACTCGTTTGATCTTATTATAAAGCTCGGCTTCGCTTCGTTTCATAAACCCAAACTCGTGTTAATGCCCTTAATTATAATGCAGTCACATAATCTAGTATTATTTAAATGTTGTTTATCTCCCAGATATCCCCACACTCCGCTATTATTTCAACCTGGGCGTGGAGTGCATGTGGGCGGCGTACGGGCCCCCGCCGCGCCACTACTTGCCGAGGGACCTGGCGCAGGTAACCACCATCATCTTCCTAGCGTTTTTCCCGGCATTTGCCACGGCTCAGTGAGCCTGGGGTCCGCTTTGACAACCTAATCCCAAGATTTGGCGCAGGCACTAGTTTTTACAGAAGCGACTGCCATCTGACCTTCCAACCCAGAAGGGTAACTAGCCTTATTGGGATTGGTCCGGTTTCCTCACGATGTTTTCCTTCACCGAAAAGCTCATGGTAAATTTCAAATTTAATTTACGCACACAAATTCCGAAAAACTCGGAGATGCGAGCTCGGGATTCGAACCCGCGACCCTCTGCTTGAGAGGCGACAGGTCAAACCACTAGGCTACCACGGCGTTTTTGGCCACCAAAGCTTTATTACATACTAGCTTCTGCCCGCGACTTCGTCTGCCTACAATTATACATTATAATACCTTCCTCTTGAATCACTCTATCTATTAAAAAACCGCATCAAAATCCGTTGCGTAGTTTTAAATATATAAGCATACATAGGGGCAGACTGACAGACAGCGGAAAGCGACTTGTTTTATACTATGTAGTGATGATAAATACATAAATCACGTCTTTATCCCTTACGGGGTAAACAGAGCCTAAAGTAACAAGACCTAAAGGCCACGTTTACCATGATTGTGGTGTGATTATAATGTAGTGGTTGCTTCTCTATCCGCGCAGATTGTAAAACACAAAATGGGCGAAAATCATGTTATATGTGTGGGTAGCTGTCCATCACTATTTTGATTGTCCCAATCATACGATTAAATAATTATTTTAATTACAGGATATGCAGCAGATTTCGTTGCAGGATCGCAACCCGGGACCGAATGGTGCGCACGAGCATAACAAGCATAACAAGCCCGGCGACAAGCCGCCGCCGAACAAGGGCAACGGGCAGCGCCCACTGCTGGGCCCACGGTCAGTATTACCTTCCTATACTACCGTAAACCGGGGTCACTAAAAAGTAGTTGTTATGACGAAATCATTCATTTTTATCTGCTTTTACTGCCGATGTCTTCGTCGATCGCCTTTGCGTCTACATGCCAAACATTCACCGTATATGGACAATGTCGATTTTATAGCAATTAAAAAATAATGACCAAGTGCCCGAAAGTGTCCCGAAATACTTAAAATAAATATGAGTGAAAACTGCGGAAGTTTAAAACATTATAATTTTAAAATGAAAAAAATAGCTCCAAAATTATCTCAGTCACCCCCTTTAACGGTAAATCTGGACATTAAGCAACCTAATTGTTTTGCGATCAAGGCATTTTGCGATAGGTACGCATTGAACGAACTGCGTACCGACCGAGGCATGATTTTGTTTGACATTGCGACCTATTGACAACCTGAGATCAACCCAACCTCTCCCTGTGTCACTAAGTTGCGTCTGCTGCTTCATTCCCGCATCTAGAATTTAATTAAATACTAGAGCATGTGTCTTTATTTCCTTGTCTACAGGGTTTGGGCTGAGCGTTGATGAGTCAGTCAGGACTTTCCTTTTCGCATAGTTTATTGGTGTGAAGTGTCCCATAATATTATTATTTATTATTATATTGTTAATTTGAAATATTAAGACAGAGAGTGTAATTTAGAATAATCTTGTTCCTTTACTCATTAGTGTCATAAATTGTTTCGTGTTTATAGATTCAAGCGCGGCGGCAACCAAGATGGCGGCGGCCCCAACAACCACGCTGGAAAGCCTCATAACAACAACAACAACGGCATGGCTAACAACAAGAGTGGACCTAATAACCGGTAAATAATCCTGCTAATATTATAAATGCGAAAGTTTGTGACGATGTGAGTGAGTGTGTATGTTTATTCCTTCTTCACGCTGAAACGACTGGACGGATTTGTATCAAATTCTAAATGGAGATAGCTGGTACCCTATATTAAAATATAGGCTACTTTTTATCCCGGAAAATTGTATAGTTCCCGCGGGATAGCGATAAACATGGCAATTGCTAATTGACAACATTTCATTTTTATAACACCTGAAAATGTATATATGGTTCGAAAGCATTTTGCCTCCTTCCTGATCACTGCAATATGTTTTTGTAATTTTAATATCGCTTATTATAAAATATAAAAAATAATTAAAAATATGTCCTAATTTTACCAAAACTATCCCACAGGATAGGTGAAACGCCTTTGCTTTTTTCACGAGAAAAAATAAGCGATCATAATTTTGTATTTTTGACAACTTCAAAGTACAAGGGGGGCAACTCTGAAATTCTAGTTTCGAAGTTCGTTGCATACCTTCTCTCTCACTCTCAAGATAATGACTATTAGTATGAGCGGAACAGCACGATTAGCACGAAGCGAACGTCGAAAATCTAATATTGGAGAATAAGACCTGACATTGACAATTTGAAATTAACGTCGGTTTTTTTTCTATAGAGAAAAGACAAAGGGATAAGTGTGTATTCTGTGATAGTATAGAGTTACGCCCTTTTAGAATAAACACAAATTAATAAATTTAATTATAAATTAAATACAAGCCCTAGCGAAAAAATTAAACTGTCAGCATGTTCATCTTTTCAAACAAAATACAGAGAACCGTTAAAATTATAAGCTCAGAAATATGAAATTTTGTCAATTCTACGCGGACGAAGTCGCGGGCAGTAAAAACGAAGTGCACTACAGACGCACATTTGAAACTCATTCAATTTCCGTGAAATAATAATCAGTAGGGAAAACGCTTCAGTAGTTTATCTACACCCATATCATAACTTGTCTATAATATGATCAGGGGCCTTACCATGACGTCTTAATGCGATTCAATTTAGGTCCGCTCGCTGTCAGATTCATACTAAAAGTGACAGTTAAAACTTAAACTGAGTCGGAATTAGGACGTCATGGTCAGGCCTTAGGAACGATTAGCAAATGGGGTACATTAAGAAATCTGTATCTGTGGTAGTATTATAATGTTTACATTAGAGTATCAATATCGATACTCTAATTACATTCAAACTTCGAACATCTTAAATAACAAAATCTCTATGTCTATTGTCTTAGAATTTAAGAAAAATGGATCTATTTTAAGATATGGTATCGTTCTATGGGGAAATAGTGCAACTTTTAATAGTGTTTATTTCCCAAAAAAAGTGAATTCGTGCCATATGTGGCGAAGCTCCCTATAAATCATGTAAACCTATGTTTAAAAAACTAGGGATTCTTTCCTTGCCATCCCTTTACATTTATGTTATAATGTGCATGTTCGTAAAAAGACACATGCATCAGTTCAAAACGGCCGGTGAAGTTTCTTCGAGAAATCGAAGAAATAACAACCGACTGGTATATGACTGTAATTCCAAGACAGCTTTGTTCTCAAAACAATGTTACATCATGTGCATTAAAATATTCAACAGGCTGCCAAAATGTTTACAGGAGCTTCCCCTTCCAAAATTTAAAACTAGTCTAAATAAATTATTGTTAAACAAAAATTATTATGACACAAAGTACTTTTTTGAGCGTGACACTTTGTAACTACGTATTTTATAATTTTGTAATTTTATAATATTAAATTTGCATGCTAGTATTAAAGATACCAATAGCGGAATAAACTACTTCAAGTCTCTGTAACACCTATATGACTGTAAAAAAAATGACTTATTCTATGCAAATAAATTTTACTATTTTACTATAATGTACAAATCTCAGTCCAGTGTCAGTCGTTTCATCTGTTTCGAACTTTCGAAGAACGGAAAATAAAGTTACCAACGTATTTTGATGAGAAAACGTTTTTTAACTATAATATGAATGTAGATAACGTTATGTAAGCGACCGTACATAATTACCCCCTTATTCATAAACGCTTTATAGGCTTCAGCTAATTTGGCAATCGTTTGTCCTTATTTGTCACTTTGACATTAACATTTCACAGATAAGGACAAACGATTACTAATAGCAGAAACCTGTAGAGCGTTTATGAATAAGGGGATTAGGCATTATGCACCACCAGCCGCATAGAGTGGATAAGCGAACAAGTTAATGCCAGTGTTTGTAGCATGCAAAGGTGTAATGCTTGTGTGTTGCGCAGGCGCAACTCGCACCCGGAGCCGCGCGCCGCGCCGGCGGGCTACGAGGAGGAGCCGGCGCTGCTGCCGCTGCCCTACATGCCTTACCCGCCGCCGCTCTACCCACTGCCCTACTACCCGGTCGACGAACCCGGTAACTACACATACACACATACAATCACGCCTCTTTCCCACAGGGGTAGCCAGAGCTACGATCCTGACGCACCTTTTTGGCTACATTCACCACATTCGCACATTCACCAATCTAACACTGCGCGAGTGCCGGCAGAAGTGAAAATAGCAGTTTAAATTTAGATTTTAATGTTGTAACCCTCCATGACGCTTAAGACGCGTACCGTACTGGAGGTTTACAAAAAAAAGTACGTATTATCTATACTGACAGACCTCTAACAATGTGCTGGTGTCCTAGTACTTTTGCTCCGCGACTCAACAAAAAAACACTTCAAAAATCGAACGCGATTCATTCGTATTTCAAAGTAAGCTCTTAGAGGATCTGATATACTCCCTCCTACGCCTGACGCGAGCTTAACATTTTTTACCTATCCCAAAAAGTGTTCAACGCTGCTAAAGATGTTTGCACTTCAAAAACGAAATGTGACAGTTTCAGTTTCAGTTTATTTATTCAAAAAACATCATTGTGTACGAATATTACATAATTAATACAGTCATACTCAAATTAAAACTAAGAAAATAATGATACTCAATTAGAAAGTCAAATATAAAGGGACAAAAAAAAATGCCAAAAATAACACATTATATAGATACCCAAATTTACAGAATAATGTCATATGAATGTAATAATAATTAATTTAATGTTGTTATATTTTAATTTCAATATTTTTTATATCATGATAATTGTTGTCAGGCATGCTGGGCATGATGGGCGGCATGGGCTACGTGAGCTACGAGGAGGGCGCGGAGTTCGCGCCGCCGCTGCAGCCCTACTACCCGCAGCCCTACCCGCCGCCGCTGCTGCAGCCGCCGCCGCTCATGCACCCGCACCATCTCGAGCACAAGTAAACGCAACGCTGCCCTTTGTTACGCGCCCACACTGGAGTACATCGATGAACGAGTATATACTGCCCTCGCTTGTTCTATAGTGGTATAGTCAGTGTCTATTGGTTTTGCTCTGTAGTAGTTGTAATCATTTCACGATCTTGCTAAACGTGGCCTGTCTTGTTACCTTAGGCCAGTGGTGGGCAAACTTTTTTCATGGCGGGCCAGAAAATCACATATTTCTATTTTATACAGCAGCACCGTCTAAATATCGTCATCCTGTGCCATAACACTGCAATTCGTAGGAACACCGGCGGGCCGCATTAAATCTTTCGCGGGCCAGAGTTGGCCCGCGGGCCGTAGTTTGCCCATCACTGCCTTAGGCTGTCTACCCCGTAAGTGTAAAAGGTAAGGTCTTTTCATTCTTAACTGTAATTGCACATCTCATTCCCCTGTCCACCTAAACGCACGCAATCATGCTAAACGTGACCTAAAGGTCTTGCTACCATAGGCTCTGTCAACCCCGTATGGGATACACGAAATTTGTTTATGTATATGTGTAATTGTACATTTGTTCAAAACCAACTCAAACTAAGGTCTTTTCATTCTTAACTGTCCCTATTTGGTAGACAAAATTCTAACCTCAAAACGTCTCATTTTTGTTATTTTTTTAACTATTTCATCGTAAATGAACTGGAGATAAAATATCAGCCAAAAATAATGTACAAAATATTGCCTCAGGTTTATTTGATAAAATAATACACCTTACTCTACAAAAATGTCTTCATTGAGGGTAGAATTTTGTTTACCAAATAGGACAGTATTACACATATACATAAACAAATCTCGTCTGTATACCATACGGGGTTGACAGAGCCTATGATAGTAAGACTTAAAGGTCACGTTTACCATGATTACGGGCGTTTAGGTGGACAGGGGTATGAGATGTGCAATTATAATACAAAAACTCGCAAATTTATTAATTGCACATTTATTCAAAACTACAGACTTGAAACTACTACAGAGCAAAACCAATAGGGCCTAGCTGTCCTCTATACCACTATACAACAGCGACCAGCATGGCTAGCACGAAAGCACGCGAGAGCTTTGTCGCGTCTGTGATAGGCTATCCTCTAGAACGAACAGTGAAAATACGGGTAGCCTCTCTCGCGCGCTCTTGTGCGAGCCGTACTGGTTATTGGGGCAGGCTACCACCGCGCCTCTATTGCGCCAGACCTTGAAAGAAGTAAACAAATTAGATAAAGGCAATTTTTTTTTTTCAATACACGTCCTGGCATTATAAGCTAGGTATTCCTCTGCGAGCTGCAATCGTAACTGATGCATGTTATAGACACTTCTAAACCAAATCCAGAATATCAAATTAATCAAGAAATTTATTTCTTGATTTTTTATGTTTACTTTTACGGTTTTACCGTTAGAAATTTAATTTCTAAACGAGACTGAAAATTAGAACACAGAAAAATCCGAAAAGTAAAGCTATGGCCGGGAATCGAACCCGGGTCCTCGTCATTCCCTGACCTGCTATGGGTGGTGTAGGGGTATAGCACGCGTCACGGAATGACGAGGACCCGGGTTCGTTTCCCGGCCATAGCTTTACTTTTCGGATTTTTCTATGTGTTCTAATTTTCAGTGTCGTTTAGAAATCAAATCCAGAATCTTTATTGCGAAGGTTATAGGGAATCGTACTACCTGTTCTGATCACTAGGGGTCTATTGCTAACGGAGTTCGTAATATACCGTCTCTCTCAGCTTCTTACTATAATGCGTATTCGTGCGAGCGATACGGCACGATGCGAACTTAGAATTACCTGGTGTATTGTTGACCGCGACAAACTTAACGCGCGCTGTTAGCGAGAAACGCAGAATTCGCGCTTCTAGTAGTCTCCATTCATTATTGTCTTTCAAATAAATATAGGTACTCGCATCATCAGTTTACTCCAGTTGAAATCAACGTTTTAAGCTCTTTATTGTCTGACGCCATAATTTTGATGTGTTTCTGAAGGACACAGTAGCCATCGTCAGACTGTAACCGGCTGAAAATTGTATAGCGAAATGGGACTCGGATATAATTCTATTTGTTCAATGTCTATAGATAACACATTCACTTGTCAATTTGATGTTAACTTAGATACAACTTTGGCAGTATATTATATAGCAAGTGTTCAGTGTTGTACACCCGCTAATTTCCATTATATATGTACTTTAGTATCTATAGCACTATGTCATATAAATGTTATATCCTACATACTTTCCCTTAAAAAGGCCTAGTTGACTATCTCTAAAAAAGAAATATTTTCAAGACTATGATATTAAATGTGTTTCATACACAAAAAGACTGTCAATTAGGGTCTCTTAGTTAATTAAAGCTATCTTAAAATGTTTCCCATGGTAACAAAGGACAGTTCTAAGGCAGTAGAGGCAGCCATTTCCCAGCTTTGTATGTATGTATGAAGCTAAAGTTTGACAACGAAATGCTCATCGAAACGGTATATGATATCCTTTGTAACACTGATGCAAAGCTGAACCGGTGTGAACTCGATTTATAATTGATACCGATGAGATAGCCGTTGGTTCGGTATATATCCGTGCCGCAGGTTTGAGAACAGAAAGTTTTGGTGCCACTGGGATTATAGTAGAAATCTACCAGCCAGTACAAATTATATGTAGTAATTTTTGTTTTAATGTGAATTGTAGCTTACCGAAAAAAAAGTATGAACTGAGTTTTTGTCGTGATTTTTTATTTGGTAAATAAAATATTTGACGATCGTTGATTTTTAAATGTCCTTTTGGAAGTTTCTTTCTTCTTTTTGAAGATTTTTGACTGTTTATTAAAAAAATATGACTGTATTGTATTATCTGCTTCTGTCTAAATGTTTACTGGTAGTGATAAATCCTTTGAGCTCAAAACTTTCGGTTCCAAACTCTGCTTTAAACGGTGCCGTATGTTTTTCGCCGTCTAAACAAACTGAACGATGTCAATTATTTAAACAATACGATATGTAGAACTTCGAAATAACGCTGCGTAAATTACGGGCGGTGAGAAATATACGGCACGAACCTTTGCTTGGTCTTCTGCAACTAGAACCAAGTCTTGAACGATGTTGAGAGTTCCCTTCCGTTGAGGCGGCGCGGAGATTTGCATTATCACATTACCACATTACAATCCAGTGCCCCATATATGGGTCACGACGCACTGGCTCCACAAGTCTGTGCTCCACATATGGGTCACGACGCACTGGCACCACAAGTCTGTGCCCCACATATGGATCACGGAAAACTTGCTCTAAACTAAGCGCTAAGTAATTTGCAAGGGAAATTAAAACGTGTATGTTAACGTGTTAAACTAAAGTGATTTTGTTGTCTCCCCTCTGCCTGAGTGGAAGTGGTGTCTGACACCTTGTACGACTTGAGAATAGTGCACGCACTAACGTGAAGGTTTGTTGTAGCAGACTCTTTGAACGCACTTGACAATGCTTGATGAAATCCGACTTGACGTTTCGCGAGGCAGCGGCGGCTGTGGACCTCGCAACGGGAGCTGAGGCGGTTGTTGTAGACTTGTAGTCGCATTGATGACTTCAGGGGCCTTACCATGACGTCTTAGAGCGATTCAATTTGCGTGTACGTGCGGGTGCGAATCGTTTTATAGATCCGTCCGAAGGGGAGAGCAGTTCTTGGTCCGGTGCACCCTGGGCATCGGTTAATGATTTCCTGGCAGATTCTGAGGGATATCATTAATTATGATTCATTATCCGTTGGCTAAGAGCCCGACAGAGGGAGGAGGGGTCTTTTGACCGTGTTCTACCGTTAAAAGTTGCCGACATTTTTGTCACAAGGTTTTTGAATACTGTATTTATTACTTTGACATTGATCGATGGGGCCATATTAAAAAAAGAAGAGGAACCGCATTAAGACGCCACGGTAAGGCCCCCAGCTCTCGCGGGTAAACGTGCCGGCTCCAGACTCGTCTAAATTAGTTTCGAATTTATTATGATTAAGTGTTCATTGGTGCTGCTAAAATTTGTCAAGGTCGACAGGGTTTTTTGAAGTATTTTTGTATGGTACGGCATTAAGACGCGTAGGTTTAGACGCTGAACGTCATTCCTTAATGTAAGTTGGAACTGTAAAGTGTAAGCCAATTTAATTGTAGGTTGTACGCAAATTTAAGTTTCTATTGTAGTGTAGTTTTAACTCGGCGCCGACACCTCCAGAGATGTTAAATAATTGACTTCTTAACGTAGCTCAGCTTTTTCATTACGAGTTTAGTGCATTCCAATATTTGTCAAATCCACGTTTCGCTGGCGAAACTAAGAAAAGAGTAGACGTATTGAATAGCTGCATTTTGGCGCTGTATCATCAATTTTTCAGCACTAGTGCGCAAATATATAGTCAGGAAAATCTCTTGAGTATGGTGTCCGCTCACAAAAGCCTATGTAAATTCATTAAGTTAGAAGTCCTTATACAATCACAAGCGACCACGAGGCGCATTACAAAACTGAAATTCCAGTAGAACAGTGTTATAATACCACGAACCGAATCTCGAACCATTTATTATTTAGAAAGTTTCCTAATTTGATCTCATGCCTGTTTAAATATCGGTGCTTGGGTAGTCATTTATGCTTTTGTATAATTTTAATAATTAGTAACATCAGCGGTTTGTTTGAGAGATCGCGGTCAGCTAGTCCCCGCATTTACCTGATCGCGCGGTACTCGCTTCGATCGCCCTTTCCATTTCACCATTGGGTAAAAAAAAGTATTTTTGGAACGTTTATTATTCGATTTGGCTGTGATTGGGTGACTGGAAAAGTCTGTAAGGAAATGGGCGGTGAAGCGGCGGCGTTTATACACATTATGTGGATAATTTATACGAATCCCTTCGGTGGGCACATGCAAGGGCTTGCGGCAGTCGCGTGAGTGTTTCGTCTCTTTTCTAACAGTTGGTTCCGCGGGAGACGGATGCTCCGCGCCGCGCAGTGGGCCCTAGCATGCCGCCCCCACTCACCAATTGACTTGTAATTGTAATATTGAATAATCCGCCCACGATTTTTGATCCATATTTTATGAATCCTTCATATTTACGTCTACGACTATATATACCTGATACATTATATATATTAAACGTAACTAATACGTAACTAAATCTTAATTGTTTGTACAGAGCGTTGTTAAAAAAAGAAAACGAAAAAAAAATGTGTAGGTCTCTATATAAGTACTTATGTATACCATTATGATATATGTATGTGTGATGTTCCGTGTAAAGTCGTTTTCATGTCTCAGTATTAGTTTTAAATCACTAGGAGTTAGAATTTATGTTAGTCGTTAATTAATGTTTACGTGATCATAGACTACTTAGTGTTATTTTTTTTATTTAAGAATAACCTCGGTTACTCGCCGGGTGCGCAGGGGGCGCCATATTGTTTCTTTCCGCCATAGTTAAGTGTTTGTGCCAATTTTATGAACGGGAGGCAGCCAGACCAATACTCGAATGTAACTGCCAAAGATGGAAATTGTTGTCATATCAGTTTAATTACCTACCATGATTAGTCCGTAAATAGTGTTGTGAAATATACCTGATGTACCAATTAATGTATTCCTGTAAACTAAGCTCAAAGCTCGCGTCCGTATTGGGATGTTGTTTGTATTTTTTTTTCAAAATTACATCAAATTAAAGTCTACTGATTTGTATATTGTGTTTTATTACTTATTATCTAATATAGTATAGTGACCTGTATGATTAGATTAACACAGTACTAGCGGTAATCTAGCGGTAACTAATCGCGATTAGGCAGCACCTCAATTAAAACAAAATAGGATTATCAATCCCTACTCATCTTCATCATCTGGTCACCCTACTCGGCCCTTTACAATCCGAACAGATAATGTTATTAGTTATTACGTGTAACAGATTATCAATGTCAATGATATTTATCATTTATCACCAGTTTTCAGCCAGTAGTATGAAGAAGGTTTAATTAATTAATAAGTCAACATTTCAATTAAACGTAGGGTGACCAAAGTTTTTGTCAAATTATAAAATTTATCCAAATTTAATTTGGAAAAATGAAAGTCAACAGATTCACAAACTATTACGTGCAAGAATTTATACAAAGGGTTTAGAGTTTTAAAAAAGTTTTCTGTTCACGGCTTTAGAAGTCACCTATATATTGCATACATATGAAAGGACACATTTTTCACTGTGTACCTATATTATGTATATGCCATCCTTCATGTAAAAAGGTTCCCCATTGAGGACCAATTCCATTGGTTCGGTCATAAACTAATATCCGAAGATCAATGAATCATTATAGTGAGGTTAATATTCATAGTGAAGGCATTATTGGTTATGCATTCATAATTGATACTGTTTGGCCTCCTGATAATAAGCATTAGGTACACATTCATGTCGTAGATGCTCCAGAGATGTCAGAGTGTTATTCAGTGGCGTTATCTGTTGATATTATTAATTGTTCGAGTAGTTAATTGATCTATTCGTACTTCGTCTCCATCGCTTCTAGCGGAAGGTCGGTACAATTGTTTCAATTTAAAGCTGACAGAGAACTGGCTTAACCTAAAATTTACGTGATCGAAAATAAAACGGGTTACAAATGTTTAAAAAGTTAGCGATTTGTTTAAATTATGAGTTTGAGCCATTTCTCTGTTACCAGACAGTTCAGTGATTGTTTTGTTTATTGGTATAGACAATGTAACCGGATTTTTCGTGTGTAAAAGCTATAGAACGTTAGGCAAAGCAAATTGACTATTTTGTGGGTAAGTATTAAGATTCTGATCATTAAAAAACATTACCTATTTACAGTAGGCGGCAAATAAGTAAAACGTGGAGGGGATATGCGCAGTATGAAAAACATCATCATTTTCATACTGCGCTTATCCCCTCCACGTTTTACTTACTTGCCGCCTACTATACTTTAGTATTAAGGGTCTCACATACAGTGCGACATGCCGTTCAAATTGTGAGATCTGTGTGACCGGAAATAAATAAGATGATGATGAATGTTTTTCTGCCACAACTAACAGCGCTGTCTACTCCGTAAGGGATAAAGTGATATATGTATAATAATAATAATAATTTATTTTACACAATAATTGACAGATATAACAAACTTACAGGCTAAACATAGCAATAGAGAAAAATAATGTAAATACCTGAACTAGGATACTTAATGTTCCTGTGTCTCAGGTGTATCAGGACTTAAAAACGAATTTAAATAATCACATGCAAAATAAGTATAATTGCTTTGATTAGGTATGTAATTACACAATTAGGGATAAAAAGAAAACTTAAAAATAAACGTAAATAGTTATTAAAGTACCTACAGATCTACTATATATGTACTAACAGTAAATGAACCCAAAATACACAAATTACCAATAACCTTATAACTCAGTTCTTATTTTCACACATGGTTCACACACTCGGTTGAACCCGTATCGTGTGAACCACACAAAATTACCAGAGGTGTACTAAATAATCAGGAAGATTTTTATATTACAAAGCGGATACATAAGAGATAAATAGCACATGATATCGATGCTCTATTAGTGCGGGATCGTACCGTGTATGGACCCCTTTATCAGGGTTGAGTTTTTAATTTCGATCTACCTACAAAAGTGTAAATACTAGGATCTTAGATTTTTCGGGAACGATTTTTTCGTTAGTGGCCTCCAGGCGGTTGTAAGTGGATCTAAGTGCCCGTAAAAATGCCGAAGAAAGTAAGTACTAATCTTATTAAATGATAAACGTAAAACAGACGAAACTATATTTGAGTTGCGGCGTAGTCCGTTACGAGACTAACCAAAAAAGAGTATTATTTTCAAGTATAGTAGAGTATTGCTATCAAGGTGCCTTTAAGTATGTATGTAACATAATAAAACTATTATTAAGAACAAGACAGCCGTTATTAATTAAGTGTTGTTGCAGTAGTTTTATCTTTTGAGTGCCTCTTGAAACCGCATCACACCCTTGTGAGTAGATAGTGTGCTGCGGTAGGAAAGAACACTTCGATCATGCATAGGTATGCTGAGACAACAATGACGAAAAAATACGCCGAAAAACGCTGAATATTCACCCTAGGGTAGTTTGTTTAGCTGTAGAAAAGGGTGCAGGCTAAGGCCATGGGATCATCTTTCAGATGTCAGAAGTGAAGGTGGAGAAGATAACAGAGTCCCTGAAAGTTGGCGAGGGCCCGCACTGGGACGAGCGTGCGCAGGCGCTGTACTTCGTGAGCATCCCCGAGCAGGCCATCCACAAGTACGACGCTAACACCGCGGAGCACACCAAGACTTACCTAGGTGCGTAGAAATTAATACTACTCACCTTAACATATCTTGTAGACCCTGCGGTACTCGGTTGCCACTCGAGGACCTTCTGGCCGTATCGGCTGTCGGTTCTGCGAGACGTGACCTCAGCCCACTGCCACTCGAGGGTAGCAGTAGCAGACATGAAGTTGGAGTCCGATCTATGTGTACTTTAAAAATTCCCTTTTTTTAAATTCCATTATGTATGGGATTCTCGTAAAAAGAAAACCCTTAAATTTCAACAGCAAAGCATTCATGAAATTTACATAAATGAAGATCACGATGTGTTCCTTCGAATTCCCAAAAGAATTCCCACTGAATTTAGTTACCTAAATAATAAATAAATACCTACCGCGAAGTGGTTTTTGGAAACTCCAAGGACAGCTAAATCCGGAATGTCAACCGCAGATCTAAATGGTTTACGTGAGCGGTAAAAACCAGTGTTTATTTCAGATGGCCGTCCAGGCTTCATAGTACCAATCGTAGGCCACGAGGACCAGTTCGTGGTGGGCTTGGAGCGGGAGTTCGTGGTGGTCCAGTGGGACGGGGGCGAGGGCAGCAGCGCGAAGGTCGTGCGCATCCTGGGAGAGATCGACCAGGATGCTGTAGAGAACAGGATCAATGATGGCAAGGTGGACCCGATGGGGAGGCTGTTTGCAGGTTAACTTGGTTCTAAGTATTTTTAAATATAGAATGTACCAGGTGCTCTTCCTGCGCAGATGGCAAAGAAAGACCCATCGAGGGAATGGTCAAAAATCTTAGGAATCATCACAATTTTTTGATTCTTACCACCTACCTATACGGCCACATCATGCTAATAAACGTGGCCTTTAGGGCTTTAAGTCTTGTTACCTTAGGTTCTGTATACCACCATCGCGTCATTTCTCATTTTGAATTACTGATTTTAATTTTTTTTTACACTAACTACTAAATCGGTGACAAGCACGCTTACCTTACTACCACCTGTCATTTTGTCTATGTAAGTATAGTATATGTATATTACTTTGCTTAGCAGGATTCTGCTAACACTGGATTTTATTCACTTTCCCAATTTGCACCGAACCGGTTCACGAGCCCAACTCGCACTTATCCATATTTCGAGACCAAGCTGTTTCTTCCCAAATTACAGGTACGATGGGACCCGAAGACGCTAACGGCAGCTTCCAGCTTGAAAAGGGATCCTTCTACCGCCTGGACGAGAGCGGGATCACCAAGATATGCGACAAGATAACCGTCTCCAACGGGCTGGCTTGGGACCTCAACGGGCAGGCCATGTACTACATCGACTCCTGGGAGAAGAACATCAGGAAATACGATTATGACATCGACACTGGGGAGATTTGTAAGTTTCATCATCAGTTTACGTCCCACTGCTGGACATAGCTTCTCAGAATGAGTGGGCTTGGGCTATAGTTCCCACGCCCAGTGCGGATTTAGAATTTTACACGCCATTGAATTACTTCGCAGGTGTGTGCAGGTCGTGATGTTTTCCTTCACCGGAAAGCCCATGATAAATTACAAATGTAATTTCGCACATAGTTAAATTCCGAAAAACTCACGTGCGAGCCAGGGCTCGAACCCACGACCCTCTGCTTGAGAGGCCACAGGTCAAACCGCTATCACGGCTGCCATGCTGAATGAGACCGTTTTACATTATTCGGTACAACTTTCTGTTCTCATCAGAGACCTTCCGACTCAGTTCAGGTTTTAGCTGACATTTTTAGTATGGATCTGACAGCGAGTGAACCCAAACTGAACCACATTAAGACGTCATGGTAACCCTTGGTATTCTTATTTTTTTCAAATGACCCAATTTATTTTTTCAGTGTGTCGAATATTGTATACATTTCTTTCCCCCATCCTCTCTCCCTTTCTCTTCCTTACAAAATGATGAGTCGATTTTATTATGAATAATTTATAAAAAAACTGATATTGACAACTTAGGTCGATTGTGAAAGAGAGATAAAATAATTATATACCTAGATATAATATCACTTTCATCTGTTGCTGGTCCCCTCCATTTGCCAGGTTTGGCCCTGCGCCATTTTCAACCACAGATTCTCAGACGACACGCTCTAGATTTCAATGTAACCCTAGATTCTATCGAATAAGTTTGTAGGAATGAGTATGGACGGTACCCCTATACTCGCCCGTGACCACAACGTTGAGAAGATGCGAGAAATATCATGCGTGTTGCGGTACATTGCTGTCGGTGATAGATCACTTATTAATTTATAGCATCGTCACCCCGCAATGTAACGAAACGCGCACACTGTCTCCCTTCCGTCTTTAGGTAAACTAATCTTTTGTTTCAGCAAACCTGCAGTACGTCTTCGACTTCAAAAAGAACAAGATAGAGGGTTTCCCTGACGGCATGACTGTTGACACAGAGGGCAACTTATGGGTGGCCGTCTTTGGTGGCAGCTGCATCCTGCAGATATCTCCTGCAGGGGAGCTTCTCCGTCGCGTGTCCATTCCGGCCCAGCAGGTCACTTCCTGCACTTTCGGGGGGCCTAATATGGATACCCTGTTTGTGACCACGGCCTGCATCGATGTGCCAGGGGACAAACAACAGGAGCCCCCTAGCGGTTGTACTTACAAGATCACCGGGTTGGGTGTGAAGGGACATTCCAATGGAAGTTTTAAACTGGTGTAAGATTGTTACGAATAGAATGACTGGCTCTCAGATGCAGCACCGACGATGAGAATGATGCCATTTTGATCATCACATTTTTAACTAGAGCATTAAATCGAGTGGAGGCGTCATGTTCATTTTTCTGTATATTTCGAAGAGGTGGCACACGCTGCATTAAAATACCAAGGCTCTAGCCATGAGGTAGAGCGAGGCGGTCTTTTGGAGGTCTTCAGTTGGCGGTTTTTTTAGTGCTGTGGAGCCGCCAGATAGGAGCGCGTACAAATTGTTTCCGTCCTACCTCTGCCTACCGTCACCTTACCGCTGCCTATCCCGGCGACTCCCCTCTACCCCGCGCACCCTGCCATCCGTTGTCAGCGCGACCGTCCTCTACTCCTCAACCCTAGTGTCGGTTCTGGTTGTAATACTCTTCGTTGAAGTCTTCGGTTGTTTTAAAGCTTTACGGATATACGTACTTCTTGAAAATGGCATCAGTATTTATGAACAACTTTACAGTTCTCATTTAAACGATCAAATAGTACTTGTTGTCGGTTTGTGTCTGCATTATGCTACATCATTTTGTTTGTCTGTCTGTCCGTTTGACATTATTTTCAATGTAAGGTAAATTTAGTAAGTAATTTTTGTGTGAAATTGTTCTGTAATTAATTACCTGCTATGGTATTTGTGTGATTATAAAATGTCCTTTTGTAACCTTTTTTACTAATAAATTGATCCAATAAAAATGATTGCCTTTTCTTTATACAACTAGTAACAATGTATTCCTACCGTCTTGGGTTTTTCATGGGTTAAATTCGCTTTTTTGGAGATTCGCATTTCGCTTTGAACTGTCGAACTACAATTAGTTTCAAATTCTTTCCCTTCCAGAACCAGATTCATATTGGGAAATTAAATAAAAAAACAACAAGTAGGTATTAAAATTATACCCTTGCATTTACTACAATATAACTTTTATCCATCCACACAATTCCTTAAATTCAGCTGCACGCAGAAGCGTTAGTTAAATTTAAAAAAGAACAGTTCCATAAAATTTAAAAATATACATAAAATTCTAACGTTAATTGACACTTCTGAGTCCAGCATAATAGGCTAATTCTAACACTTAAAGTTGACGTTAGGATGTCCTTTGGCGTCAAGCCCTGTCACCATGAAGGTGCATCCATCTTCGGAAGCGCCTTCTCCCTCCTTGTTCATGTAAGCTGAAGTAGTCACGAAGAGAACATCGTAATCCGGACCACCGAAAGTACAGGAGGTTACCTGGAAAAGAAAACCAATAACACCCCTATAATCATCATCATGGCTAAAAATCAGTGCTGCAGGTGTCTAACTAAAACCTCAGCGTAATGCTGAGCCAGCGACCGTTTCACTTTTGCGAAGACACACAACCTATTAGTCATTTTAGTCATTAGTCATTTATTTCATAACAATTAATAATTGTGTTGGAAATCTACCATACATTATGTATACAGTATAACAAATTACTAATTAAAACTAAATTAAAAATCTAATAAAAATACAGACATGAAAATTAGGTCATCTACGCTGATGATCTAATTTTCATGTCTGTGTTTTTTTTGTATCTTTTATAATAATATTAATAATCAAACAAAACACAACACAAAAAAGGATATGATACAACAGTTATCCAAAAGATGCGCGACAATAATAATTTTGAAAGAAAGAAAAAAAATAACATATGTACATAACACAAATGACACAAAACAATGCAGCCAATGAGCTGCCAGTTTAGATTTATAAAATTGTGTGTATGCTCTTATATTTGTGTGTCTTGCAAAATGAACAAATGTCTTCTTCCTTTCTTTCTTCTTATCATTATATCAGCTGGGATCATGTAGATGTTTCTAGATATACCTGCGCAGCGGGGATCGGCACCGTGCGCAGGAGTTGCCCTTTCGGCGACAGCTGCAGCACGCAGGCGCCGCCGAACACCGCCACCCACAAGTTGCCCGCCGTGTCAATTGTCATCCCGTCAGGGAAGCCTTCAACGCCACTCGCTGCCAGGTCGAATATGTGCTGCATATTCGCTGGAATGAAAAGAAACTTCTCTATTATATTCTTACTAGCTTCTGCCCGCGACTTCGACCGCGTAGAATTAGCAATTGACATGTTTATCGCTATCCCGTGGGAACTATGAAATTTTCCGGGATAAAAAGTAGCCTATGTTTTAATCTAGGGTACCAGCTATCTTCGTTCCAAATTTTATCCAAATCCGTCCAGTCGTTTTAACGTGAAGAAGGAACAAACATACACACTCACTCACTCACTCATATCGTCACATCGTCACATTGTCACAAACTTTCGCATTTATAAAATATTAGTAGGATAAAGAAGGCAAACGAACAAGTCACCTGGGCCCTATTTTATAAAGCTACTAGCTGTCGCCAGCGACTTCGTCTGAAAGAATTCATTTATCGCTATCCCGCGGGAACTACGCAATTTTCCGGGATAAAAAGTAGCCTATATGCTATTCCAGACTTTTTTCTATCTATGTGCCAAATTTCATCCAGATCCGTTGGGCCGTTCTGGCGTGATTGAGTAACAAACAAACATCCATCCATCCATCCATCCATACTTTCGCATTCAATTTATAATATTAGTTAGACAAGTTACAATTTACAAGCGGAAGTCTCTTTCTGACCCTATGTGTTAAATAGAGACTTCCGCTTGTAAATTTTAACTTGTAGCTTTATAAAATAGGGCCCTGGTGGTATTTATAAGTGAGCAACACCACTCATGGACACCTGCAACACGGGTGCAGATGCGTTGCCAGCCTAGAGGGCTAAGATAGTGCCTCTGTGACAGTAATTTCAACGGCTGTCTCACTGCACGCTGGAACACAGCGGCGCAAGCACTGTTGCTTGGCGGCAGGGTTATTGCAAACGGTGGAGGGGCTTAAGGTTTAAACTTCAATTCAAGTCTACATGCAGTGCCGAATTATTCTTTTAGAAATAGCCGAACACTACCCTACCCTGCGAGCCTACCTGTTTCTGAAAGGGCCGGCAGGGCAGTTCTCCACAAGGTTCATTTTTCGTATGACTGGACATTAGTTGTAACTGACTGATTATTCAGTACACCAAAATCATTATTTAAGCACGTTATTAACCAATGCAAAAGGTGTCCTAACCATTTTTAAGCTTAATCCTCTATGAAACAAAATATTTGGCAAGAAAGTGGAAAACAAGCCGTATTTTACATGTGGCCAACCTAGTCACCAGACTTAGAAGTTGATTAAAACATAGAGTACAAACAAACCATTGAATATCATTTTTATACATAAAAAACAGATAAAAAATGCTCAGTATTAAATAATAATTACGCTTGTAAATTAAATATAACATCAATAAAATTTACTTCAAACAACGTGTAAAAAAAATACGTCATTGTTGGATGCAGCTATTGTTTGTGAATTTTCTTAAAAACGAAACGCATTAAACGGCCAAAATACAGCCCCCAGCGTTCGTCTCCCGCCCCTCCGTCAGCTCACGGCACGCGGATGAGCAACACACGCCGCGTTACGGCCAGGCAAGCACCGAAAAAAGTTCTTCCATCTTTGTAAATATTTTCGTCATTGTTATTTTAAACTATTTGTCGATGATAATGCATGATATTTAAGTGAGTCCTTAACAATGTTTAAGCAAATTTAGGTTTGATGCTGTCGAAATAAATATTTTTAGTTTGCATTAAAAACAAACGAGTTCCAAGAGGTTTCATTGAATTTGTCATTGTTGGCTGCGTCATTGTAAGCGAAATTGAGAGGGATGACAATGACCCGTTTCGCCTCCAATGATAAACCGCAAAACCTACAATGACATTCGTATTCAACAATGACGTTTCGATATGACATATCATTATAATGATGCTTACGGGATCCCTCCATTTCCCATAATTTAATTTGTACTAATTTCATTTGCCATAATGGTCACTGGCTATAACCTTCATTTGCCCTAATATCACATGCCATAATTTTTGAATGCCATAATACTCAAACGTCATAATGTTCAACATCCTTAATATTAGATACCATAATATCACTTTCCATAACGTTCAAAATCACTAATATTTCATGCCATAACAATCATTTGCCATAATTAAGGAAAAAACAGATCCAGACTGTTGAAATTTACTGCTACCGAAACACGGTAGGTTCGTTAGGTTCCTTGCGACCCTCAGAGCAGAAATAGAAGCATCCGTAAGGGCTCGGGGGGCTCGCAATATCAAATTCACAGGCCACACGACTGGTCAATTAATATACAGGTTAGGTTGGGTTAGAATGGCGTCAAGGCGCGAAGCGCCAAAACTTCGCCTCAGGGTCATTCAGTTCATATGTATTAACTAGCTTTTTCCCGCGACTTCGTCCGCGTATACTTCATTTATTGACAAATACCTTTTGCCCGCGGCTTCGCTCGCGTGTACCAGGAGTATTTCAATCCCGTTTTTTTCCCGTTCCCGTAAGAATTTCGGGAAATGTTCTCTTAATGCTCCCTACACTCCCCAAGGAACCCACTTGCCAAATTTCAGCTTTCTACGACCAGTAAACCGAAAAATTCCGTTTTTTCCCGTTCCCGTGGGAGTTTTGGAAATTCCTCTCTTAATGCTTCTCTACACTCTCCAAACAACCTAAATGCCGAATTTCAGTGTTCTACAACCAGTAAAACGAAAAGTCCCGTTTTCCCGTTCCCGTGGAAATTTCAGGAAATTGTCTCTTAGTGCTTCCCTACACTCATCAAGCAACCTACATGCCAAATTTCAGCTTTCTACGACCTGTAAAACGAAAAATCCCGTTTTTTCCCGTTCCCGTGGGAATTTTGGAAAGTCCTCTCTAAATGCTTCTCTACACTCTCCAAGCAACCTACATGTTGAATTTCAGCTTTCTACAACCAGTAAAACGAAAAGTCCCGTTTTTCCCGTTCCCGTGGGAATTTCAGAAAATTGTCTCTTAGTGCTTCGCTACACTCATCAAGCAACCTACATGCCAAATTTCAGCTTTCTACGACCTGTAAAACAAAAAATCCCGTTTTTTCCCGTTCCCTTGGGAATTTTGGAAATTCCTCTCTTAATGCTCCTCTACACTCGCCAAACAACCTACGTGCCAAATTTCAAGTTTCTGCGACCAGCAGTATAACAAAAAATCCCGGGGTCATTTCCATCAAAATTTTGGGAAATCCTTTTGTATAGTGCTCCCCTATACTCCCCAAGGAACCTGAAGGACAAAATTTCAGTTTTCTACGATAATTAAAACGAAAAATCGATCCCGTAGAACTGAATATAAATCCCGTTTTTTCCTTAGCCCGTTGGAATTTTCGAAAATCCTTAAAACTGTTTTTTACTATTATAATCACCTACTTCTATGCCAAATTTGAAGTCTAGTAATTATAACTAAGTAATTAACTGAATAGGTATAAATCCCGTTTTTTCCTTATCCCTTAGAGATTTTCCAAAAATCCTGAAATTATTTTCTTAGTTTTGTAATCATCTCCTTGTGTACGAAATTTGAACAGTATATTTATTTAGCATAGTTACTTAGGGTCACTCGCAATCGAATATAATAAATCCCGTTTTTTCCCGTTCCCGTGGAAATTAGTGTGTGTGCGCGCGCGTGTGTGTGTGTGTGTGTGTGTGTGTGTGTGTGTGTGTGTGTGTGTGTGTGTGTGTGTGTGTGTGTGTGTGTGTGTGTGTGTGTGTGTGTGTGTGTGTGTGTGTGTGTGTGTGTGTGTGTGTGTTATTGTTTTCGTAATCAGCGACCCGATAAACCGTACAAACAATACTACCCACTATAATATAATAATAATAATACCCACGTTGATTTTCAGACTTTGTCACCCCCTATCCCCTTTTAGGGGTTGAATTTTCAAAAAACCTGAAACAGGTGTTTACTCATTTATCGTTAGGAATACTCATGTGAAGTTTCGAATAAAATAGTCTAACTAATCTTGTTTCCCCATACAAACTTTGGACCCCCATTTAACCCCTTTAGGGGTCGAATTTTGAAAAATCCTCTCTTAGTGCACCCCTAGACCTTATAAGGAACCTACGTGCCAAATTTGGAATCTCTAGAACCAGCGGTTTGGGCTGTGCGCTGATATGTCAGTCAGTCAGTCAGTCAGTCAGTCAGTCAGTCAGTCAGTCAGTCAGTCAGTTTCTTCTTTTATATATTTAGATATTTGGTTTCTAGACATAACATCTGTAAAACGTACTTAGATAATAGATTATCGCAATACTTAAAATTACAAGAATCAAAATTCTGGGTTTTTTATGGCAAATAATTATTATGGCGTTTGAATTTGATGGCAAATGATTTTAGGACACTTGATAATAGGAAAAATGAAATGTATGGCAAACGTATCGTTATAGCACCTAAAAATTATGGCAAATGAAAATATGACCAATGATCATTATGGCACAGTGTTGGCATCAATCTGAACTAAATCAATCCGGATTGATTAAATTCTGATTAACGCGTCAATCCTATTGAATCAATTGGAATTAACGCATCAATCCTCAATGCGGATTAAATCAATTCTCAATCTAGATTAACCATTAATTTCCTAAGATTACTTTTCAAATGTGTCCTTTTTTGGGACTTACTTACTGGACTTAAAGTCAATACCTGAGTTTCCCAGAGGTTCGAAAACATGTTCCTGATGTCAGTATTTCTTGAAATGAAACCAACCGATTGCGTTCAAATATCTGAGGTGCCCAAAGGTTTTGAAACATGTGTCCAACGCAATATTTAAGGCCCTGTTTTGGGTTTGGGACATTTTGGTGACTTTTCTTGAAATCAACCAATTGAGTTCAAAATCAATATCTGAGGTGCCCAAAACATGTTCCACATAGGTTTTTACGACGTAAAAAGGTCCTTTTTGGACGTGTTTTGTAGTCGAAAAGATGTTTAGAAGGACATTCTTCATATTGCCGTCGGAAACATGTTTCGGATCCTTTGGTAAACTCAGACACCGCTTTTGAACGCGTTTGGTCAGTTTCGAAAAATGGCCTAATTAAAAAGGACATTATTAGGTAGGTACATACAAAGTAATCGTCAATCCGAATTGACGATTGAGGATTGAGGATTGACCGATCAATTCGAATTAACGATTAGTAATCGTCAATCTTCAATCAATAAGTTTAGAATTAGTTTCGTCAATAGTCAATTCGAATTGATTTTTCGCTAACACTGTTATGGCATATATATCGTCATAAAATTATGGCAAATGAAATTCGGGCATGTGAAATTAGTTCATATGAAATTCGAGCAAACAATAGAGAACCCCGGATTTTTATTAAATAGTTCGCAGTGTAGAAATAGGGACGTAGACAAGTGGGAATAGGCTTATACATTTCGAATCATATAACTAGACCAGTACGATTCGAAATGTATAAGCCTACTAGCTTCTTAATTAGCAATTAATATGTTTATCATTATCCCGCAGGAACTATACAATTTTCCGGGATAAAAAGTAGCCTATGTTTTAATCTAGGGTACCAGCTATCTTCGTTTCAAATTTTATCCAAATCCGTCCAGTCGTTTTAGCGTGAAGAAGTAACAAACATAAACACTCACTCACATCGTCACATCATCACATCGTCACATCGTCACAAACTTTCGTATTTATAATATTAGTAGGATAACTAGACCAGTTGTAAAATTTTATAGCGGTTGATTATTTATTAAACAAATCACAAAATCATAAACTTTTATTATCATTTTATTCAGGTTATTTAAAAACGACAGTTACTGGTAAGTGCTTACTATGAACATAAGACCTTCTTACTTACTGACTTAAGACAATCGTCATTGGGGCCTACACCGCGTCATTGCTGTTAGTGAAAATGTCATTGTGGATACAGTTCGTCATTGTAGGTCACTACTCTTTTATTTTAATCTCAAATATCTAGCTAAATAATGTTTTTCATGAAGTGCCTCCCATATAAAACTTTAATATTAAACTTAAAGTATCATTTAAGTGTCATAATGAAGTCCTAGGACTAAGATAACTTTAGGCACAAAATTTGTTCGGGGAGAATTTTTCTGCGGAGAACTGCCCGGCAACGCACCTGTGATTCCCCACGTCTTGCGGGTGTCCCTGGGCGATGGTGATCACTTTCCATCAGGTGACCCGTCTGCTCGTTTGCCCCCTCTAATATAAAAAAAAAAACTTAAATACTTTGCCGCAATAACCAACTAATTTATGTTTGAAATGCGTAACAGTATTGAAAACGATACCTACAAATCTCGCCAGAATTCACATCATAGTCGTATCTCCTGATCTTCTTCTCGGGCGAGTCTATGTAATACATGGCCTTAGCCGCCACGTCCCAAGCCAGTCCGTTGGAGATCCCGATCTTGTCAGCCACCTTCGTGATGCCACGGCCATCGATACGGAAGAGCGAGCCTTTCTCCAGCTCAAAGTCTCCTGGGGTCTTCTCGAAGCCCATTGTGCCTGTAAAAAGAGAATGACAGTTGGTTTTTAGACCTTCGAATTCGAGGCCAAGAATCAGATAGAGAAATCACTTGTGTGTCTGCAGTAGACAAAACAGGATTATTCTTTCAATGGTTTACTTGGAATATTGTACTGTCTGACAAGGATTAGGAACAGCCAGTGCAGCCCTAGCGCCACCTAGACGTCAACTACATAAACTGCTACGACGCACGAACAGCTTAGCACTGACGTCACTAATTTTCAATATCGCGTTATCCAAGTTTTTTTACCTTTCGGATTTCAGTCTCTAGGCATAACATTTGCCTGGAGAGAGAACTCTCTATGGTGGCCTATCCCCACAGTAGATTATCAATCAAGCAGGCGTCATATAAACCTTAAAAACTTTCATAGATATAGTTGATGTCGTCCAACAATCGAGACTCCTACGAGAGGCCACATGAAGTAAGGCTAATCATAATAAGGCATAATTTGTTGTTACTGCGGCCACAGAAATACGTGTGAAAATTTAAAATGTATGTCAATGCTATATCATAGTTCATGAGATACAGCCTGGTGACAGTCAGACACACAGACAGCCGGGCAGTAGGGTCTTAGTAATAGGGTATTTTTGGGTACGGAACCCTAAAAAGTATGGTCAAGGTAATTAGGAAAATAAACTTCACAGAAAGACCAAGGTCTGATACCTGCGAAAACTCTCCCTTTAGGGTCCGCTTTGCCGTCATTCAGCCTGTTGGTGGGATTCTGCAGGTCCACCTCGCCCAGCTGTTCCACGACGGTTGCCTCGCTGCCATCCTCGCCGTCCCACTGGACCACCAGTAGCTTCCGATCCACCCCCACCAGGAATTGATGCAGCGTGCCTTCCACAGGCACTATGAAGCCGGGTCTCCCGTCTGGAGTAACCAACACATGATGCGTTATCGTACAATTATACTAAGCTTTTAAATGTTTATATTTTTAGGGCACTTGCGAGTCTTGCGTAGGCTTACCAAATACGAGTACCAAAAGCCTGAACCTAATAAATGTGAGGTTTTTTGGGTAGGCCTCTCTGCCACTCGTAAACTGTTTGATCCATAAGTTACGTAAATCGTTTAGAGGAGGGGGTCGATTTATAACATGTTTTTACTATTAAAATATGGCTAAAGCCTACACAACATATATTGTGGTTACATGCAAATAAACAAGGTTGTGTCCACACTAAATACAGGTACGTGAGATTTGATTGGGGGTGTCGAATTTTTTTTCAGATTCACCTCATTCGCAAGTTCATTATTGTTTTGTTTTAGGATTTCTACTACGAACGGTTATATCGATCTTGTTAATTTGTTTTATTCAGTCGTTACAATTAGGTTGCTCGTCAACTGGTATTTAATGACTTAACGCTGATAGTCATTCAGTCGACAAGTAATTAGGGTCAGAATTCGGTTAGAATGACTAACACGAAGTTAAAAAAAAGACGGGACATCGCTCGAGCGGAAAAATGTTTAACGTCAGTCGAGGTTCACTTCATATGAATCAATTGCGATTTCCTTAAAGCAATGGACGGAGTCTTCTACGACTTCTACCTATATCATTCTAAGAAGAACTCAGCCTCACCGGGACCACACTTCGCCAGCTACCGTAGCCTAACAATTCATATACACATTGATAAAGATGTCTTAAAATTGTTCCGGAATATATTTCAGAATATTGTATTCCAGAATATAATGTTTTTCAGGGTTTTTGAATCATAGTTAGTTATGGCTAGTATGGGCCTAGTGTCACAGCGACTAAAGGGGAGAGATCCCGAATAGGGTAACCATACATTCCGATTTGACCCGACATATCGTACTTTAGGTCATTCGGCCTGACTGTCTTCGGATTTTAAAGGTACGGTCGAGGCCAAAATTAAGAATCGATTTAATTCTCTCATAAATATGTACCCGAGACCCTATTCCGTTGACATAAGGTGGTAGGTCATATTTATGAAAGGTACGTACGTTACTAAGTCGTCAAAAACATCTACACACCTTTATGTCACAAACGGTCGGTGACAGCTTAGGTGGCATAAATATCGATACCTACAGCAATCATGTCAAATATTATGTAAAACCGACCTTATTCTTTGTGGCATAAACGTGTATAGATGTTCTGACGTCATGGTAACATACATATATTTATGCCCCTGATTTTACAACCGCTCTTACCGAGGTGAGTCTTGGTGTGCACCCCAGTAGCCGGCACGTACTTGTGCAGCGTACGCTCGTGGATGCTCACGAAGTAGAGCGCCTGCGCGCGCGCATCCCAGTGCGGGCCCTCGCCTAGCACCAGCGGGCCCGTGATTTTGCGCACCTGCACTGACATCTGGAAGAACCATTTGGGTATACATGAAGTGACCATACGTCCCGCTGTAGGCGGGACATTCTCGCTTTCAGGCAAGCTCTCCCGGTGTTCTTCAGCGAGGCCGACATAGTCCTGCTTTTGTAAACAGACCAAGCGATAATTTAATATGTACTTTTCCCGCTCAAAATGCGTGGTTGAGCGCTAAATTTGAAACAAAGTTCTGGGCCCTTACCATGACGTCTTAATGTGATTCCATTCCAACTCAGTTCATGTTTTAGCTGTCATTTTTAGTATGGATCTGACAGCGAGCGAACCTACACTGAATCGGAATTGAGTCGCATTAAGACGTACGTCATGGCCCCTGGTAGCTGAAGTGGGCGGAGAGACTAGTTAATGTGAAGACGTTTGTCGATCGAAGTAGCTTAAAACAAGCTCGGCGACCGCTTAAACTAACGCACTAGTGTAATTGCCCCACATTGCTTTGCAATATGAGTAAATAAAAAGTTTTCAATGTTTTAAGTTGTAACGAATGATATTGAGCCTTGGGGTGGTAAAGAAATTCTTTGATCAGCGTATTACGTAAATAGTAGCTAAGTACAGATTAAGAGGTTTAAAACATAGTGATTAGATTAATATTATTGCGCAACTGTAAGAAAACTTCCAAGTCACTAATTTTATCTTGTCTGGAGGGATTTGAAACGTGTTATCCTATCCTACTAGTTATAGTTATACTTACTTAGGCAATAATTTTGCTACAAATAAGTACAGTCAAGGGCATAAATATATGTCCGTTACCACAAAACGTCAAAAACATCTATGTATACACCTTTACGTCACTAACAAAAATATTTGACATGTTGGCTGTGCTTATCGATATTTATTTGTCTGTGATATTTATGCCCTCGACTGTACAGGTCAGATAACAATGCAATAATCGAGTAAGTACCATCAACAAAAAGGTGCCTAATTACTTAGCTATTTTAATTTAATAAAAAATATTTATTACTAGCCTATATTAAGATACTAGCTGTTGCCAGCGACTTCGTCTGCGAAAAATTCGTTTATCGCTATCCCGCGGGAACTATGCAATTTTCCGGGATAAAAAGTAGCCTATGTGCTATTCCAGACTTTTCTCTATCTATGTGCCGAATTTCATCCAGATCCGTTGTGCCGTTCTGGCGTGATTGAGTAACAAACAAACATCCATCCATCCATACTTTCGCATTTATAATATTAGTTAGATTATTCCCGCGGCATTAAATATGTAGAAAAATAAAAAAGTATCCTGCATATAAGAGCCTACTAGGACTTCAACGAATACATTTTAAGAACTGAATTGTTCCAGCCATTCTCGAGTCAATCGATAAATGAATAAATGCGTTGAGAGACACATTTAGAGCTATCTAATCGTCATTCATTTAAGTAAACATATATGTATAATATACGAAACTTATAATTATAACCTATACATAAAACTAACCTTCCAACGCGACGAGCAGCGATTGCAAACTGAATGAACGAACAGAATGGTTCGAAACACAAACAAAACATCTTTACGTTTAAATCATTCAAAGATCAACCTTAACACAAAGACATAACGTCATCCCTAATCGCGTTTACGAGTTAATTTACCAATGCCGGTCTTAAGCCTTATAATAATCAAAAAGTCTTAAGCGACTTGAAATGGTTGTGGAAATAACGCTCTTTTGTTTTGATTAGTTTAGCTGTTGTGATGAGATAGTTGTCATTGTTCTGATATAATAACTCATACGTCGAAGTCGAACTAGCGACCCGTCCCGGTTTCGCGCGGCTACTGTGTAGACACTAATTTTGGCGCTGCTACGATTGCTATATTTCAACTAATTAAATAATGAATTTACAAAAAAAACTTGACAAATTAATATTTTATTGAATCAGGCGTTACTTTGCGGAGGTCCATTTCAATGAACACAAAATGTTTACCTCGCTACTCCGCTACTTACGTGCAAGATAACCAAGTCTGTGCGAAATATATACGTTTTGCATGCAAGCCCTCCCACCACTACTGCTACACAAAACGCACACAAACCCCACAAACTTAATTAATCCTAGGTGGGAGGGCTTGCATGCAAAACGTATATATTTCGCACAGACTTGGTTAGCTTGCACGTAAGTAGCGGAGTAGCGAGGTAAATATTTTGTGTTCATTGACAAATTAAATTAAATAGGTACAATGTGATGTGAAAGCCAATTTCGTTGCGGTGGTAATCATAATTTGATAAACATCGGCCCCTGTTAGAAGAGTATCAGCCTCTTTCCAAGATAATGTGAGGCATTTCTGGCGTACTATTGAATTGTTTACTTTTTAAATGTTTGTGAGCTTAAGATTAAGCTTACTTGTATTCGTCGTGTCGTGTGTTTATACAAAAATTTTAATTTTATTTTTTCCGCTTTCCATGTTAATAACATTGATGGATCCGTACCCTTAGAGTTTTAATTTCGTTATTGATTCAGTGCCTGTTGTTGGATGCCTATACAACGCACCGTGTTCGTATTGTAAGTATTTATTGTTATCGGTAGCGATGACCTAAGACCACTCTGATATGGTACGAGTACGGTATTATCAATAGTTATGCAATAGTAAATATAAATATTTTAAATTTTTATACTTAGGGTTGCAATAAATACGGAAAGACTTCATAAAAAGCCGGACAGTCCAAAAACTCTGGCCACTTGCCAGTTGACAAATTAGAAGTCTTAATTTTCTTTTTTTTTATTTAAAGTAAGTACTAAGTACCTACAATACAACCTGACAAAAGTTCGATTATTTTATGCGACCGACTGGACCTCAATAACACTGTTAATTATTTAATTTTTAAATGAAATAAAACACAATGCGAATTAATAAAGTATAATGAGGATATAACACAGTTGTCTAAATATCAAAGGTATTTAAATTGATACTTAATTAAATGATTTCGTTTCGGTGTCGACTTTTCGTCACGATTTATTTTGGCGCGCTATAAGTATGTATAACATACACCTAATTAGTTATCTACATACAATGTACATATACGTAGGGCGGCTGAAAAGTAATCTCCTTTGTCTATTTATAATAAGAAAATCATACTGGCCGTGAAAAAAAGCCGTGGTAGCCTAGTGGTTTGACCTGTGGCCTCTCAAGCAGAGCGTCGTGGGTTCAAATCCCGGGCTCGCACCTCTGATTTTTTCAGAATTTATGTGCGAAAATTACATTTGAAATTTGCCATGAGCCTTTCGGTGAAGGAAAACATCGTAAGAAATCCTGCACACATCTGCGAAGAAATTCAATGGTGTGTGTTAAGTTCCCAATCCGCAACCACCCTCCTTATAGCCCAGATTTAGCCCCTTGACTACTCTTTACTCAGGCTGTTAAAAAAAGATCTAAGAGAACGGCGATTTTCGACTGACGATCTGACGAAGACATGAGGTCTGCAATAAACGATCATTTTGACGTCGAAACGAAAGAATATTATTTTAAAGATCTAATATCACTTTATAACAAATGCAATAAGTACATTTCTCTTGCAGGAGACCATATTGAAAAATAAATAAAAACTAGCCATGACAGTCTTTTCCTTCATACTTAGATAGATTACTTTTCAGCCACCTCGTATTATCCACGTGTCGATCATTGATATCTTTTGAATTAAGTATGTACCTAAAAACGTAACAGACATCTATTTTTTGTATTGTGTAGTGAAGATAAATACGACTGTGCGCCGACTGCTCCATTAATTTTAACATGACAATAGATTCAAATGTTACTTTGCGTAAATATTTAAAAATTACATGCGTACATATAAAATGTTTTCATAATGTAGTGTTTCGTACGTACACATTTAACTTACGTGCGTGGTTCAGTTAACATATCTCTCAGCACCTTGAGAGGTAAGTTTTCCTATTTTTGTATTCTCAAAACAATTCTTATTAAAATTTTATTGTACTTTTACACTGTGTCTTTACAAAATTGCATGATTTTTAAAGATATAAGCATAGGTACATAGGGACAGACAGATACCTACAGACAGCGGAAAACGACTGTATTTTATACTACCTATGCAGTGGTGATGATAAGCTACCGACGACTTCCAAGTCCATTGTTATTTGACCAAATTGCTGATAGACTAAAAGGTCCACCCAGACCCAGCCCCAGCCCAGCCCGGCTAGCACGACAGCGCACAAGAGTCGCGTCGCGCGCGAGACAGATTAACCGTCTCTTTCTAGAACGAACAGGTAGATAAAGACGGCCAATCTATCTCGCGCACGACGCGACTCTTGTGCGCTGTCGTGCTAGACGTGCAGGAAGCCCAGGATCGCGAAAGTTGGCGCAATATGAAGCCTACGTCCAGCAGTGGACGGACAATGGCTGTAGATAGATAGATTGATTGTTAAAACGTCCACTAGCTCAACTATTTGGATCCCCTCCTTATAATTTTTGTATCTGGGGCATCCAAAATAGTGGAGCCTAGTGGACGTCACGCTTAAAACAATCCATACGCAAATGTCAAAATGACTTAGGTACTATATTACTGCCAAAGAAATTATTGCGATAAGTATTGTATATGAGAAAAGGTTCCACAGAGATACAGTGAGGGAAGGTATAATGTATCAGTATCATATACCATCATAGAACCCTGTCGCAATTGACAGGCCATCGTCACTCAAACTAGAGTTGAAATGAAATGAAATGTTTATGTTGTGTTAGTTCTAGTTATAGTGATATATATATATATATAAATTGCGATAGGGTTAGGGTGCGACCAAACCGCCGCGTATACGCAGTGACGTGTCGTATGCGTCACGTTTTCTCACCGTTCCTTCATACATTTTGTTGCGATTCCGTAACGTCACCGTTTTTTAAGCGGCGGTGTGGTCGCACCTTTATACGGTGGTACATTTCCCTTACTGTTTCTTCGACCCTATGCTTCTAGGCCAGACATCTTGATGAAGATGAAGGCGATCCAAATTCAAAAGCTGACCGGGCCGGTGGCGCACGGCGAGGGCCCGCACTGGGATGCGCGCGCGCAGGCTCTCTACTTCGTCAGCTCTTGCGACAAAACCATTCACAAGTACATCCTTGAAACAGGAGAACACACTAAGACTGAACTAGGTAAAAAGCAAAGCAAAAAATCAGAAACGTTTATTTTACAAATAGGCCGTTTAGGGCCTTTATACTTGTCTTTTTTTTTAAACTACCAGCGCAGTCGGCAAGTCCATCATTGCCAAGAATGCGCCGCAAGAAACTTGGCAGGGGACAGTGGCGTGGCGTCCATAGAACTCGATTCCCACTGGCTTGCCTATTTTAAGCCAGTTGTGCAATTTATTGTGCAGAATTAGAGGAAAAGGCTAGTTAAATTCCCTTCGGCTTGCCTTCGGATATATTTGACGCCACGCCACTGGCAGGGGAAGTCATTTTTTTTCAAAAGAAAAACATAAAAAATCTCTTCTAGTCTCTACTAATATTATAAATGTGAAAGTAACTGTGTCTGTCTGTTACACTTTCACGCCTAAGCTACTGAACCGATTTTAATGAAATTTGGTACTTGCAGACATAGTTTTAGTCCCCGGGAAAGAACATGGGATAGTTTATATCCCGATTTATTTTTTTGGATGAATAAGGTCCCTAAGTACCTTAAATATTATCTAAGTCACACCAGCTTATCAGGTGGATATCAAAGAATTCTTGTATAATTTTAGCTGGAAGTGTTGGTTTCCTAGTGCCAGTCGAAGGCACATGCCACCAGTTCCTGGTAGGGGTGGAACGGAAACTCCTCGTGGTGGACTGGGATGGGAAGGAGGCCAGCGAAGCGGCCGTGGTGAAGGAGGTGGCGGAGGTGGACCCCCAGACCCCGACCAACAGGCTTAACGATGGGAAGGCGGATCCTAGAGGGAGAGTTTTCACAGGTCAGATACTCAATTTACGAGTATGAGTACGGATGTGCAAATATTCGGAAAATATTCAGAAGTTCCTAGAAGCAAAGGAAATTTTCGTACGAAAAATAGAAAGTTTCCATTCCCATTCGAATACATATTTTTTTTTAATTCTGAAATATTCCTATGAGTAGGTATACTAAAAACTTAGCAATTTCGGAAAATTTGATTTATGATCACTGCCAGTAACCACTTACGACTGCTTGACATATTAATCTGCTTCTCATTAAAAAAAAAATGATTTATTGTTCAATCAAAAAACAAGCAAGTTACAGTACCTACTTAGGGACTATCCAGATGTACCGAGAGGTCATATTGAAGTGTCAAAATAATTTACATATTTAATTATTAATTTCTACCCCTGTGGGATAGAGGCGTGACGGTATGTATGTATTTATTAATTTCCACAGGCACCATGGGTTTCGTCGATTCGTCATCGGGAGATTTTGAGCGGGGGAAAGCCTCATTATTTCGCCTTGACGGCGATGGTATTACTAAACTTAGCGACAACATAAGTCTTTCCAATGGACTGGCTTGGGACGTGGCGGCTAAGGCCATGTACTACATAGACTCGCCCGAGAGGAAGATCAGGAGATACGACTATGATGAAGAAACTGGGGAGATGTGTAAGTATATGCATCCTATCCTACTAATATTATAAATGCGAAAGTTTGTGACGATGTGACGATGTGAGTGAGTGAGTGTGTATTGTTCCTTCTTCACGCTAAAACGACTGGACGGATTTAGATAAAATTTGGAACGAACATAGCTGGTACCCTAGATTGAAGCATAGGCTACTTTTTATCCCGGAAAATTGCATAGTTCCCGCGGGATAGCGAGAAACATGTCAATTGCTAATTCTACGCGGACGAAGTCGCGGGCAGAAGCTAGTTGTGTTATAAAAGTGATCAGAGAGATTATCATGACGTCTTAGTGCTATTTAATTCCGATTCAGTTTATGTTCGCTCGCTGTCTGATCCATGCTGAAAATTAAGTCGGTTAATTACAGCTAAATGCTAGCAGATGTTTACGTACAATATATCGCTTACCTGCCGACCAATAATTGAGGAATGTGTAATGTGTTTAAACAAAAACATTACCTAACTCTCACTGGCATTTATATCTTGGAACAGTCTTTTTGTGAAGAATAATGATGATTACTTCACAAAAAAATCTTCTTTCAAAGTTAATTTGAGGGAAAAGTACAAATATAATTTAGTGCCCATATTACATACAAGCTTTGCTTAGTTTGGGACTGGGTCAATTGGTGTAATTTGTCCCATGATATTTATTATATTTATTTATTATTTATATTTATATTTAGTGCGTCCGAAATCCAATAGATAACTCATTGTACTATAAAAGCGCGTTGATGACGGCAATACATCATACCACGACCATCCGACCATATGACCAAAAGGGTGCTAGACATCGAAACCAAACCCCGAGGACTAGGAAGACCCCGAATCACATGGATGTCCGTAGTAAATAAGAACCTTAAAGAAGCCCAAATCAGCCAAGAGACGACCCAGGACCGTGCTACCTGGAGACGCATGATACGGAGGGCCGACCCCAAATAAAATGGGAAAGGGCCAGGCAAAGAAGATGACGGCAATACACGAACAAAATAATTGTGTGCTCGAAATGAGCAACTGTTGATACCTACTTTTGTCATTTATTACCATGTTTGTTTGGGCTATAGTTCCCACGCGCGCCCAGTGCGGATTGGGAACTTAACACACACCATTGAATTTCTTCACAGATGTGTGCAGGTTTCCTCACGATGTTTTCCTTCACCGAAAAGCTCATGGCAAATTAAAAAATGTAATTTTCGCACATAAATTCCGAAAAACTCAGAGGTGCGAGCCCGGGATTTGAACCCACGACGCTCTGCTTGAGAGGCCACAGGTCAAACCACTGGACTACCACGGCTTTTTTTCTCCAATAAACGGAGGAGGCCTATGCCATGAGGCACGCCGAATTACGCGACAATTTAATAAATAAACGACAATAACAACAACAACAACAACGTGTACTTACTGAAATTGTAACGAATTCGGAATAAAAAGGCTTATAAAAAACCATGTTTGTACACAGTTTACAATAAATAAATACTTACTTACTACTGAACCGAGTCGGAATTGAATAGAATGTCATGGTAAGGGCCTTGAATATTTTAACAGAATGGTTGGGAAATTTTGATCTAGAGCCTCTGTGAAAGCTCTTTTGCTCATCATTGATTGATATTCAAGTGTTGTGAGCTAAGTCAAAGGGTGATTTAATCTTGAATAAAAAATAAAAAAAATAAAAATGTTTAAAAAAAATAAAAATCTAACTAATATTATAAATGCGAAAGTATGGATGGATGAATAGATGGATGGATGGATGTTTGTTTGTTACTCAATCACGCCAGAACGGCCCAACGGATCTGGATGAAATTCGGCACATAGATAGAGAAAAGTCTGGAATAGCACATAGGCTACTTTTATCCTGGAAAATTGTGTAGTTCCCGCGGGATAGCGATAAACGAATTCTTTGCAGACGAAGTCGCTGGCAACAGCTAGTAAATAAATAAATAGATAAGTAAAAAATATTTACCTACCTTAAGCCAGGGGTCGGCAAGTAGTTTTAGATGGGGTCCGGATGCTTTGAGAAAATTTTAACGAGATCCAGAATAAAAACAAGTACTTACACCTTATCTTTGTATTAATTTTTTGATACTTGGTACAATACCTTACACGTGGCGGCACGTAAGTCGAACGTGGTATACGCCCGCCCGCGACACCCGCACTCCCCCGCGATACCTTATTTTCGACTTCCCCGGATCAACGGTCATCGCTAGAATTACGTGCCGGCACTTGTACAATATTTGGCGGTCCAAGGATTGATTTTTCGCGGTCCGCCTGTTGCCGACCGTAGCCTTAGGCTCTGTCTACCCCGTTCTTACGGGCAAATTACGTCTTATTTCTTAATAAGACGTGATTTGCGTGTGCATGTATTCAACAAATGCATAATAATTTTAGCGAACATGCGATACTTATGCGACATGAACAAAATAAGCGGTTTAGCGGGCTTCCCTGACGGCATGAGCGTCGACACGGATGGCAACCTTTGGGTGGCGCTGTTCGGGAGCGGCCGCGTGCTGCAAGTGTCGCCGGTTGGGGAACTCCTGCGCAGCGTACAGCTGCCTGCGTCACAGGTACTTATACCGACCACCGTCGTTTCGAGACTACACCGAAATTCGAAATTCATAAGTCATGGATGTTGTATGTATTTAAGTATGTATTTACCTACATTATATAAGTATGTTTATCCGTTGCCTGGTACCCATAGCACAAGCTCTGCTTAGTTTGGGACTGGGTCAATTGGTGTAAGTTGTCCCATGATATTTATTTATTTATTTATTTTATAAATCATACCGTCCCTCTCAATAGTCTCACCCCCTTATTCATAAACGCACTATAGGCCTCTGTTAACTTAGTAATCGTTTGTCCTTATCTCTCACTTTGACATTTACCTTTCACGGATAAGGACAAACGATTACTAACTTAGCAGAGGCCTATAGTGCGTTTATGAATAAGGGGGTCAATCCTTACCTACTAATAATTATAAATGGGAAAGTAAATCTAGCTGTCTGTCCATCCGTCGGTCCGTCCGTCCGTCCGTCTGTCGGTCCGTCCGTCTGTCGGTCCGTCTGTCTGTCTGTCTGTTACGCTTTCACGCCTAAACCGCTGAACCGATTCTAATGAAATTTGGTACAGAGATAGTTTTAGTCCCCGGGAAGGATATAGGATAGTTTTTATCCTAGAGAATTGTATAGTTTCCGCGGGATAGCGATAAGCGAATCCTACGCCGGCAACCGCTAGTCTCCTATAAATAACAGTTAGTATGATATGAACGGAAAAGGACGAAATAAACTTCGAATTATTTCCTCCGAGTAGCTTCTCCACTGTCACGGCGACAGTTTAATGACACTACATGTAAAAAAAACACCGGGTAGCACTCCGGGAGTGCCGGCAGAAGTGAAAACTACACACGCGCACACTCCCGCAAAAAGAAAAAAAGCATTTCTACACGAGATTCGAACTGCGGTCACTTGAGAGAATGCCCTGTTATTCCACACCTTATGCCACTAGACCAAACGCACACACGTTAAAGCGACGAAATTAACGTAGGTACCAGTGGCGTGGCGTCCATAGAACTCGATTCCCACCGGCTTACCTATTTTAAGGCAGTTGGGCAATTTATTGTGCAGAATTAGAGGAAAAGGCTAGTTAAGTTCCCTTCGGCTTGCCTTCTGATATACTTGACGCCACGCCACTGGTAGGTACACTTCAAAAACGAACGCGACTAGCTTCATTCGTATTTCAAAATTAGCTCTTAGAGGATCTGATATCCTGGTACTTAAACTCTTCCTCCGTCAAACGCCTGACGCGAGTTTAACATTTTTACCCATCCAAAAAGTGCCCAAGAACGCCGCTAAAGAGATTTTCACTTCACAAATATTTCTCAGGTGACTTCCTGCACATTTGGTGGACCAAATCACGATGTCCTCTTCGTGACCAGTTCCAGCCATTACTTGTCCAAGAAGGGACAGGACACGCCAGCAGACGGCTGCACTTATATGATCACCGGGCTCGGAGCCAGAGGACATCCCAATATGAATTTTATATTTGACTTAACTCGATTTTAATAATTATAACTGGATCTCGTAGCACAGAATAAGTAATAGTACTAACGTACAGACGACTCTCTCTCTCTGGAGTCGATTAAATAAATAAAAACTCTACCAGCGTACACATAAAGCACAATCTAGCTCGCTCCTGATACATTTACCTACAGCTACCTACAGCCCCACTCCATCACATTTCCCGCAAAACATTTATGCAAAAATAAACCGTATTACTACGCAAGAGCGCTTCTTTTAGTGTAACCGTTTCAATCACGGCCGTTCACGACGTCACCGCGTATTAATTAGGGTTGTAGTAGTCATTGTTCGTTGCTAGGTAACTGGGTACACAAATAACGCGCGACGCCAGCTTGCGAAGCGAGCGGCAACCTACTGCCATTATCCTGCCCGGCAGGAGCGCCGGTTGAACGTACCTAAACTGCGGAGTAACTTGGTGTCCCCTGCTCGTAGTAACTTTTTTTCAATACACAAGTAAGGTAATCGAGTGAGTGGGTTCATCGCCAGCCTATGGGGATACGTCCCACGGGTCAGGTATACTCTCAGACAGGGCTTGGGCTATAGTTCCAGGCCCAGTGCGGAATAGGAACAAAGCCTCCTATCACATCAAAGATTAAAAGAAACAGCACTTGACACTAACATTTATTGCAACTTCACATTAACATTAGGGTGTCCCTTCGCGTCGAGCCCCGTCACTCTGAAGGTGGAGCCGCAGGGAGGCTTCTGCTCTTCCCCTCGGTTCATGCAGGCCGAGGTCACGTACAGGACGTCGAGCTTCGGGCCCCCGAAAGTGGCTGAGGTGACCTGGAGCGCGGGGATGCGGATTTTCCGGAGAAGCTTGCCTTGGCGAGGGTCCACTTGCAGAATCTGGGAAAATGACGTTAATAATAGTTTTATTTTAGTAATAAATATATCATCTAGGATATAAAGAAGTATGCTGAGTTGGTTTGGTCATAGAGAGGAAGGATGAAAGTAGACTAGTAAACAGATCTATATGGGGAGTGTGAATGGGTGCGTTGGGAGGGGAAGGCCTGGACGGACGTTCCGTGATCAAATGGGAGACGTTTCGAAAAAAGGGTAGGTCAGGAGTACCCGAAGCCGGCGAGCATGTATGAAGTTGATATTTAAATATGGGCCGGTCACATAACCCGAAGAACCGATAACCGTTGGGGTAGACGAGTTCTTGAGTGGAGACCACGGATCGGCAAACGTAGCGTAGGACGTCCTCAGACTCGGTGGAGCGAGGATCTTCGCAAGGCGGCTGGCAAGAGCTGGATGAGAGTGGCCGAGGATTGTGCTCAGTGGCGTGCCATGGGAGAGGCCTATATCCAGCAGTGGACGAACATAGGCCGATGATGAATTGATGCTGACCTGGTGGCCGTCGAAGTTGGCGATCCAGAGGTTGCCGTCGGTGTCGATGGTCATGCCGTCCACGATGCCCTCCAGCCCGTGCTGCGCGTAGCTGAACACCAGCCGGGGGTTCGCTGCAAACAATCATACCACAATGAAGATTTGACTATGTAAAACCTTACAGGGGCCTTAATGACGTCCTAATTTCGACTCAGTTCAAGTTGTATTGAATCAGGCGTTACTTTGCGGAGGTCCATTTTAATGAACACAAAATAATTACCTTGCTACCCCGCTACTTACGTGCAAGACAACCAAACTTGTGCGAAATATATATGTTTTGCATGCAAACCCTAACTCCTTGTGCTCTTTAACTTTGAAAATGATCCCGTAGAGGGATCGAAGCGCGCGTCAGCGTTTGTGTGGTGTTAGGGATAATTAAGTTTGTGGGATTTGTGTGCGTTTTGTGTGGCAGTAGTGGTGGGAGGGCTTGCATGCAAAATATATATATTTCGCACAAGCTTGGTTGTCTTGCACGTAAGTAGCGGAGTAGCAAGGTAAATATTTTGTGTTCAGTTCAAGTTTTAACTGTCACTTTTAGTATGAATCTGACAGCCAGCGAACCTAAACTGAAACGCATTAAGACGTCATGGTAAGGCCCCAGGTTTTAGCTGTCAGTTTTAGTATGGATCTGACAGCGAGCGAAACTAAACTGAAACGCATTAAGACGTCATGGTAAGGCCCCAGGTTTTAGCTGTCAGTTTTAGTATGAATCTGACAGCGAGCGAACCTAAACTGAATCGCATTAAGACGTCATGTTAAGGCCCCAGGTTTTAGCTGTCAGTTTTAGTATGGATCTGACAGCGAGCGAAACTAAACTGAAACGCATTAAGACGTCATGTTAAGGCCCCAGGTTTTAGCTGTCAGTTTTAGTATGGATCTGACAGCGAGCGAAACTAAACTGAAACGCATTAAGACGTCATGTTAAGGCCCCAGGTTTTAGCTGTCAGTTTTAGTATGGATCTGACAGCGAGCGAAACTAAACTGAAACGCATTAAGACGTCATGTTAAGGTCCCAGGTTTTAGCTGTCAGTTTTAGTATGGATCTGACAGCGAGCGAAACTAAACTGAAACGCATTAAGACGTCATGTTAAGGCCCCAGGTTTTAGCTGTCAGTTTTAGTATGGATCTGACAGCGAGCGAAACTAAACTGAAACGCATTAAGACGTCATGTTAAGGCCCCAGGTTTTAGCTGTCACTTTTAGTATGGATCTGACAGCGAGCAAACAGCATAATCTGAATCAGAATTGAATTGCATTAAGACATCATGGTAAGGCCCCAGCTCTTGCGCACATTTGTGCTACCCGTGTTATTATAGACTGCGCAGAGCAACAAAGGGGACCGAGAAAGGTGCGGGCGGGTAGTACGACTGCTCCCCTCTCTCGGCCCCCTTTGTCGTCCCCCACCCGCGCCCCTGTGCCGCGCGGGCGAGGACTCATATAAGCGGTCGGTCTATACAAGCCTATTTACTTACAAATGTTGCCAGTTTCGATGTCGTAGTCGTATCGCCTGACGTCGTATTCGAAAGAGTCGGTGAAATAGAATGCCTTCTCTTTCACGTCCCAGCAGAGCCCGTTGGAGATATCAATCCCGCTCTCCACCTCGAAAGAAAGAAAAAAAACATAGAAAACCGATATTTATTACAAGGTGTACAATACTTTTGTGGTGTGTAACCTAACTAATATTATAAATGCGAAAGTATGGGTGGGTGGATGTTTGTTTGTTACTCAATCACGCCATAACGGCCCAACGATTCTGGATGGAATTCTCCACAGAGATAGAGAAAAGTCTGGAATAGCACATAGGCTACTTTTTATCCCGAAAAATTCCCGCGGGATAGCGATAAACGAATTCTTAGCAAATGAAGTTGCAGGCAAAAGCTGGTTTAAATTAAACCATGACATACCCCTACTAATATTATAAATGCGAAAGTTTAAGAGGATGGATGGATGAATGTGACAATGTGAGCGTGTATGTTTGTTCCTTCTTCACGCTGAAACGACTGGACGGATTTGGATAAAGTTTGGAACGCAGATAGCTGGTACCCTAGATTAACACAAACGCTATTTTTTATCCCGGAAAATTACGTAGTTCCCACGGGATAGCGATAATAATGTCAAAGATTGTAGCTGCCTAGAGTAGCGACGTTAATAATTACCTATTGCAGAATATATACTACTAGCTGTTGCCAGCGACTTCGTCTGCAAAGAATTCGTTTATCGCTATCCCGCGGCACAGAATATATAATAGTACTAACGTACAGAGTGGCCACGCTCCGCCCCGCACCTATTCGAGTTACCCCAACCCTCAAGCGCAGTCTGCCGGAAAGCTGCTGGCAACTAGTAGGGTGCGCAACGCGATGTATGTCGGCCGCACGTCACAAGTTCGGGAACCTATCCTACCTACTTCATTTTATAAAACATTAGAAAATTAATGCTTTTTGAAATTATCGCGATTAATACATGAAATAACTACAGAATCATTCGCTTAAGTTTGTTGTCGTACATCTATTGTAATTGAAAATAATAATGCTTAAATACACAGACAGACACATTTTAAGTAAGTTTAAATAAAAAGATAACGATTAAGTACATTTATTTGCAGACATCTAAGCCATATCTTTAGTATATTTATGTCATTGGTAGTACTTATAGTACTAGGTTTTTGCGATAGACAGCCCTGTGTATCTTACGCACACATTGACGCGTGTACAGACGATGTCGTGCCTGTGTTCATTTCAGAACGCGGATTTTGTACGTCGTGGCCGCCGTGTGCCCGCGGGAACCACGCAATTTTCCGGGATAAAAAGTAGGCTATGTGCTATTCCAGACTTTTCTCTATCTATTTGCCAAATTTCATCCAGATCCGTGGAGAGTAAGACAGCCGGGGAAATTACGGGCACAAGAGGCATTTCATCTAAATCCTCTAGGTTGGCAAAGCATCTGCAATCCCTCCGGGGTTTCGGGTGTCTATGGGCAGTGGTGATCGCTTACCATCAGGTGACCCGCTTGCTCGTTTGCCTTACTATTCACATAAAAAAGGATTACGATCGTATTGGAGTACCTTGTGGACCTTGCCGTCAGGGTCTATGCGGTAAAGACTGCCCTTCTTAAGGTCGAACTTGCCTGGCTCATACTCGTTCCCCATAGTTCCTAAGATAAAAAAAAAACAAACATAAAAAATATATCCACATGGACATTACTATTAAGTATTAGTTGAACCAATAGGGATTTATTCATGATTTTTTATAGCTTTCATTAAAAGTTCATTTATGTAATAAGCAATATAAAAAAATACTTAACCTGTATATCTCGGTTATTTTTATAGTTAAGTATTTTATTTTATAGTTAAGTATTTTTTTATACTACCTGTAAAGCCGAAAGGAGGTTAGATGTGACCTTATAACAAGCCCATTTACAATATTTAAGAGCCCCGGTATGGTTTCCTGAGATGTCAGTTTACTAGGGTTGACTATATTTTTGGCTTTGATGTTTTACGGGGTATTTTTTAACACGTTGTATATAGCTATCAAAGATTTGTCTGTATCTCTTTCTTAGAAAAACTGAATTTTAATGGCGTTTATTTTATATGGGCGACGTATGACGTCACATGTCATATCGGATCTCCCTTTCTAATCGCTGACTAATAAGTAATTTAAAACTCTTATATTTTCCGTATTTTTGACCGATATTACTTTTAATTTCATTTTTCGACATCTCTTTTGCGATATCTTCATGTTTCATAAAGAAATGTGATATTTTTTCAATTCTTACTCCCTATTGTAATCTAACTATCCCAAACTAACCCCACACCAAATTTTAACATGATCAGTTGAGAAATTAGGATAGTATGGATCTGTAGGCTTATTGTCTAACTCGCTTGCAATCGTCATCGTGTTCATTTTGACAGTTCATGTATGGGCTGACAATTGGCATCGGAATCAGCTAGCTGTCACATTCATACAAGAACTGTCAAAACGAACACGATGGCGATTGCGAGCGAGTTAGACAATAAGCCTATTTAAGCTCACCAGCGAAGAGCCTCCCGCGGGGATCGGCCTTGGCGTCGTTGAACCTGTTCCCGGGGTTGTCCTGGTCCACCTCGGCGATAGTCCTCAGCTCCCGCGCCGTGCCGTCGGCCCCGTCCCACTCCACCTCCACCACGAGCCGCTTCAGCCCCACCACGAAGTGGTTAGGCTTCCCTTCCAGAGGGATGACGAAGCCGGGCATGTCACCTGGAACACAACACACCTTTGACCTGAGCCTCTAGTGTAAGTTTTCGAACGTCTCGAACACGTTCGCGTTAACGTTTCAATTTCTATGGGAAAATGAACAGCGCCACAAGCGCACCGAAACGACAGCAAAAATTTCTCATAGTATTTGACATTTAAACGCAAACGCAGTCGAGACGTATTTTGGGACCGACAACTTACACTGAACATACTGGTTCCCTTTGCACGATCAATGGATATATTTGTCAACCACGATAAAAAAGCGACAGGCAGCACTACAGGAGTGCCGGCAGAGGTGAAAACAGCAGCTCAGATTAGATTTTAATGTTGTAACCTCCATGACGCTCAAGACGCGTACCGTACTGGCCGCTTACAAAAAAAACGTACGTATTATCTATATTGCCAGACCTCTAACAATGTGCTGATGCCCTAGTACTTTTGCTCCACGACTCAACAAAAAAACACTTCAAATATCGAACGCGATTCATTCCTATTTCGTATTTCAAAATAAGCTTTTAGAGGAAGGAGGTCGAAGTGGTCGCCACGGCTGAAATCGCTCGAAAGGATCATCATGTACTTACTGAGCACGGACCGGGTGTGTTTCCCATTGCTCGGGTCGTATCTGTGGATGGACTTGTCAAAGATGCTCACGAAGTAGAGGACCTGTTCGCGCGCGTCCCAGTGGGGACCCTCGCCCAGCCACACCGGCTCTGTCACGGCTTCCACTGACACCATCTGTAAAAGGTAGCCTCAATTAATACGTGGACTTCAGTTGTGAGAGATGGATGACAATAGCAAGTCCATTCACCACTCCTTATATGTCAGTTATCTATGATGACGTCTCTGTCTGTTTCGTAGTAATAAATAGAGACGGAATCATAGAAAACTGACAGTTAATAAGTGGTGAGACAGGCCCTAAGCATACAGGAGGCTTATTTACGTAACTCGCTCGCAATCGCCATCGTGTTAATTTTGACAGTTCTTGTATGAATGTGACAGCTAGCTGATTCCGATGCCAATTGTCAGCCCATACATGAACTGTCAAAATGAAGACGATGGTGATCACGACACGAGCGAGTTACGTAATAAGCTTGCTGAATCTGTATAGCTACTCTATAGTCTGTTGGAGGACAAATCCGTGGTCCATCTAATTTATCCACCCGGAAATGCTGCCATGAATGAATCATCATCTCCAGTCTATATACGTCCCACTGCACAGGCATCCTTTTAGAATGAGAGGGCTTGGGCTATAGTTCCCACGTGGGCCCTGAGGATTGGGAACTTCACACACACCATTGAACTGCTCTTCGCAGTTGGGTGTAGGTTTCACCGAAAAGTTCATGGTTTTAAAATAAAATGTAATTTCGCACATAAATTACGAAAACTCAGGGTGCGAGCCCGGGATTCGAACGACCCTCTGCTTGAGAGGCCACTCAATAATATTTTAATACAAAAATAGGTAGGTAAGGTAGGTTAGTCAGGTACGGTCGCCCAAATAAGTGGTCTACAACTTTTCATCCATATTCCTATCAAATGAAAATGTCGCTAAAGTCGAACTTTCAAGTTGACAGCCTGTCTTATCGACGTTATATATTGTGACGTGCAAAGGAATTTTAGCCTTAGGTTGGTAGACCACATTTTTGTCTGATGGTACCTATCTTCAGTTGCCCAAAGGCAAAATACCCAGAAAATGAAGCTCCTCTCCTCAAAAGAAAAAAGATGGATAAATAGCTCGCTTCAAAGCTCGCGGAGAATCCTTGCTGCTATTTTGTTTCAGGAAGTTTTTCACGGAACATTTTAGTGATGAAACACTGACCGCGCTACTTTCGGCACAGATCAAAACGAAAATCCATATTCCTCTTAGCAGCCTACACGACATTTTAACAGCAAATTGAGCAAGTTTAATCAATTATTGATAATATAGCTCCATCGATAGGTACTATCGATAATTCCGCCAATGTCGTGGTTAAAGAAGACACTATAAACATTGGGTAAGTAAAAGTAGGCAGTCGAAACAATTGACATTCAAAAACTCAGCGGGTTTTTTTTTTGTATTTTAAAACCGCACGATTTTAAACTCTACGTGTTTTTTCATTGGGTATGAATTAGGAATGTCTCTGAATCATAAATAAGACCATTGGAATCTCTTCTTGGTTGTAAAACAAAGCAAAACAGACAACGTTTTAACAATGGGTTTTCAGCTGATAAGCGGCAGACGGTGGGAAAATCGGTAGCTTGCATCGGTTTTGGTTGTTGAATTAAAAATACAAAAGCCGGCCAAGTGTGAGTCGGACTCGCGAACTGAGGGTTCCGAATGATTTTTTAAATTATTTAGTAATCGTGAAGTCTAGGAAAGAGGAACTGATTCTCTTTAGTCTTTCGACTGTTAATTCCCCTAAATTTAAGTCAGCCGACGGAAAATCCCCCTATAGGTACATTGGTTATTTCGACTGCGAATCCCCTTAAAGTTTGGGTAACTATACGACCGTAAATCTCCCTAAATCTTGTGAAAATTGATTGCAAATAAATTGTGGGACTTCCAACTGTAACCAAATTCCCCTTAAATCACAGGAGATTCAGAATAAATCTTGGGCACTACAATAAAATAATAAAATTGTCGCAATGTAATGTGCCAATCTAAAATATTAAAATCGAAGTGGTACTAACATCCAACTTTCTTTCGGAATTTAAATACATACCTACCTATGTTTTTACGATATATATCGATTGATGTTTATCATATAATTATGTAAGTACCGGTGATGCGTAAAGGCATGCTATCGAAGATATGTATCAGTAAACCTTATCTCTACTAATATTATAAATGCGAAAGTAACTCTCGTCTGTCTGTCTGCTACCTTTTCACTCATAAACCGCTGGATCGATTTAGTTGAAATTTGGTATATAGATAATTTGAGTCCCGGAAAATTGCATAGTTCCCGCGGGATAGCGATTCTGCGCAGATGGAGTCGCGGACAGCGGCTAGTAAGTGAATAAGTATATTTTGGACTCTAAAATATACTGGAAAGTACGAAACTAAATTGAGACTGAAATAATCCAATTAATTATGGATTAAATATAATCTATGTTTTCATTTATAAAGTTTTTTGTGTGAGTTTATACTTAAGTAAGTTAAATTTGTCTTATTTTACTGTCGGCTGCCTCTTTAATATACCTAAGCGTTCGTGTACAGGAGCCGTAAAATAAGACAAATTTAACATACCACCCCACTACAACTACCTACTACCTACTTAAGGCTTCTTTTAACGAGCGATCGATTTATAGACGCGACTAGCAAGACTACTTATGGGAGCGTCAAATATACCTATCAACATTTTAACTTACATATATGTATAAATCACGTCTTTCATATCTCATCATGTCAATCATGTTTAGCATGATTGTGAGCGTACAGGTGGAAAGGGGAATCAAAATAGTGATGGGTTGCTAGCTTCATCGCCTATAACATGATTCCTATCCTAAGCATTCAATTTTGAAGAATATTATTTGTCAACAAAATTTAGTTTAAAATCAACACTGTTGTAAATAAGAAAGTCGACATTTCAAATAGCTATTTTATCTCATATTTCCGTTCATTTTAAATCGAGTTTTATGCGCTTGAGGGCACAATATAATATCTGTTCCAAAGGTGGTCTGGGCTCTTACGAGATCGGGACACTTACAAAAATTCCAACTATAACACCCTTTTGGGGGGGATATCGGGATCATATTAAGTTCACAACAAAAGTAATATAACAAACATTATTAATACTTACATTAGCTATAAAAATTTACATTTTGTTAATAATAAATAATAACACAACAAAAAATAAACGTTACGTTTTACTTGATTAAAAGTTTGGCAGTTATTGAGTTTGGAAAATCATTTTAGATTAGTGGCAAGTTTAGAGAAAGGAGACTTCAACTCGACCTCCTCTGAATTTTGTATCGAAACTGCAGGCCTTATACTCCGAAAATCGATTTTCGAGGTTCGTTTCGTGCCGTTCCGCTCTCACTAATAGTTATTAATTTGAGAGTGAGAGGGACGGTGTGATACGAACTTCGAAAATTGAATTTCGGTGTAGCCCCCCAGCTCACCCCAACAGCGACCTCTTGAAGCTGTGATTCGTTTCGACGCTCATGACCGGCCTATTTGAGTCAAATATTAAAATGTATTATGCAAATAGTGTACTTAACTAATTAACGGTTTGTGGACAAGTGGCCTTGGGTCATTTTGTTAATTCGAAGCATATTTAGTTGTTTCGTAAATATGTATAGGTAAAGTACCTACATATTTATTTTAATCTTCTCTCGTTTATTTAACTATAATTTTATTTCAATTTTAGGCATTAGATATTTAAATTTACGGCGATACGTTTCGATACGACCTACTAAAATAAACTGGATTTATTAAGTCTAAGTGCTTAATAATAAAAAGATATGTGAAACAATCGCAGCGTGCCTTTTTTTACTCAAGACAAAATTACTTACCTACTCTAATTAAGAAGATAAAACAGCAAAAAATTAGGAATTAATTATGTATGCACTTACTTTAATAATGTGTTAGTTGAGTTATACTTTGATAGGCCCGCTCGCCTGCGTCGCTGGTGGCAGTATGTTCTTACTCGATTTAGTGAATGTATATCTATTATTATGTACCCGAATCAGAGATCCCTGCAAAACGGTTTTGGACTGTCCATTTATTTTCAGAATTGTCAAGAGGCTATGGCAGTACTTTCAGGATCGATACTCTAGTGAATTCACACTTTTATTTGATACTCCATCGCGATCACGACGGACTAAAATGCTGGCTATTATAGCCGAAAAACTTAGGTAAATGACCTTTTGTATGTGTGATTAATGTGTGCGAATAGACTAATTGACGTTCCAAATTAGAAAAATGACTTAAGTTCCATATCAGCACTGTACAATGCTTACAACAGGTCATTTAACATTTACTTAAGTTTTTCAACTACACCTACATTTTATTAAGTTTAATATGTAAAGCAGTACGCCTGCTTAGCGTTAGATACGAAAAAAAACTAACATCGATGCTATGGGAGCTCGGCAAAAGTCAGAAAGAGTCATGTTATAGGCGATGCGGCTAGCACGCCATCACTATTTTGGTTCCCCTTTCCACCTGTATGCCCACGATCATGCTAAGCGTGGCTTTTGGGTTTTGTTGCCCTAGGTTGTCTACCCAATCGGCGGCAGTTTGCTGCTCGCCAGAACCCCTAGTGGGACCAGCGGGCGGGGGTCGGGTTCCCCTGCTCGCATTGCACGGTCCTGCAAGTGCGAAGGGGGGGTCGAAGCGTTTCGACTCCTCCTTCCTTGGCGCGTGTGCCCCTGGCTAAAACCGGGGCAGCCGGTGGGCGTCGTCGGCTCGAATCCTCGGGATCCTACGGCGGGTTTATAAACCCGGCAAGAGGGTAACGCCGGAGTGGTTTTAGTGGGTATGCTCCCCCCGCCCTTTCCGTGTGGAGAGAGGCCGGGGAGAGTCCCACATAAACGTCCCAGGCCTCCCCAGGCCTGGGGCCCCTGGGGGTAATCGTTAAGGGTTTCCACTCCCTTGTACTATGTAAAATGTGGTCATTTATGATGTACAGACAAAGTTTACCTAAAATCAGAGCCCATTTAATTGGAACACTCAGATATAATAAAAATTCAAGATGGAGTTCTACGAACGGCAAAGCCAGGCCATTTTAAATTGCGCCTTCCCGTGTGTGCGTGTGCGTGTCTCAAATAATTTATTTGGCAAAGTTTGGACCCGGTTGTGTGCGTGCATGTGTACGCACACGCTATGGCGTAGTTTAAACTCCATCTTGAGTTTTTATATTTTTGACGACGCGGTTGGCCTAGTAATACAAGCCTTACTAGCGCTTACTTTGGGACTAGGTCAATTTGTGTGAATTGTTCCCTAATATTTATTTATTTGGTATGAGTTGGAACCCGTATGTCATTTTAAATGCTCGTTCATTTGTTATTTATTTATCTTCATAATCTAATCTATGTTTATGACGACTTCAGAGCTCAACGAGAGATTTTAGCACTCGAGATAGCACTGTGGCGTAACTATTCGAAACCGTTACTTTATCACTTAAATTGCAAAGGTTCTACCTTGGCTACAGAGTTCATTTGACATAGAACTTATTCCTAACTCGACTAGGTAGCATTCTAATTGACATGAAGGATGTGTAGCATTTTATGTAAGTTTATAGACGTTTCGATGGCTAATTTGGATATAACATAACGACAATGTCGTCCGTTGGAGTCTGAAATGAGATGACATTCATGTAAGTATTTGTATTTGTGCACACAGGGTGTTTATTTATGGATGAAACTGCCTCGAAGTTTACATATTTAAAAAGGCGATAAAAAAGGGAAGGAAAAGGAAGGATGGATGAAGCTGATTTCATAGGAATCATGTTATAGGCGATGCGGCTAGCAACCCATCACTATTTTGATTTCCTTTTCCACTTATACGCCCACAATCACTCTCTGTCTACCCCGTAAGGGATAGAGACGTGATTTATGTAGGACGTGAGGTATGTATGTTACGACTATGCCCTCTAAAGGGAGCTCCTTTGTAGTCGCAGGTTAGGTTAAGGTTCGCGCACACTCATGATAGCCGTGACAACATAGTCCATTGATTATATTAAGAAATATTTTTAAATTTGCCCAACACAATATAGTTATACTCAGTAGCAGAAAATTTGGCCCTCATATGTACGGAAATGTAGGTAACTATACTTCATTTAATTTAGGATGAGAAACCACAATAATGTTATATTGCGGCTCGTGAACTGTAATCTCTTTACGATTTGTAATACAGTAACAATTGACGCCACGCAAATAAAGTGGCTTTAAAACAATTTTATTTTGCGGCTGCCAAACTATTGCACTGTACTGTTTGCTGGGTAAGAAATAGTTGACCAGCCGCAATATAATGTTATTGTGGTTTCTCATTCTAAATTAAATGAAGTATAGCGGTTGCCCGCGAGTCCGTCTGCGTTGAATTCGTTTATCGCTATCCCTCGGGCACTATGTGATTTTCCGGGATAAAAACCATCCTATGTCCTTCCCCGGGACTAAAACTATCTGCATACCAAATTTCAACTAAATCGGTTCAGCGGTTTTAGCGTGAAAAGGTAACAGACAGAGTTAATTTCGCATTTATATTATTATATAGTAGGGAAGTAGAGATTTTGTATGGAGAATGGGCCAAATTTTGGGCCCCTGGGCCATTTTCTACAAAGTGGCCAAACTTGAAACTACAAGACTAATTTATTTATTTATTTAATTAGTAATTCACATCGACCTTGAGCCTTATGAACGACATAATTTGCAAATCATTGTTTCTTTTATCTATGATCCTAATCAATAATAACAATAATCCTTTCACAATCGACTCACTTATGATAATAATAATGTACCTATATCAAACCTGTAGGCTTAAGGTCAGACTACACCGCTGCGTATACGCAGTGACGTGTCGTATGCGTCACGTTTTCTCACCGTTTCTTCATACATTTTGTTGCGATTCCGTAACGTCACCACGTCACCGTTTTTAAAGCGGCGGTGTGGTCGCACCTTTATTGTCTAACTCGCTCGCAATCGCCATCGTGTTCATTTTGACAGTTCATGTATGGGCTGACAATTGGCATCGGAATCAGCTAGCTGTCACATTCATACAAGAACTGTCAAAATGAGCACGATGGCGATTACGAGCGAGTTAGACAATAAGCCTACAGTATGCTTAGTGTAAGTTTCGGTCACAAAATATGTCTCGACCGCGTTTGCGTTAAAATGTCAAATACTATGAGAAATTTTAGTTGTCGTTTCGTTCCGCTTGTGGCGCTGTTCATTTTTCCATAGAAATTGAAACGCGCGAACGTGTTCGAGACGTTTGTCGTGTCGTGCCTAAAATTTACACTAGAGGCTCTGGGTGAGCCTGTTAATGTTTTCAACCGCCGTATCGATTGAAACAAATCGGGATAGGTCCTAGGGTAAGCCTTTTTTTATAGTGTGGAAATGCGACTAATGCATCCGCCCTGCAGTACGGGGTTACCGGGGGTATGTGGGGCTCTCCCGCGATGGCAGGCGTACCCACAAAAACCACACGGATTCCCTATTCGGCCGTATGTGAGGCGTTACAGGAGCACTCGGTATCACCGCGACGCCCCACGACCACCCCGGGACGGGGTTCCCTCTTCGCGGCAAAAGTCTAGACACCAGGAGGCAAGGGGCGCCAAAATCAGGTGGTACAGGGCGCCACCCACACACAACTTGGCGGGCGGAGGAACCGTCGATTGGGCGCCCGAAGAGAGCCTCGCTCTCTTGGGCAGCCAGCGCTGCTCGTGTTATTCCTTAATCGAAAAACTCATGGTACAAAATGTGATTTCGCTCGCGAACCCACGATCCTCTATCGATTCTAAATTCAAAAGTTTATTTTGCAAATAGGCCACCAAGGGCGCTTTTACGTCTTTTTTAAACTAACAGCGCATTCGAAAAGACCATTGTTGCCAAGAAGAATGCGCCGCAAGAAACCTGGCAGAAAGTCATTTTTTCAGAATAAAATAAGATTTACAACAGTACTTAAATTCTACATAGGTCAAACCACAACGCTACCACGGCTTTTAGACTCGTTACTCTTTTGTTATGTTAAGATATATTTATGGAATATGCTCGAAAAGTATTTTAGTTAAATAGTGTAGGTATTTAGTTGCGCGGTGCTGTCCACCTGCGCAAATAAATATATTTCTTGAGCCCCGCCCAGTGGTGTTAAGTTGGATCAACAAGGGTGATGTACCGAGTTGTCATTTGCATATTTTGTCAAGCACAGATACTACAGTTATCGACATATTTGACAGGAAGCTGTTCGATAACGATACCTAATCAGTTTTCTGCAGACGGCAATCAAAAAAACCCAGGGTTTATGCAACCATAGCAAGAATCTCAGTCATGGAAAAAATGTTAACATAGGCTGTTTAACCGTGTGAATTATTGTCGTAACATGTTTATTGATTACTTTTATACTTACTTCAGTTTTTATAGCAAAAGAAATGAAAATGAACAAAAAATATTTACCTTGCTACTCCGCTACTCCACGTGCAAGATAACCAAGCCCGTGCGAAATATATATGGTTTTCATGCAATTCCTCTCTCCACTAATGCCACATAAAACACACATAAATCCTACAAACTTAATTATCATTAAGGCCGCCTATTGTTACCTTATTACTTCTGTATACCTTTTTCCTGTTTTGATTGCTATAGGTGGTGTTCAATAAAGTAAATTACTGTATTGTATTGTATCCTCTATACCACACAAACATTGACGCGTTTCAATCCCTCTACGGGATCATAAACATCATTATTTATTTATGTCTTCAAGTTACGAAATTGGTTTGCGTGTGTAATAGTTGTGCACTTTGAAAATTATCCCGTAGAGTGATCGAGTATTGTGGGTGTATGGATGGAAAGGGGAATCAAAATAGTGATGGGTTCACAACTTCACACATCGCCTATAACGTGATTCTACAAAATATCAAAAAATTGTTCGACCTACGTACTTCTGTTTCATAGAAATTATGAAAAGTGTTCGAATTTCTCCGTAGTTTACTGAAATTAGCGTTCAAGTGAATTTAAACGGCTGCCAAAGATATATTACGCAATTTAGAAGCGTGTTGTGAATGAAGATCATAAAATAATATTTTCAGGGATTGACAAAATATTTTGTAGGTGGTTTGGAGTTAAAACCTGACTACGGTAACCGATATAAGATGTGGGTGGAATATATCCCTTGGCCTGGTAAAGGGTTAACTACACTGACTAGTAAAAATAGCGGATCAATTTTTATACAAAGTTCTACAGGGTGTATCAGATAGCCCCCAACAATCTAGCTAATCTGTCTATTTTTAAGAGAAATGCATACTTTTCTTGCATAAAAATCTACAACAAGTTACCAGAAAATCTTAGGCATTGTGATGTACACGATTTTAAAAGAAAAATGGACATTTATTTATTGGAACATTGTTTTTATTCAGTAAAAGAATTCTTGGCATCAAGTGTAGGTACGTGAAAGATTGAATGATCTTCTGTAGTCCACAATAATTTTTGACATTCTGTTTTCCTACTTACCTAATATTGACATTTTCCTTTTATACATTAATTATATTATTTTTTAAGTTTGTTGTATCTAAAATTGAATTTGGACATTTGCATTTTTATCATTATTGTTAATTAGATTATTTGATTATTTAAATTTTCATATGAATTATTATTGCTGTATAACTAATTTACACGTCGATAGCGACAGAATATGAGAAACGTGTTATATCTTAAGAACTGTTTAATGTATACCATATTCTTTGTAAATTAATAAATTATCATTATCATTATCATTATCAATATCATAACAATAATCAACTGGGGTATATAACCATAGCTACAGAAGCTAAAAAAAATATATAAAAAAAAATTGGAGTAAAAAAAAATTATATTTTCTATAGGAATGGTAGTATTAACTGTAATCATTCCTATAGAAAACATAAAAAAAAATCCTCCAATTTTTTTTTAAATATTTTTTTAGCATCTATAGCTATGGTTATATACCCCATTTGATTATTGTTAGGGGCTATCTGATACACCCTGTATAAAAAGCGTCCAGTTATTTTTGCTCGTCAGGATCACTATCACTACCTACATAGTATAAAACAAAGTCGCTTTCTCTGTCCCTATGTCCCTATGTCCCGATGTATGCTTAAATCTTTAAAACTACGCAACGGATTTTGATGCGGTATTTTTTAATAGATAGAGTGAATCAAGAGGAAAGTTTATATGTATATTACATGCATAATATACCGTGCGAAGCCGGGGCGGGTCGCTGTATGTATATGTCACTATTGTGACCTCTCCCCACACTATAAACTGTAAAACCTGAGTACACGTGAGTAACCTGTGAGTGTAGCGGTTTTCCACGACTTGGCTTCATTACACGACGACCGGATAGTCTAGTGGTTAGTGATCCTTACTATGAAGCTTCTAAAGCGGGTTCGAATCCCGTATGTACACACAGCCAAGCTATTCGGTAAGCACCTTTGCATGCACGCGCCGCTTTAAACCTGCTTACCGAATAGCTTTGCTGTGTGTACACAACACACCAACTCATAAGTTTTCGTTGCAAAAAAATACCTAGTAGCTACAGTAGGTAATGATATAAGAATAAGATATCACTTAAGATATCAAAAATATAATCATAGTCATGTCACTTACTCACAGTCACCTTTGTCTCGAAATGTATTCTCATTAACGTGTCGCAGTCGTCTATGATCATGATAACGATGACACAAGTCCTCTAAAGGTCAAGCCGTCAATCGAGCTCAAAGCCCCGTGTGTGATCGTTGTGTCACTTGTGTACGAGCGCTTACTACGAATGTAAGGAAGTATCAAATCTATTTCACGCGTTTTGGCTCACGAAACTTCTAAGTAGTTAACTCGTTCACATTTTAAAAATCAATCAATAACTATTGCTATACAGGGTGTATCAGATACCCTCGAACAATAATCAACTGGGGTATATAACCATAGCTACAGAAGCTAAAAAAAAATATTTAAAAAAATTGGAGTATTTTTTTTTATATTTTCTATAGGAATGGCAGTATTATCTGTAATCATTTCATAGAAAACATAAAAAAAATTTGACTCCAATTTTTTTTTTTTTTTTTTTAGCCTCTAACTATGGTTATATACCAATATACCCCAGTTGATTATTGTTAAGGGCTATCTGATACACCCTGTATATATACATTAAAAGCCGCATTATTAAATAGATACCAGATTCTGTACTTTATTACATGTATTTTGTGATAAACAAAATGTTTTGGACCTATTTTATTTCCACATAGATGGCCTTATTTAAATAATAAACACTGCCTAGTGCCTACTAAACGTTTTATGTAACTTTTCCCATGATATTTATTTATTTATTTATTTGAAGGAGTACCAAACAGACATTTATAATATTAGTACCTAAGGATTAAGGCGTCGCTGCCTCTGACTGACTGAATATCAATAGCATTAAATCAGCATGATGTCTGAAATGTAGTATAAAAAAATGATTCATCAATCAGCACAATTTAATCGTCTCAGTAGTATAAATATGAAAACAGTCAGTTGTTATTAATCAGCACAATTTAATCTTGTCAGTAGTATATATAGCAAGGGACAGTTGTTTTATCAACAGTACTTGTTTACTTGTTTAGTAGTTCTGACTTCAATCTGTTGTCTACCGTGGGAGACCACACTTCACAGTTCAAGGTATTTTTGAAGTGAAAAGTTCTTTAGCGGCGCTGAGCACTTTTTGGGATGGATAAAAAATGTTAACTCGCGTCAGGCATAAGACGGAGGGAGAGTTTAAGTACCAGGATATCAGGATCCTCTAAGATCTTATTTTGAAATACGAATGAAGCTAGAGTCGCGTTCGATTAAGTGTTCGTTGATTTCGTCGTTTAAGTATGTGCGTTTGGCTTAGTGGTATAAGGTATAACAGTGCGTTCCTTAGGTGACCAGTTCAAATCTTGTGTAGAAAAAGTTTTCTCTTTTCTTTTTGCGCGAGTGTGCGTGTGTGGTTTTCAATTCTGCCGGCACTACCGGAGTGCTACCCGGTGTTTTTTTTTTATTAAATAAATAATCCCTTATCATTTTGTATTGTCCGTCGAACTGTCTGTTTGTAAAAACCTTTTTTCCTAGAATCGCGTAGCTATAAAGTTGAAATAAATACCTAATACTTAGGTCTGCGGTCCTTTGGAGTTGTGAGAAAATCAACCCTGTAAGTCAACTCAATCAAAAGATTTAGTCATAAGAAACAGTGTTTCTACACAAATTGCTTTGTGTGCAAAGTGTTTACATTCACACACATACTATATTTCTTTCAGATGTCACTGAAGATCGAAACTATATCCGACCGCTCGCTAGTGCTCGGGGAAGGGCCGCACTGGGATGCCCGTGCGCAGGCGCTCTACTTTGTCGACCTCTTAGAATCCTACATCCACAAGTACTCAGCAGCCGGACACACCAAGACTAAACTAGGTAACATAAGTACCTACATCTAATGACACAACTTATGGGCCGGCCAACATTTCGAGGAGAGGTATTTTGGTGGGGGACGGGACATCACACTATGGGTTGGACTGGGCCAGAAAGGCCCCGGGGTCCTATCCAACCAGCCGTCTGGCTGGCTTGCGGGTCCTTTTATAGCCCGAGGCTGGCAAATACCTCGAATAGATAGCCAATCCAATACTGCACAATCTGCACATACATTAAGAGCTACTTGCACGGACCAGGGTTAACGTCTTAACCCCGTGTTAGATGCTAACTTGGGGCTAAGTAGTGTCAAAATCTAGTCCAAATGTATGGAACTGTCAAACCTAACCCCGAGTTAGCGATTAATTTTTTTTACTTTGGACTGTGCAAGTGGGCCTTAGTGTTCATCCTAGAATTGCAAAATGATGACATCGAAAATCCTAGAATGGCCGCTAGCCCATTCTTCTCCACTACGCCAGATATTTGAGGATTAACACCAACCAATTTTCGTATTCGCTACAGTTATGACTATTACCTAAGGTTTACCATCTCGAAAATGGATCTGGGTGTTAAAACTCGTACCACAAGATATTAGGTATTTCCTATTAGAGTGTGTGACTGACAGTTCCGACACCAACATATATTAGACCTATTGTACAAGGGATATCACTTGGGTTTAGGTGGAAGTTGGGCCTTCCTGAATACCAGGAACAGATCTATACAAAAAGTTTCGTAAAATCAGCAATTACGATTACACTCGTGGATTTCAGTGAGAGAGAGCTAACAGCGGAAATAACTTCGTCTTCCAGACGGTACGCCCAGCTTCATAATACCGGTGGAAGGTCGGCTGAACCAGTTCGTGGTCGGGATTGGACTGGACGTGGTGGTGGTCCAGTGGGACGGCACAGAGGGCGGCACTGCGCGCGTCGTGAGGACGGTCGGCAGCGCTGACGGAAACGCAGCGCTCAAACTAAAGTTCAACGATGGGAAAGCGGACCCGAGGGGCAGGCTTTACACAGGTACAGTTGCCGGCAAACATCTTGAGCATGACCTTGAATGCGCAGAAGTGAATTTAGCGTCGCTTTGGTATAAAAGTACATGCGCAAACTTACCCCTTCCACGTCGTTCTTGCTCAAGAAGTTTGCCGTAACCTCATGAATTTTAAACGGCAGAAGGGTGTGACTGATCCTACCGCCTAACTTCGCGATTACATAGTCTCTACTTTCGTCAACATGTAACGGCTTGGACACGCCTACGGAGCAAGCATTCTCCGTTGTCCATTGTAGAAGAGGATCCCAAGAGCCTTCACTGATCTAATACACGTATGAAAACTATTTAGCATCAAATATGAGATTTCAAATTTACCATGAGCTTTTCGGTGAAGGAAAACATCTTGAGGAAACCTGCACACATTTGCTAAGCAATTCAATGGTGTCAAGCTCCCAATCCGCACGGCCCCGCGTGGGAACTATAGCCCAAGCCCTCTCATTATGAGAGGCCTGTGCCCAGTAGTTGGACGTATATAGACTGGAGATGAGATGGTGAGAGATTCACGGTTAGTAACATGACATTATATTATCAATGGGATGTAGACCGCGATTACTAGTAACGACAGGGCGTAGCTACCGCCGTATCAATGATACGGGCCCCCCGGGCTACAGAGGTAACGTGTGTGAAGCTAAAAGTAGTAAAACGTTATCCACTATGTCACATCACATCATTTGGGCCCCCCAACAAATTTTGATACAGGGTCCCTCCACTCCAAGGTACGCTAGGCCGCTGATTTAATGATCACTCAATATTTCGACGCAGCTATACTTCATTTAATTTAGGATTGCGGTTCGTGAACTGTAATCTCTTAACAATTTGTACTAGAGTAACAACTGACGACACGCAAATAAAGTGACATTAAAACAATTTTATTTTGCGGCTGCCAAACTATTGCACTGTACTATTTGCTAGGTAAGAAATAGTTGACCAGACGCAATATAATGCTATTGTGGTTTCTCATTCTAAATTAAATGAAGTATAGAGCTCGTTAAAGGTAATCAGGCTTGTATAAAACCTATTCATTCCTTACGGAGTAGACAGAGCCTAAGATAACAAGGCAAAGACCATAAGCATGCATATGATGATTTATAACTTAATCTAATTTGCAATTACGTGATTGCAGGTACTGTACCGGCAGAAAAGAATGCTTTCACGGATGAAACCGTGCACCGGACAGGTTCATTGTACCGAGTAGACAAAGACGGGGTCACCAAGCTAGACGACAAGATAACTCTCTCCAACGGTCTCGCTTGGGACCAGGCCGCTGGCGCCATGTATTACAACGACTCCATGGAGAACAAGATGAGAAGATACGACTACGATATCGAGACTGGGAACATTTGTAAGTTATTAGCCAGTTTATTAGCTTACTAGCTGTTGCCAGCGACTTCGTCTGCAAAGAATTCGTTTATCGCTATCTCGCGGGAACTATGCAATTTTCCGGGATACAAAGTAGCCTATGTGCTATTCCAGACTTTTCTCTATCTATGTGCCGAATTTCATCCAGATCCATTGAGCCGTTCTGGCGTGATTGAGTAACAAACAAACAAACATCCATCCATCCATCCATCCATCCATCCATACTTTCGCATTTATAATATTAGTTAGATTAGATTAGATGATCTTTTTATCTGTACTGTTTCCTTGATTCTTCTGTTTCATCAAGTTTCAAATCCACTGCCATATGTAATAGGTCTGTTTCTAGAACTACCTAGGCTTGCTCCCTAAAAGAGTTTATTAAAATTGTGACGAGTTGGAAGATGTTTTAATTAATGGTCCTTCGATGGCTTCGATTGCTTTTCTACCGAATGCTCTCCAAGCCTAAATACAGAAACGGAATTTCAAAATGTTGTCTTTGTCTTTCTCTTCACGTGTGAGGAGTAAAGAAAATCACACACTTTCGCATATTTTCGGTGTTTTTGTTGTTATTCGTGATGAGAAAGTCTATTGTTTTACAAATGCTACGTTGTGTTTGAAGTACATCAGATTCTTTGTTTTTTAACATTTAAATATTTTCATAAGTCTTTACCGTTTAGGAGCAGTAGGGAATGCAAGCCAAAAAACACTTTATTTAAGTACCGAATTTTTGCTGATACCTTAACGACCTACGTTGCATATGTTGTATAAGAGTTGATAATTCTTATATATTTTTTTCAAATTTTTTGACTCAGCCGTTTAAGAGGCGAAAGTACCTGATTTAGAGCATTTGAAGGCACTAGTCGCCTTAACGATTTCCAGTATTACATGGTATTACCTATCTATACCCACCATATTTGAACTTTCTTCAGAAAAGGAAGTTCTCGATTCATCGAAATCTCGTTTTTATATTTTAGCTAAGCCTCTTTATGAATTAAATGTAATGAAGCGAGTAGGTAAATACCGTGAAACTAACTAAATAAAACTCTTCTATGTTTCAGCAAACATGATCTATATCTACGAATTCACGGGTACCAGTGGCACAATGGAATGTATTGACGGCATGACCATCGACACTGACGGCAACCTATGGGTGGCTGTGTTTAACACATCCTACGTCCACCAGATATCTCCTCGCGGGGAACTGCTGAGGAAGGTCCAGCTCCCGGCGAAACAGGTCACCTCCTGTACCTTCGGGGGACCAGAGCTTGATGTGCTGTTCGTGACGTCTGGGAACTTTGACCTGGGGGCGGGCAAGCCGGGGCCACCGAATGGTTGCACTTTCAAGATCAGCGGGCTAGGCGTTAAGGGACATCCTAACATTAACGTTAAACTTTAACTACCTACTAAAAATAATGTTATAAATAAACATCATGTGACCTAGTCCCATACTAAGCAAAGCTTGTACTATGGGTACCAGCAGGCAACGGATAAACATACCTATATATGTATAGATAAATACCTACGTATTAAACATCCAAGACTCGAGAACAAAAATTCCCTACCGGGGATCGAACCCGGGACCTCAAGCTTCATAATTAGGTTCTCTAATCACTTAGCTATCTGCTCTATCTCTCTTAAAAACGTTTTCATAAGAGCAATTTCAAATTTCTAAACGACTGAAAATTGTAACACACAAAAAATCCTAAAAATAAAGCTATGGCAGGAAAATCAAGAAGTAAAATTCTTGATTCATTTGATAGTACCTACCTAAGTGCAATTACGTCTATAATATAGGCTGTAATTATGAAATATAGGTTTATTAAAAAGGAACTATAAGCTGTAAATAAAAACATCTTTATTGCAAAACAATAGTTTTTTATTGCGTTGTCTCCGAATACACGCACACCATCAAGTCATAAATTTTTAATTAGCCGTTCACGTAGACGATAGACCGATTGATAGTAATCGTATCGAATCATTGTCAGCGAGAAGGCGCTTACGTAATAGATATATTTACTGATTTAATAATAGTAATGATGATTTGGATTGATTCTGTCTTGTCACAGAGAATATTTATGTGTATTTATACACTTCAGAGCGACTTAGTCTAAACAAAAATCAAATTACCTTTATTTCAATGACTTCCATTCCTTTGCCATAAACGCACACTGTGATCGATTCCCTGCAAATAAAATAACATGTTAGTCAAACACGCCACTATTTCTAACACTAGGCTAGAGAGAAATGGGGGGGAGGGGGGTTATAGAGAGAAAAAGGGAGAGAAAGATTCTTCAGAAGTACGAATCGGCATAATCGATAAAATAGTTTTGTGATAAGAACTAAGCAACAATAATCGTGCGAGTAGCAACTCACCTTGAATTTTCCACCAAATCCATGCCTTGTACGTCAGCTACATCGCAATAAGTCTGCGATATGAACTCACAGCCTATTTCTTCATCATCTGCCTTCCATTTTAACAGACTCACTCTCTGATCTATTGAAGCAGACACTAAATAACTGTCCGAGAAACACAGACCAGTAATCTGAGAACTATGCAGAGTGTCTGAATGCCATGACGAAGTCAATTCAGCAGAGGTCAAGTCATTCTGGAGCTTGAGTAGTATCAGATGTATACTGTTGTCGTCTCCTCCTGTAGCTATTAAAATTTCGTTACTTCCTACAACTCTTGTATCTAAACTGTTTATTCCTGATTTATTAGTTGTTGTATTGAAAAATGGTTGTAAATTATCATTTGCTACATTGGTAACATCCCATAAAGTGACTTCTCCTCTCGTTGTACATGTAACTAGAATATCTCTGTTATCACATCTGATATACCTCGTTTTCAAGACACAAGTTTTGTGATTGTTCAATTCTTTTATTGGATTAAGAACACTTTTCTCTTTGAGCTTTAGCAAATATATTCTTAGATACGCATCTGAACAGCCGGCGAATATTATAAATTCTTTATCGTTACGTTCAATTGCTTCTACATACATTATCCTAGTTTCTGGATCGAAATCTATCGAACAGTTCCTCCAGTTTTGATTGCTTTTCTTCTCTTTGTCTGTACCTTTAATTTGATAGTCTAGGACTTCTTCCATAATTACTTTTATTTCATCTTCTTTTTTAATAAAATGAAGAATGTTGATGCACATTTGCGCTCTTCCCCCAGCTGTTATTAGAAGTGCTTTATTATTATATTCAAGTAATTTTAGTGTTCTTATGTTCGATAAATGTTTATACAAAACTCTATCTAAAAATACATTTCCAGAATCGAGACTGGAGATCCTTAATGTTGTATCTTCTCCACCAGACACATAAAACATTTTTGATTCATTTTTATAACATTTAAGGCAATTAATTTCTTTGGAATGTGAACCGTTTACAACATTTCTTGAAGCTATTTTACTTAACTGAAAAGTAGCTAACCTTACATCAGGATTCTTGACATATATCAACTTTATAACTTCATCGTATTTGCCATTTATTTTGTTTATTTGTCGAACTGCGTCCCAAGATCTATGTCCTCCTCCACAGGATACTTCTAGCATCTTACAATTGAATATAACATCGTAAACAATGAAATCCCTTTCTTGAAAACCACAAACAATCTTTTCATCTTTATCTAGGAACTTCTCAATCCATGGAAAATCTAACGTTTTGCTGCTCATATATTTAACTTCCATATCCTTTATAGCAAAGTATCTTATAGTGCTGTCTCTGCCAGTACTAATAATTTCGTCATCTTTAATAGTTATTGATGTAGGTCCATATCTTCCATGGACTTTGCGAAAACTTTTCACAGGATCCTTTTCTCCTTTCACATAAACATGTATATTGCCACATCTATCCCCTAAAACTACTATATTCTTCTTAAAATCTACAGCCCCTGCTGTCAACCATCTTTCTTTACAAGTTGGCAAATTAAAGCTGCACACTTTTTCTACATCATTGCTTCTTGCAATTACATTAACGACACCATCTTGAGAGCATAAAATCAAATGTCTGTTGTCCCCCCAATGCATGGAAATAATCTTACCCAAATCTAATTTTATTTTGATAACATTCTGTAAACAATCTTCTTTGCAATTTTCAATAAACACATCTAGATTGCCATCCATGTCAGTGATAGCAATAACTTGTTTACATGGTGACATACTAAGTAATTTGTAGGTTGATGTATGTTTCAAAACATATTCAGCTTTCTCTTTACTTTTTACATCATAGTAAATCAGTACATCATCTGTCATCATCACTATGTTCCTTCTAGCTGTAAAAACTACCTTTTTCACTCCAGCATTTGTATCTAAGATGTCATTGGTTGAATAATCAGTAGCAATAGTTAGCGGATGGACCATGACTCCACAGTCACCACCACCAGTGACTAAATTATCATCATCAGCATCAACAGACCAGAGACAGCTACTCTGGTGAACAACATTCTTTCTGAGCAATGATCCTTGATGATTCCACAAACAAATAGCTGAATCCTCACCAATGGACACAACCTTGTCACTGATGATACAACTCCTCATAACCCTAGCTGAATGGCCATACATTTCATACATACATACAATGTTTGCATGTATCCAGTATTGTTTTGTGTCCGGGGTGTTACACAGGCTGTTTGATGCCCAGATACGAACAGATCTATCATCGGACGTTGTGACTATAATTTCTTTTTGAATATCAGAAGATATTGAGAATATGACACCCTGTAATGAAACCAAAATTTTGGTTATTAGGTTTGACACATGAATATGTAAAACAAAACCTAATGCTTTAAGAAATCATATCTGAATGATTGTAGTATAATCCATAACAGGGAATATTCATGATTTTTTTATTGCTTTTATAAAAACTCATTTAAGTATATCTACTTACTTTAATGATCAACATGAAAAAAATGTTTTTCAAACAACTATTAAAATCTCCGTGATATACATAAGCTATTAAGCATTTGTCTTTATCTGTTTCTAGAAAAATAGAATTTTAATATGGACTTTATATGGGCATAGTGCTTTATGACATCACATGCCATGTCGGATCTCTCTTTCTAATCTCTGACTACTTAATAGTTCAAATGTTTCCCATAGTTCTTGACCTTAACTGATACTAATTTTAATTACAGTTTTTGTCATCTCTTTTACAATATTTTCATGTTTTGTTAAGTGATTTTTTTAATGCATCATCATCATCATCATCATCATCATCATCAGCCTATGTTCGTCCACTGCTGGACATAGGCCTCTCCCATGGCACGCCACTGAGCACGATTTTTAATGCATATCCTATAATTATACCAGATCTTTAACATACCTTGTGTCCTTTCAAATGATGCAGGGCCTCTGGCTCATTGCCGAAACGTACAATGACTTCGGAGAACACTGTCCCAGCCAAGACCAGTACATTGTCTTCTAATGGCATCAGGAGCCCACTGTAAAGGATTGAGTTGTCTGGGCTCCCATGTCGGGAAAGCAATGTCTGTGTATTTGTGTCCCAAAACTATAAAAACACGGGAGAGAATTAACCTAATTTTTGCATTGGTTTTGTTACTTGGGCAAGTTTGTAAAGTGATATTACCTGAACAGTATTGTGTGCAGTCAACAAAGCTACTATATCTTCTGTAACCCACACACCTGAGTGCAGCCAGTCATCACACACCACTGGCAAGAATATTCGGACGCACACATCTTCATTTGAACCAGTTATCTTTAAACAGGTGAACTGTTTTCCACCGAAACAAAGTAAATTTTCATCGCATTTTGAAGGCACAAAACCGTAAAGTTTCTGCCCTTTTAATGTATGCACAGTTTGTAGAGACCCCAATGAATGCTTATCGAATATATTTGTGTGACTTCCGATACCTAAAAAGGAAAATTCTATAATTCAAAGTCGAAAAAGAAACACAACACAACATAACCAATACAATACCTGCAAATATGAAGTTTTTGTGAAATTTAACAGCCGTCACGTCAACGCGCACGAAAGGTGTGACTGCAATATTCATTTTAGAAATATTTTACTCCATATCATCTTAGTATTTGTAAAGAAAATAAACTGTTTACATGAATTTCTCACATGTCCGTCCGAGTTCGTATTTTGTATTCATAAGTCAGTTTGACATTGACAGCTAATTGAGCTACGTTCCAATTTAATCAGCAAGCGTTTTTTTTATAACGGAAATCAATGTGCAGCACTTGCACAAGGTGGTTCTAGTGATGTGTCATGTTTCGATAATTTTATTTGATGGAATAAAACAATACGAACAAACCAAAAAAACTTTATTTATTAACAATCAAAATAATTGGGTTACTATTCGCTTTGATATTGATTTAAAGGATAATGTTCTCCATATTTCTTCAGATGATTTTCCATCTCCCTCATTTGTTTTCTGTAAACAAAAAAAATAAATTTAGATAATGGAACACATTCGAGAATGAATGAATCGAGAATAAATGTAAAATAAGTATTTTTTGTGTTATTTACATTGAGTATGGTTTTTAATTAATTTAGTTCGAATAAGAATTTCCTTAGAACTCCTTAGGACGAACTTAGTTTAGTTCAAATAAAAATTCCCGCCCGCTTCCTTTGTGATCATTTTTTTTCTGTTTCTTTAAAGTAAGTTCCTAGTTGTTATGCATTTTTGAAGAGCTAAGAAAACGGTTATGTTTTTAAAATAATCTGCAAGCCAAGTTCCATAACGTTTTTTTAAGGCATTTTAGTGGAAGTAAATCTCAAAAAAAAATTGAAATAATATCGTTTTTTACCTCGGATTTCTTAATTTGACCCGATAATTGTGGTTTTAATACTCATAAATAACCAGTGTTTAATCGTTTTTACAAATCAGAAGAAAAAATGAGATTTAAACTGATACTTTTTTTCAATAAATTTTTAATGTTGCATTTTTTACTTATTTTGAAAAAAAAAACTAAAAACATGATAACTCAAAAATGATTAACTTTTGCATAATACATATGAGGGTTAAAATTATCGCAAAAAGTCACCCCTATCACCTCCTAAAGAATATACGTCGAATTACCAATAACCCTGTATACAAAACTAAACTATATCTACATCTACACTAATATTATAAAGAGGAAAGATTTGTACCTATTTTTGTATTTTTGTAATGAATAGGCTCAAAAAGTACTGGGCCGATTTAAAAAATTCTTTCACCAATAGAATGCTACATTCTTCCAATTTGACATATTAGGCTACATTTCATTTTGAAAAAAATTAGGGATCCTTGGTAAAATTTGAGCAATGTAACCGAAGGTGTAGAAAAATGAGTCTTAAAATGTCTTTCGTCGAATGCGCTGCCGAAACTATTAGTGATAGAACAAAATAATGTACAACAATATTGAAGAACATCATAATGTCTACAAAAAACTCCACGGTAGCATATGTCCAACTATTGTAGTTATGTCACTACAACAACTTTTTTCATTTTAAACATTAATGAAAATGCTAACCAAATAAATAATTGTCTACCCCGTGCGAAGCCGGGACGGGCTGCTAGTCTTTAGATAAAAACGATATGCTGCTTGCCGTTTATTGGTACACTTAGGTATAATTTCCTTAGGATTCAAACAAGGGATGGGCATGTGTAATTGTTTTTTTCTGGATTTTTAGGATTCCGTATCTCAAAAGGCAAAAACCGAACCCTTATTATAAGATTACTTTGCTGTCCGTCCATCTGTCCGTCTGTTTGTCAAGGCCCTTTTTCTCAGAAACGCATGGAAGTATAAAGTTGAAATTAATATCAAATACTTAAATCTGCAGACCCTTAGAGCTGTGTTAAAATCAACCCTCTAACTAAGTCAACTCAATCAAAAGAATATTTTTATAGCATTCAACCCGTGCAAAGTCGAGGCGGGTCGCTGTTTCTAGAAATATTTATAAAACCATCAATAGTATTTATAAACTGTCATCATATGTTTTAATATAGGTACTAACTGGAGGTGCGGTGGCATGTCGTAATATACGTCTTCAAACATTTCTCTCCAATGCGGCTTTTTCTTTTTCTCTGCCTCCTGCATAGCCTTCAAAACCGTGCTTCGAGCTTCCTTCTGGCTTGCTTTATCTGCTTCATCGTCCCACAATCCTTAAAGGAAAAAGATAAATTTGATTTGGCTTGTGTAATTTTTTTAGAAATCAGGAAGACACCTAGCGAGTTACAATACTATGAGCGGACCCGTAACATTTTGCTTTAATGAGGAGTATAGACTATGGTCTTGTTACGATATCCATTGTATGTTAATTTGAATACGTACCTAATGATTTCACTCCCCGTTGTGTTAAATTTAAACCTATTCCATTCCATTAAAATTTTAAATGAAATAGTATTTATTATACATAGTAAATTTTACCTTTACGTTCCAGATAGGATTTGAATTTGCTAATAGGGCTTTCGTCTTTACTCCATTTGTCTATTTCTTCTAAAGGCCTATACGCGCTGCTGTCATCCGATGTAGAGTGGTGTCCAACTCTGAAAACATTATATTGCTTTACAGTTCACTTTTGGCAGGCAAGGGCGCACAATAGTGATATTAACCTTAGAAACCTAATATAAATATTTATGACTTACATACAAAACACTCTCGGGTCACAAGCAAGAAATCCGCGGGCCGCGTGTTTCTGACTGCTGCCTTATGGTGTTGGTGTTGCGTGTTGCTTAGAAACCCTATGGGCCTTATGATTACTGTACGTACCGGTAGCACATAGCCTCAATAAGCACAGGCTTGTTTTGCCCCACGGCGAGCTCACGGGCGCTCCGGACAGCGTTGTAGACGGCGAGCGTGTCGGTTCCGTCGACGCGCAAAGTGTGCAGTCCCATGGCCGGCCCGCGGGCGCCGATGCCGTCTCCACGATACTGCTCGCTGCTCGGTGTGGATATAGCGTAGCCGTTGTTTCTGCTGCAATTGAGGGTTACTTGATTAAATTATGGCAACAACGCGACGACACGAAACAAAAACATCTCGTTAATCGAGTTATCCATCGCCCAACCAAAACTATCCAATCTGTTAGTCAGTGGTTAGGATTTGATCATTGTTAACAGTTCAGCTCTGTAAAATTGTAACTAGTAGCCTTGGGAAACGGGCCTCAGATGGACGTGGTGATCATTACTAGCGCCATCTAGTCATTAATTACATAAACTCCTACAACACACCATACTAGTAACGTTACCCTCGTTCTACGTCACGCTGTCAAGGTTTCTTAACACGGATAACTACAATCGTCCACCTACTTGCCGTGTCTCATCCAATCTCGACATTGGCAGAATCATCAAAAAGTTGATGGAGCCACTATTCCTAAATTTGAATTGAACCCTCTTCCTCTGGACATCATTCTCCAGGCATAACACCTCTACCTGGAGAGCTCTCTATTGTGACCTCTCCCTGCTCACTTATCTAAGAAAATAGGCTAGATGTATGTGTACCACAGCATAATGACCGGGCAGTCCAGCGTGGCGGCGAAGTTGAAAGCTGCGTGTGCGTCGCCCTCGGACGCGGCTCCTTCACCGTAGTAGCAGATGACGCATCGGTCGTTGTTGGGCATGCGCTTGAAGGCGTACGCTGAACCAACCGCTTGCGGCATTTGGGTGGCTGGAAAACGTAATATAACCCCCTTATTCATAAACTCTCTATAGACTTCTGCTTACTAAGCAATCGATTGTCCTTATCTGTGAAAGGTAAATGTCAAAGTGACAGATAAGGACAAACGATTGATAAATTAGCAGAAGCCTACAGAGCGTTTATGAATAAGGGGTAAGACTTTAACTAGAGTCACTTCCATGCTAGTCTGGAAGCAAAGAAAAAACATAGAATGTATGTATCAGGTGCTTCTGTTCCCGCGTAAAAGGTAAAAGCCTATCGGGGGATTGGGCGAAAATTATTTTGGGAGTCGTATCTGTAGATAATGCAAAATTAAGTCTCTAAAAACAAAACAACCGAGTCAACTGTCATTTCAGTATTTATATAACTACGTATAAAGCTTACCTAGTGGACTTGAAATGGTAACGATATTCCTCTGGCTGCACCCATAGTGCACGGGCATCTGCCGCCCCTTGCCAGGATCCTCGCAATTCCCATAGCACTGGTTGATCATCTCCGTAACAGTCATGCCGCGGTACAGCAGAACCCCAGCTTCTCGGTACTGGAGGAAGCATAAGTCCTGGGGCTGGAGAGCTGCGGCGCTGCCGAGTTGGACTCCTTCTTCACCGTAATTCGTCATGTAGAAGGATATGCGGCCTTGTCTGGAACAGGTAAAGTAGGTTTATGAAGATTTGAAGGACAATTCTTCAACGAGCCTATTCTTTTCTTAAAGTGCCACCAACGCACTCTTGGCAAGTTATGTATTTTGTTTTGAGTGTCTTTGAGCGGCGTTGATTACTTTTTCATCAAGTGATCCGCATGCTCATTTTCTCCCGATTACATGAAAAAAAAATGATATCCTATTCAAATTTTAAAAATATTGCGTTTATATTGATTGCGTTTAGAAAAGTTCGTGAGTGACTTCAAAGCTAACGTTTAATCTAACATAAATAATGACACTTACCTCTGAGACTCATACAAGATTTTATCCATTTGACTAAGCTGGACCATAGTCTTATACATCGACACCAGAGTCTCGTTATCGATATTGGGCTCCTCCCTTTCATCGATAATTTCGCCGTTGTTCTCCATCACACGATAGATAGGGATAGGCTCGTAACTGTTTTCGTTCAGATACTTCATCTGTGTCACGTAGGAACCTTTTGCTCCAGGAAAGTCCGCTGGTTTCCCGCCATTTTGAATTTCCGGATGCGTGTGTGTTGACAGCAACTGTAAAACTTTCTAAAAGTTAATTTCAAAAGTTTATTACCTATTTCAACGTTGCGTTTTGCGTGTTTGTAAAATTTAAGTTCTAAAGATAATGATTTTATAAATAAATGGGAATGCACATACGTGAACCGTGGACGAGAGCGAAGCAAGAACAAGTTACGTATTATACTTTAACATTCTAACAAATTATTTTGCCCTTGTCAGACAAACGTACATGCTGTAGATAAACTGTGAATGAATCTTTCTCCAATGAATTACTTACTCCAAAGACTACCTATATGGTATACATACTCGATTTTCTAACACTCTTATCTCTTTCTAATAGTTACGCTTAAACTTTTTCCTGGGTTAGAAGCGATTAAAATCATAAAAATATCGAAATCTGTTTCGATGTTGCATGCCTGAGACATACGTAATAAAATAAGCATTGAATACATAAACACGCGTGAATAAGTGACTTGTTTACATAGTGACGTAGCTTCCTTAACCTTGCTTAAGTGTCCAAACACTGCACTAAAGGACTTTATTATCAAAGCAGGTGTTAAATCAAAACTCACTCTGACTGCTTGCCGCAAGGAGTTGAGTCTCACGAAGCTGGCGCCGGTTTTGAGCGCCATTTTACCACTGACGTGCGACGTTCGAGGTTGTGTAGTAGAACTATTTAACTGATAACAACTTGGCCGTCCGCGCCGAGCGGGGTTATTATGAGTCGACGTTCAAGTCGATAGCATTGTCTTATTCACTTGTTCAAAGATTGTTTGAGCATCGACAATGTTGTTTGCTCTTCGCTTGGAGTTTTGGTGGCTCAGATACATCTGTTGTATTGTTAAAAGATGAGTATCAGTATCAGTCACTTAATTTTGCGTGGAGGTGGAAATCATGGGTTATGGGATTCATTTAACGAAATAATAATGCGAAAATCAGTCAGCCAGATGGTACAGAAAAATAGTTGGAACATTTTATAATTTTCAGGTAAAAAATTGCAACGATATAAAACAAAAGAATATGGCTTCCATGGTAATGCCTCAACTCGATGAAAAACAAAATTTTTCGAATTGGAAGTTTCGGATTAGAATTTTACTAGAGGAAAAAGGCGTAGCAAAAGTTTTAATAGAAGATCCGCCACAAGAAAAAGAAAAATATGAATCGTTTGCAATTAAAGATGCGAAAGCAAGATCCACGATCGTACAGTATGTATCAGACAAGTATCTGGATATTATTAAGAAGGCTAACACGAGCAAAGAAATGATTTCTAAACTAGAAGAAATATTTGAAAGAAAAAGCGTCTTTAATAAGTTACATTTGAAAAAGAAACTACTGTCACTAAAATGTACAGGTAACTTACAAGATCATTTCTTAAAATTTGACTCGATCCTTAGCGAGATGGAAGCCGCGGGCTGTAAATTAGATGAAAGTGACAAGGTAGCTCATTTACTACTTACTTTACCCGATTCATACGAAACCGTTATTACTACACTTGAGACTATGAGCGTAGAAAGAGAATTAAGTGAAGACTTTGTAAAAGCCCGATTATTAGACGCAGAACTTAAAAATAGTGGCAAAGAAACAATGCCTGAGGTCACATTCATGGCCTGCTTTAAGTGTGGCAAAAGAGGCCACAAAGCAACTGATTGCTTTAGCAACAATTATAACCAACAAAGAGGCCGAACTATGTATAGAGGTCAAAACTCATATAGAGGCCGAAGCTCATACCGAGGAAGAGCATATAGGGGTACCTTTAGAGGTCAAAGTCAGAGCCCACACACATCGAAAGACAAAGTATCATTTATAGCAATGGCCGCAATTGAAAATACGGATAATTTCATATTAGATTCTGGGGCAACAAACCATATGGTAAAGAAAGAATGCGAAAAATATGTAACAAATATAACAGATCTGTCAACACCAACAAAAATACAAATAGCAAATGGACAGGTATTAATTGCTCGTAGAAAAGGCATTTTAATGGTTGATTATCAATGTTCACGACCATTACAAATCAAAATGGAAGTGCTATTAGTAGAAGGATTGCGACATAATTTGTTATCCATCAATAAATTAACAGAAAAAGGCTTTAACGTCACATTTACTGACAATAATGTCATGATACGGAAAGACAACACATGTATTAAGGGTAATAAATGTAACAACTTGTACATACTGAAACTGGACTTGAATATTGAAGAAGCTCATGTTGCAAATAACAACAACAGCGACATATGGCACAAAAGACTTGGTCATATAAACTACAATGATTTAAAACTATTAAACTTACCTGTACCAGACAAGATCTGTGATACCTGTATTGAAGGAAAAAGCACAAGAAGAAGCTTCTATTATCAGAAAAGCAATAGTAAACAAATTGGAGATTTGATACATTCAGACCTATGTGGACCAGTAGAGCCCACTAGCATCTATGGTTTTAAATACTTTCAAGTACTTATTGATGACTATTCACATTACCTTGTAGTACGTTTACTAAAAACAAAAGATGAAGCTGAAAGCAATATAATGAACTTCATAAAGCATATAAAAACACAATTCGGTTTGAGAACAAAACGTTTAAGACTAGATAACGGCGGGGAATTCAGTTCCAACAACTTTAAAGATTACTGTACAAATAAGGGAATACAAATAGAATATACAACACCATATACGCCACAACAAAATGGCACTTCAGAGAGAATGAACCGCACAATATTAAATAAAGTGAGAACAAAACTTATTGAGACTAAATTACCGAAAGAACTATGGAGTGAAGCAGTAATGACATCTGCATATGAGATAAATAGAAGTCCAACAGCAGCACTAAATGGTAAAACACCATTAATGTTATGGTATGGTCATAATAACTTGTCTAAACTGAGAGTCTTTGGCAGCCAAGCATGGGCTGTAACATTACCTAAACCAAGAAAGTTAGAGCCAAGAGCTAAGAAATTAATAATGGTTGGATACTCTGGCTCGGGGTACAGACTTTTTGATCCAACGATGAATAAAGTCATAATATCTACAGATGTGAAATTTAATGAAAACGAGATTGTATATAAAAATGAAAAGACAGAAGAAAAACATAATAAGTTCTTACCTTATGTGAATAATGATGAAGAAGAAGTAGACGAAGACGTAGAAATAAATAATGAAAACACAACAGTACATGAGAAAGAAAATGAAAAGGTTGAAACCGAATTAAGTAACGAAAATATAAGTAGACATAATGAGGAAGAAAATGATGGAAATATAAGTAGACATAATGATCAAGAAAATGATGGAAATATAAGTAGACATAACGAAGAAGAAAATGATGGAAATGATGCAACAGAACAAGACATATTTCATTTCTGTTCAAATGATGTTAGTGAAAATACAAGATCAGGAAGACAAATAAATAAGCCAAAATTTTTAAATGACTATGAAGTATATATGGCATACTGTTTAATAAGTTCAGAAGATCCTGTAGATTATGAAGAAGCTATTAAAGATAAAGGATGGGAAGAAGCAATTGAAAAGGAAATTAACTCACTAGAAAAATTACAAACCTGGGAAGTTGTAGAAGCTAAAGGTAAAAAGGCAATTGATACAAAATGGGTCTTTAAGACAAAAGAAAACGGCTTAAAGAAAGCTAGATTAGTAGCAAAAGGATTCCAGCAAAAAGAGAGTTATTTTGGAAACAATTATTCACCGGTAGCAAGGATGAATACAATAAGGATGCTGTTAGCACATGCAGTAAGAAAGAATTATGATATATGTCAATTGGATATACCCACAGCGTTTTTGAATGGAATATTAGAAAATGAAGTATATATAAAAGTACCCAAAGGAGTCAAAGTTGAGAAAAACAAAATATTAAAGTTAAAAAGAAGTTTATATGGATTGAAAGAAAGTCCGAAATGTTGGAATGAAAGGCTCAATAATTTCTTAATAGATAAAGTGAAACTAACACGGTCTCAACATGATTTTTGCCTGTATTACAACAGCAAAGTTTGGTTTTTAGTGTTTGTCGATGACATATTGCTGACAGGAGAAGAGGAAGAAATAAAGAAAGTAAAGATGATGTTATTTAAAGAATTTAATGCAAAGGACTTGGGGAAAATCAACAAATTTCTTGGAATGGAAATCACTAGAAGTGAAAATGGCATGAAAATAAATCAAAAGACGCAGATCGAAAAAATGTTGGAGAAATTTAAGATGACAGAGTGCAATGGAGTGAAAACACCAATGGAGAAAGATATACAAAAAAGAGAAACTAATGATGTAATAGATGTACCGTACAGAGAAATAATTGGGAGCCTAATGTTTTTGGCAACAGTGACAAGGCCAGATATTAGTTATGCAGTTTCTTACTTAAGTCAATTTCTAGATAAACCAGATATTCAATGCTGGAAGCAAGCGAAAAGGATTGTGAGATACATAAAACAAACCAAAGAATATGGACTAAACTACAAGAAGGAAAATGATAGTTGCACTATTGAGACCTACTCGGATGCCGATTGGGCAGGTCAGAAGATAGACAGGAAAAGTATGAGTGGAAGTGTGATAATGTATTGTGGAAACGTCATCGGATGGTTTTCAAGGAAGCAGAATTGCGTCGCGCTTTCTACAGCTGAAGCTGAATATATAGCTCTGGCTACTACGTGCAGTGAGGTAATAAATATTAAAGGACTAGCAAGAGACTTTGGTGAGTGTTTGATACCTATAATTTATGTAGATAACATGGGAGCTATTGCCATGTCAAATAGCTATGAAAATAGCAAACGTGCAAAGCACATTGATATTAAATTTCATTTCGTCAAAGATTTAACTAGAAATAAAACCATTGTTTTGTACCATGTCGACTCATACAATAATGCTGCTGATATGTTTACTAAGATACTGTCTGTAGACAAGTTTACTCATAACAGGAACTTGTTGTCTGTTTACTAATATAATGTCATTCTTAATACTTTTATAAGAATATGTGTTACAGAATTGAGGAGGAGCTATTATGGTTAATGTGTTATAATGTTCGACACTATTTCTTTTAGAGTTTTATTGTGTTGTTATTTTTGCATACATTATAGTGCGATTGTAAATGTTCTGATTACATTCATCACATTTATAATCGAGGAGGAGTGTTAGATTATTTTTGTTTAGCTAATGTTGGCCAGCCTGCTTATTCGTATCAAGCAAGCTGGCAATTACGTTTGTTTATGGTTCCTTGCTGTTTAGTTTAAAAATATATAGGTGTCAAGATGGTGTGCTGAGTTTTATTCGTTATTATTAATTCTTAATTTAATAAAATTAAGTTATAGGTAAAGGCGTGAGCTCGACCCTAAGTGAAACCTTGTCTCAATAAAATACCTGAATGATTTCCTTGATGAGTACAACGATAGTTTAATGAGACAAGGTTGTACTGTGGGTTCAGCTCATGACGGTTTGCTTATATTTTTAAGTGCACGATGTAAGTATGCATGCGATTAAATTTGACAAGTATCGAAACTTGTTTAAGATAATTAATAAACCGGTCGAGATTTGTTGATATAATAAAATCTTCAAAACAATTATATAGTCAGATAAGATAATTGTTGCTGCGAATGCCTGGGTGTTTTTTTAATGATCGTCACCATTTCTCATACTTCGAATAATACTTTAATGTACCTAGCCGAGTCCATGCATCAAGATGGGCCACACATAGTCTATAAATATAAATTTATCTAAGTAGGTATATCTTTTTATTCTGTGAAACGAATGAACCATTAGCCAAGTAGATCAGGAGGTAGATAGGTACCTAGCTCCTTGATTATATCCAAAAAAACTAATATGAGCCAAGCCCCTTTTTTGCCTTTTCGTAAACTTTCGTAATCGAAAGAGGTATGTCAGAGTCGTAGCAAGTTGAACAAAGTACTCTGCCTACCCTCGTGGAAAAGAGGCGTGACGATTAGTATGTTTATAATAGGTAAGGGCTGAATTAAGGAATCATAATTATTGATGGTATGGGGGCCTCCATAAATTACGTGAAGTGTTTAAGGGGGGGAGGGGGTCGAGTCAAATCTCATCTAATCTTTCTTACGTTGGAGAGAGGGGGGGTCTCGGCAAATATCACGCAATTTTTTTTCTGATTGAAGCAAAAAAAACATTATACTATTTTGGTCCATTTTTATTACACTTATAATTAAACTCTCAGCAATATTGATTACTAGTCTTTACTAGTCGTAAATAAAAGCACGAAGCATTTTTTTTTCTTTTTACAATAACAATCCAACGCGTTTATGTAAGAAGCCCACATTTTGATAAATCTCACGTGAGATTGCGGGATGAGGGAGGGGGTTGAATAAAATCTCACTACATCTCACCAGGGGGGGAGGGACAGAAAATTAAAAAAAACACCTCACGTAATTTATGGACGCCCCCTATGCAATACACCATATTGATAATTTACTTGTAGAGCTTATTAACAGTGGAGTAAGAATTTAAATTTTTGTGTCTCTGTGTGTAGTGTTCCTATCTTTTCTACGAATAGGACCAATTGACTAAGTTTTTATTGTTTCAAAAGTTGCACACTGAAGAGTTTTTTAATCAGTTAAGCCGTTTTTGAGATATTGCAAAACTAAAATAATAATAATAAAATAATTTTAAAATAAAATGTTGGGGGTATCCTCGGGGTTGCTCGGCCAATGTTTAGGTTGTTTACGTATTATCCAACATCAGCGGACGGAAAAGGAACAATAGGTACCTACTGTGATAATGATAACGATAGGTAATTATTCAACGTGTGTGGTGCTTATCTTATCAATGTAAATTTATAAAAATACATGCGCACTCATTTTACAGGTGCTAAAATAGAAAAATCAGAAGGTATATTTTGAGGATCGATTATTTGCATCGTTGTTAATTAGTTTAAAGCATACTTAATTAATTACGGTATCTAATGCAAGGTTGATTATCTTTGGACGGTAATGAATGGTAATTATTATTTTTGTATGAAACAAAAAAAAACCCACAATACATAAATAATTTATGTTTTTAATTGATTCTTAGGTTATCATTATTAATTAGGTACATATCCTGAAAATATCCGCACCTAATTTTCTAAATACCACTAAACATATACGGGGTTTTGGTCGTGAAAATATTTGCAAGACACTGTAGTGAAAAATGGTTTAGTGAACGCATCCAAACGCTGGTGACTGTTGCATATTTGAGCGTTTCCAAAAAAGTTTGTACATTTGGCGGACAGCATAGGCTAATTTGAAATTAATACTTTTCGATATTATTTTAAGCGCATATTATTACCTGGTTCTTAAAGATTCTAGATAATGTATTTTTTAGAGATTCGAACTACAAAATAAGCTGTAAAGTTAAATCTACTGAGTCGGGGCAGTCGATAATTCCTATTTTGTTACTAAGATTCAATTAAGTAAATAGAAACCACACACATTATTTAGTTGGTTTTATTGAAGAAATAAGGTAGCAATAATAAAACTGTGTACGTTTTTAATGCTAATTCTTTACTCTTTTAAGGTACTCACAAAATAATAAAGATATTCACTCCTTTTTGTTACCATTTGGTCAAACGTACCCTGAAATTTTACAATATAATGCTTATTTATAAAGTTACGTTAATAATTTTTGGAAATTATCATAATTAAATTGCTAAATATTCGTCTGGAATATTTAAAATATATATATTTTAACAAATATAAACAAAAATCAACAAAACTTCGTATTTTTTTACGGGACAGTAACAATAAGAGGAACATTGGTAACAAATTAGGAACTCTTAGGCACAGTATTCATTAGTCAGGTTTCAATATTATAATCACTACATACATTTTTTAAAAGATAGAGTGATTAAATACCATAAATTTTTGATATCTACGTTTATATTAAATATCTACGTTAAATAAATACACAAATACTGTCAAATAAAAATAAAAATTCCTCTCATGTATATAAATAAAGTCATTTTCAAATAGTCTACACTCTGCCTTAGGAATTCTTTTTTGTTACTCCCATTTCCTAGCCATACGTTACCATTAAAAAGTAACAAAAAAGGAAGTAACCAATGGTGGAAAATATGGTGCCCGGCACATTTAAAAAATTCGTGAAACCAAATATATCGTACTATTTGAACGAAGAATTTAAGAATATGAATCTTGATAAAGTGTTTATAAATAGAATTTAGTTCAAAGTAATAAAAAAACAAAATTTACCCAGGTTTTTCCAGTAACAAAGGAGGACTTTTATTTCAGGTTTGACCATCGACGCACTTTATCAACTCGCAGTTTTGATTTTTGAAAGGTGACTGTTTATTATTAAGGTGGCTATATGATGCTAGTGTTACCAGCATCCTATAAAGAATCTACAATTTTTTGTAAGAAATACCTTTTGGGACGAAAATGCGGTAACAAAAACTGGAATCAAAATTGGAACTTTTTCTGGGACAAACTTTAATCGTTAATTTTAAATATTATTTCTTAGACAAGGATATGAAAACAATGTAGAAATGAATTGCTAGAGCCTATAATAAGTTAATAAAACACACCACGGAATCGAGAACCTAAAACTGATTTCAAAAATCGATATTTTAGGTTCGAAATTTACAATGGGACATTTACCTTTTCATACAAACTTTACTGAACGATAATTTAAAAAAAATATTTTTTAAATGATCAAATACATATACATTTAAGACAGTTAATTTATATTTAAGATAATGAAACGAATTTTATGCTCAATAACTCAAATAAAATACACAGTGGCCTGGTGATTAAAGAAAATAATAAATCTGCACAGGACACCTATAAACGACAAATGTACAAACTTTTTTAGAAACGCTCATTTTATCTGTTCTATGTGCCGTGCCACAGGCTGCGGTGTTGCCAAGTCTTCCAATTTAGCGCAAGACCTAACAGTTTTAGTAATTATCTCCCGACATCTCAAATTCTCACTTTAAATTCCTGATTTTTTATTACAATACTACTGTTTAAATTTTAGTTAAAACAAAAGAAACACAAAATTAAAGACCTTTACTGTATAAAATATGCATTTGTAATGTCTGTAGCCTGGCATATATTTTACTAAAATTAAATAATTTAAAGTTGACATTCAATAGCCATATTTTGCCGTGAATTAAAAAACAACTTCCTAATTTTTTAATTTTTTCGCCAAACATTTCCCTGATTTTTTTTCGTACACCTCCCGTTTAACAAAACTTAGATCTGGCAACACCAACGCTACCAAATGTCACCGTCAGTGAGAAGCAGAAGGGATGGTATCATTTTGTTATTTTCATAGAAATAAATTATAAAATGCCCTATTGGTATTACGACAAAAAGGATCTCCTTACAACGCCTTCCTCGCGCGATGGAATCACCACAGAGACAGAGAACCGGTACCGGAAGGAAGGTGCCAGGTTTATCATCGACACAGGCTCGAAGATGGACCTAGGTTATAACACAGTAGCGACTGGGGTTGTTTATTTCCACCGGTTCTACATGTTTCACTCGTTCAAGACATTTCCACGGTATATCACGGCGTGCTGCTGTTTGTTCCTCGCGGGTAAAGTGGAAGAGACACCAAAGAAGTGTAAAGATATTATTAAAGTAGCGAAATCTCTGCTCACCGAACAGAAGTTTGCTTCGTTCGGGGATGACCCAAAGGAAGAGGTGATGACGTTGGAGAGGATCCTCCTCCAGACTATCAAGTTTGACCTGCAGGTGGAGCACCCTTACGGGTACCTGCTCAAGTATGCCAAGTGCCTGAAGGGAGACAAAGGGAAGTTGCAGAAGATGGTACAGATGGCGTGGACCTTTGTAAATGATAGGTGAGTGCAATGTAAACATATGGCGTGTTTGAGAGTCCTGTGCCCAGCAGAGGGATGTATGTTATGTTGTAACTGGCTAATTTCCGCACCTCGACGGCTATAAACTGCGCCTATTTTGCGTGCTGGGCTGCAGCGCTATTTGTGCCAGCCCAGCTCCTGTAGGTAGCCTAGCAGACCCTTTACGTTGCAGACGACTTCCTGGAGCGTCCTCGGTGACCCAAGGTGTGCACTGCCCTCGTAATGAAGAATGCAGTAATTGCAAAAACACTGTTTCGAGTAAATAAATATTTAAGGTTTTTTTAGCAACTTTGAGCTATGTGAGATGAAATCAGAAAAGTTTCATATTATAAAAGCTTAAAACAGTACTTTCCGTCATATTGTTTAGTTAATAGTTTGAAAAAGTGTGAAAATAGGATTTTAAAGTTGAATACTGCAATTTATCATTGTACATTTATTAGGATGACACGGAAATTACAAAATAAGAATGCAGCAATCATGTAGAATACTGCATTTCACCTTGGTTACATACTATTACTGTATTTTATATATTAGGAAGATGATTTAATTGAATTAGCATGCAAAGTTGAAATGCAGTTAAAATTTCAAAAACCTGTTATGAATTTCTTTTTATACAGTTTAGTAAAGAAAAATTTAATTTATTGAGAAAATATATACATATATATTTTTTTAACAGAGGAAAGTTACTAATTAGTAGAAATTTGTAACTACAAAAACAATTATAACTATATTAAAAGTGACGATCATACACTGTGCTACTAGTGTTTCTCGCAGTTTTGACATTTGCTACATGCCGAGCCTTTCGCTATGCTAAGTTAAAACGCAGCATTCGCACTTGCTGCGGTTCAGCTTAGCTTAGCGTTGTAGATCGTTTTAATTACGTTTTCTGTAATATGCAGTGAACGACAAAGTACTGCATTATACTTTAGTATTTGATTAATGCTGCATTATTATTTTGTAATTTATTGTTTTTTTTAGCAAATGCTGCATTTTTGCTTACTAAAAAACTATGTTACAGGCTGTAAAAAAATATAAAAAAAATATACATAGATAGATATCGAATCACTGGTGCCATTTTTCATAAAAAGTCAAAATCGTAATTTTGTCGATTACTGCATTCTTCATTACAAGGGCAGTGCAGAGGGATTTAGAAATAGGGTTGCTATATCTATATGTCCCGTATATGGGATTGTCACCGTGTCATCATGTTCCATATTGTTACTTGTCCCATTTATCAATATTTCAATATACACATCCTAAAGGCTCAAAGCTGACGGCAGGCGATAGACGTGCCAAATTTGGCATTTAGGTCTTGTTGTCTAGGCTCAGTCTACCCCATAAGGGATAGTGACATGATTTATGTATGTATGTAACTGCATACATTGCTGAGCCTGCTGAGCAACCGAATGTAAAGAATTTTGCATGGAATCTTATATAGTTGAAATGAAGACTGTGTTTATATTGCAGTTTATGCACCACATTATGCTTGCAATGGGAGCCGGAGGTGATCGCAGTGGCGCTGATGTTCCTGGCGGGCAAGCTCAGCAAGTTCGAGGTGGTGGACTGGAATGGGCGGGTCCCCAAACACTCGGCTTGGTGGGACATGTTCGTTGAGGATGTTACAATGGAACTGCTCGAGGATATCTGTCATCAGGTATGATAGATCGGTTGTAATGAAAGAAACAAATTGTGACACTGTCAGGGTATATAATGCCTATTCTAAAGCTAAAAGCTGTACTAAAAACTTTCAACTAAAAACTATTACAACCATTTTGTAATTAATTATGGATTAAATATTTCATGTCAATAATATTAAATATAACATTAGTGCAGCAATTCAATTAAATTCAATTTTATATCAATTCTAACTGATTATAAATAAATTACCATCTTTTTCTATACCACATTTTTGTAATATTCATTTGATTTGTATTATTTAATTTTATTTTAATTATTCTTGACGATTTCAATCTAAATTCTCCTAACTTGACTATGTATTTATGATGTAATTTTCATTGAATGAAATAAATAATCTAATCTAATCATCTGCTGTTATGTAGCTAAAAAAAGTAATAATAAAGGTAACGGTGGTGTTGTGCAGGTGCTGGACCTGTACTCGCCGCAGACGCAGCCCGCGGGCGCGGAGTCCCCGCCGGCGGGCGCGCGCGCGCCAAAAAACGAGAAGCGCTCCGTTACACCGCCAGCTTCCGCCTCGCCTGGCGCCGCGCTCGCACCTAAGCCCGTCGCCACGCCGGTCAGTGTTGACTACTGTTTCATCATCTTCCTAGCGTTTTTCCCGGCCTTTGCCACGGCTCAGTGAGCCTGGGGACCGCTTTGACAACTTAATCCCAAGATTTGACGTAGGCACTAGTTAGTGTTTATATTTATTTATTTATTACTAAATAGCTGTTAGCTGCGACTTCTCCGAAGGATTCGTTTACGCTATCCCGCAGGAACTACGCAATTTTTCAGGATATATAGTAGCCTATGTGTTATTCCATGTGCTGTTAATCTATATCCTTGTGCCAAATTTCTACCAGATTTGTTCAGTCGTGCTGGCGTGAAAGTGTAACAAACAAGCATCCAAGCAACAAGCTCACAATATTTCGTAATGTAGGATAATAAAGATACATAGTGTAGATGGAATAACTTATTGGCTATAGATAAACTCCCTTAAATCCTTAAGTTAGCTCATTTTAGTGAAAGGATACATTTATTTTGAAAAATAAACAAAACAGCTTTCAAACATTTTTTTAAATTAATCCTAACCCAGTAATGTAACCACGGAACAAGCCGAAACCATAATAAACACTCACTATTATACTATTGATTGATAGGGTAAAATCTTTTTAGTAAATTTGATTTTTAGAAAAAAAAAAAATTAAATCTAACATTACTTTCTAATTGAAGGACAATTACCTATTTTAATACTCTGTACCCTTACAGGTGAAGAACGGAGCGGACATCAAGCTGGAGCCCCCCAAGTTGGACCCCATGCGGTTCACGTACCCCGCGTATCCCGGGCTAGCTCCGTACCCCCCCGTGTACTCCGCGCCGCCGCCCAACATACCTCCCCCCCCAAGGTATCAAAGTATATGATCACATAACAGACACGCGTGGTCCACCCAATTTGTCCATCCGGAAAAATTGCTGATTTTTTTGGAAGTGAAAACTCGCGTCAGACGTAAGACGGAGGGATAGTTTAAGTACCAGGATATCAGGATTCTTATAAGAGCTTATTTTGAAAAGCGAATGAAGCTAGTCGCGTTCGATTTTTGAAGTGTACGTTAATTTCGTCGCTTTAGGGTGCGACCACACCGCCGCTTAAAAAAGTCGAGGTATTTACAAAGATACTTATTGTTTACGTGATTACTTCCCGTTTTCTTATAATAATGTATTTATGCAAGGTACGTATGTCCCCAGGTTGCCGCTGCCGGCGGTGCCGCCGCCGCCGCTGGTGTACTCGGAGCCGCCGCCGCGGCTGCCGCCCACGAGCGTGCCGCCGCCCAACTACTTCGCGCCGCCCCCCGGCCCGCCGCCGCGCCCCTACTACCCCCCGCCCTAGCGATAACTTAACATTAAGTTTTTTACTGAAATATAATTGATAGACTGCGATGGCTGGCTTTTATTTTACTTGGTTTTCGCGAGGGTTTTCGGCTTAATTTTAACCTAATTCGCCAATCCGTAACTAATCTGATACATGTTTTTCAAACGGTCTGTTCCCACTATTTCCATTGATGGTACTATTTGCATACTGATTTGATTATGAAACTAGTGGTGACAGACCGACAAACGTACCTCTCGATACAAATACTTTATTTTAATGAAAAAGGGTTACATAAGGTATTACGGTATAAGGGTGCGACCAAACCGCCGCTTATACGCAGTGACGTGTCGTATGCGTCACGTTTTCTCATACATTTTATTGCGATACCGTAACTTCACCGTTTTTTAAGCGGCGGTGTGGTCGCACGACATTATAGCTCAAGCAAATAAGAATCCATTGTATGGGAAATCTGGCAAAATATATGGAGAACATTTATCTATTGGGATGGATACCTTATGGGGTGAAGTCAAAATTTATCAACTCTCCCCCCTCCTCCGGTGGGCGCGTCCCCCCACCACGCCCCCCAAAGTGTCCCGAAACACGGTTTTTTGAAGTTTTTGAGAAAACTGTTCGCGATACAGAAAAAGTGTGTAGGAATGAAATAATAAACAATAAATTTACTATAAATCTACCATACACATAAAAACGGTATCTCTTATGGTTATGACGCAAGAAGACGCAGAAAATCATAATTTTTTGTTTTTTTACAATAAATTTTATTAAAACTTCAGTTTTCTCAGAAAATACTCATTTTACACCTAAAACATGTATCACTTAAATAAACAATGGAATATTCCCCTTAAAAAGAGGTATCACTTATTTATATATTAGTTAAGTTGACCATTTTATGATAGTTTAAATATTTAATTTGTCATGAACAATTTTTTTTACTTGAAGATTAGGTATGTTTAAAATGTTTTTTATATAGTTTAGAGTTAATTATAAACCATGCTATTGTAATTTTGTTTATTTATTCTCAGTTATCCGCAAATAATTAGTGTGAATAAATTCATTCATTTCCAAAAAGGTACTAAGTAAGATGTTTATTTAATATAATCAACTATTTATTTAAGTGTACCCTTTTATTTAAGTACTTACATTAAAATAAACAATGTTAACACTCTTATTATCTGGGGGCACGGTAGTGCCCCAGCTAAGATAGCCAAGTGAAGTGCAAGAAGTGCACTAGTTACCTTTCCTCGAACCGCTTTGTCGTTATTTTGTACTCTCATAACTTGGTTTTGGAGTGTACCAGATAACTAAAATTCTCAGGATATGATGTGAATAGTGGATTTATTAGAAGCTCTTATATTTTAAATTTTATAGATATCTAAAAAACTCTGATTTCGTCACTGACTCACTCACTGGTGGTCAACAAATTTACGTCCTAGAAAGTTGAAATTCGTAACTATAAGAACTATTGTAATGACAATTACAATTATAATCACACAAACGAATAACTCACGTATAAATTCGAGTGATGCTCGACATATTCCAGACTAGTTCGTAGTCCTTATTCCTGGACCGCTTGCAAATCACATATTACAAATAAAGTATTATTATTATTTTATTATTATTATTTGTTGTCACATATTATTGATTGAGTCTCACGGTAATATCATGTTTAAAAAACTATTGTAATTAACAGGAAAGTAATGAACAGTGATTTTTTTACCTTACGCCTATGTGACGGTAGCAAAACGGCCAACGACATTATTTTTACTAAATTGTAGACTTCACAAACTCTTAAACACTTGTAGAGTTAGAACGTAAAAAGTTTGTAAGTTGTTGCTTATGACAAGTTCCTTCAGAAAACACCACATTTGCACGCGCTTAATTTCATCCACTAATTCAGTTTAAATTACTGAAAATTCTGAAATATACAGTTTATTATTTTTAACAACTCCCTTTATCAATTTTCAGACCGCTGGGATCAAAATTTGCGAAGTTTCGTACAAAATATCCATTCGCTAGTTTGTTTGACCGATTGAAGGAAGAGTTAAAGTTCCAAATTTTAGATTTTTGCTGTTGATTGTATACTAATCTAGCTTACAAACCAAATTTGAGCGTTCTAGGAATTTAATATGATGATCACTAGTGACGACTACTAGTTTTTTAGATATCAATAAAATTTTAAATATAAGAGCTATGCAATTGAAACTTTACACTTGTAATAAGTCCACTATTCACATCATATCCCGAGAATTTTAGTTATCTCGTACAATCCAAAACCAAGTTATGAAGGTACAAAATAACGACAAAGCGGTTCGAGAAAAGTTAACTAGTGCCCTTCTTGCGCTTCACTTGGCTATCTTAGCTGGGGCACTACCGTGCCCCCAGATAATAAGAGTGTTAACAATTGTTTATTCCAATGTCTCTCTTCAATTTCAATGTAAGTTACTTAAATAAAAGTGTATACTTAAATAAATAGTTGATTATATTAAATAAACATCTTAGTAAGTACCTTTTTGGAAATGAATGCTTATTATTTGCGGATAACTGAAAAAAAATAAACAAAATTACACTAGTGTGGTTTATAATTAACTCTAAACTATATAAAAAACATTTTAAACATACCTAATCTTCAAGTAAAAAAAATTGTTCATGACAAATTAAATATTTAAACTAAACTTAAACTATCATAAAATGGTCAATTTAACTAATATATAAATAAATTATACCTCTTTTTAAAGGGAATATTCCATTGTTTATTTAAGTCATACATTTTTTGTTGTAAAATGAGTATTTTCTGAGAAAATTGAAGTTTTAATAAAATTTATTGTAAAAAAACAAAAAAATATGATTTTCAGCGTCTTCTTGCGTCAAAACCATAAGAGATACCGCTTTTATGTGTATGGTAGATTTTTAGTAAATTTATTGTACATAATTTCATTCCTACACACTTTTTCTGTATCGCGAACAGTTTTCTCAAAAAGTTCAAAAAACCGCGTTTCGGGACATTTCGGGGGGGCTGGGGGGGGGACGCGCACCCCGGAGGAGGGGGGAGAGCTGATAAATTTTGACTTCACCCCATAAGGTATCCATCCCAATAGATAAATGTTCTCCATATATTTTGCCACGTTTTGAGCTATTTTTACTGAATTATTACCTATCTAACTATCTTGATGATACCTAGCGATATTTTACGTGTCAGAAAACCCTCATCGCCATGAAAATTAAAATATCATTCGTAGGACAACTTATTCCGATTGATCTAATCCCAAGCTAAGCAAAGCTTGTACTACATACTACATATATGTATGTATTAGATATACGGATTGATCCCCTTGGTAATCAAATAAAATACAAAAATATATTCATGTAAAACTTTATTGTCAGTAAATAACATCACAAATATTAAAAATCGCTGTTACATCGTACACGTTCCAAAAGGATGCCATAAATGAAATAACATTATTTAGCAATTCACTAAAGAATATATTCAAATATGTCATCCATAATTTCCAAGTTTATAAAAATGGACTTACCTATTTTTACACTTTCGACTATTACAGGTAAACCGGTATTGGAAAGTATTTGATAAAGCGGTTTTTTGTAACCAAATAATTCACTAGATTTACTAATAGAGATAATGAATGGATAAAGAAAAGTAATTTCTATTTAGCCAGTCAGTTAGATTATCAAAAAATGTTGACCACGTATTTTTTCTTTCATCAATCAAAGAATAAATGACAAAGCTCGTCAAAATTCGGGACTGACTCAAGTTAAAATTGTGCCAAACACTCACGTCATGTTGTGATTATGTGAAAAAATTAAAAATTACTTGTCCAATACTTTTTGAAAGTCTATTTGACGCAAAGAAAAAAAAATGTCATCATCTTTAAAGAGTAAGACGGGCTTACGCTGACCGGCTTTAACTTTAGAGTTAACTTCTAACCCAGGGTTAAAAAGTGTCAAAATGTGCTGTCATCCCTTACCTAGTTTTTTTTTTACCTTAGACCGTGTAAGCGGCCCTAAGGGGTAAATTCCTTTAATAGAATCAGGCGTAAACAGATTTAGGGGTATTTTTTTTTTTTAATCTAAAATTTTTACGAGGCTTAAGTGCACCTGTGTGACTATGCCAGCCTCATTGGATGTCTCTTGGGTCAGATTCATCAAACACTCCCCCGCCCACTACCAGATTCTCTGGCAGCAAAGGAGTGTTTCACGAACCTATATATTCGGATTTAGGGGTATACCAGCCTAGTACTACAAATTAGTATAGCAAATTAAACTCAGTTTGAGAATAAGTGAGAATAGATTACATTTTTAAAACTTAGTAATGGCACTAACGGTTAGGGTAAATAAATTAAGACTGAACGACAAAATGCATATAAAAACAGCTTGAAACGAAATAGAATGACTGAATTGAGCTCTAAGAGTTTATTCTACGTGTATTTAAAAGTATATTTCCTATTGTTTCAAAATTCAGCTTTGACATGTTGCGTGCGCTTGGAGTGACCACAAAAACTGCACGTGTCAGATTGAAAAGTTATTTACTTAAAACGTACTTGCTATTGTTATATCTTAGAAATAACTATGGAGTTGCCATCAGACTAGATGTAAACACAATACGGTGTATATTTTGAATGAACACAAGCAGATATTTGGCTATTTTGAGCCATTGTAACCTAAAAAGCCTATGGCCTCTCAAGCAGAGGGTCGTGGGTTCAAATCTCGGGCACGCACCAAATTTTCTGGAATTCATGCGCGAAATTACAATTGAAATTTATTATGAGCTATGCGGCGAAGGAAAATAGCGTGAGGAAATTATACACACATGCGAATCAATTTAATTGTGTGTGCGAAGTTCCCAATCCGCACTGGGCCCGCGTGGGAACTGCCCAAGCCCTTATTCTGAGAGGCCTGTGCTCAACATAGGGACGTATAATGATGACGATGATGATAGTAACATAGTGTTGTAATAATTTGTGGCGGCGCTAACTATCTAATATCGGCAAAGAATCGACGCTCACTGGAAATTGGACGGATTGGAGCCGACGAAAACGGACTATAAATAAAACGATATTGTATTGAGCACGTCAGTTAGGTTATCAAAAAACATTGGGACACATATTTTTTCTTTCGCCAATCAAACGAAAAATGACAGAGACAGCACGTCAAAGATGGGGAGTGGCGTGACGTCATACGATATCGCAACATTAGCAACTCAGTATGTAAATCTATATCTCCGTAACGACTTGATTATGTGTAAAAAGAAAAAATACGTGTAAAACGCTTTTTTATAATCTGCCTGATAGAGAAAAAACGAAAAAAAAATACATCATTCTATACCGTCGGGGGACTTCTACTACATTATATGAAAACATTCAAAGATAACATGATAACGTCACATATTATAAAACAAAAACCTTCGCCGCGTCTGTCTGTCTATCTCAATAACTAGATACATAAATCACGTCTTTATCCCCTACAGGGTAGACAGCCTAAAATAAACAAGACGTAAAGGCCACGTTTAGCATGATTGTCGGCGTATAGGCAGGGCCGTCTTTAAACTATTTGAGGCCCTGGGCACATTAGGATCATGGGGCCCCTATGACCTAAATATCGGTTATCATTTGGTAATCTGGCAGGAACTAGGGGGCCCCATGCGATCGCGGGGCCCTGGGCACGTGCCCATAGTGCCCAGTGGAGAAGAGGGGCCTGCGTATAGGTGGAAAGGGGAATCAAAATACTGACTGGATTTTTATACGGATTTCACCAATAGATTAGATTCGGGCGTTTTCTGAAAATAGCTCCACTCACCCTTTTCCTCAAATTATACAACTTCGATGACAGTTCTGCTCAGAATCACGAACACTATATCGCTTGGAAATCATAACAACACTATTTTGATGTGAAATAAACGGACCACTCACGTATCAAAGTATCGTTCGGCATGTTTCGCACTAATCCGCAATCCATCCTCAAGGACCTTTATACTACGCGCCAAAGCACTATGGGTCAGTTAAAATTTCACGCTAGTTTTTTAAAAACTTTGGTTGTTAATGCATAAATTGTGACGTTTTTATACAACAGTAAATTAACCTAGTTGCAGCATTTAGCATCGGTAGATAAAATTATCGTATCGTATTAAGTTAATAATAATACTACAAGCTACAAAGGCACACAAGAAATATCAGATCCGTATTATAATCTCCGATTTAAGGCACACGATTTCATAGCACGGTTTTGACTAACGCATAACTACTGGCTAGTTTTACTATCACTCATTTACTGTGCTCATTTATACTGAAGATACACGGCAGAAAGTGTGCCGGCAAAACAGTTCTCAAAGTCGATTTGAGAACTATTTAAGCAGTCGCGTAGACTACTGATGCGAAACGTCTCAAAATATTTAAAAATAGTAAAATTATAGGTTATGCTGTATCTACAGTACAAAATAATAGAAAAGTTTTACAGAGCCGAATTTACACAACTAATTTCGTGCAAGTAGCATAAGGGTGCGACCAAACCGCCGCGTATACGCAGTGACGTGTCGTATGCGTCACGTTTTCTCACCGTTTCTTCATACATTTTGTTGAGATTCCGTAACGTCACCGTTTTTTAAGCGGCGGTGTGGTCGCACCCTCACATTGCTGGGCCGATAACCTGACGCTTCCAAAGTGATTAATCAAGCGCCGCAGTGTCATGCTAGTTGCACGAAATTAGTTGCATAATGAAAATTCGGCTTTAACGGAAATGATTATTATATGCGCTCCCACACTATGCGGTTGAAGTTCCGTGTGCGAAGCCATTTTGTTCTCAGTGATGGTTTGACTTTTTGACACGTCAATCGCAAAATACGGGAACGCTATTATTACTATAATAACATTTAAAATATGTACAAGCTTTGATTTGACTGCATTTTTTTTGCATTGTCATTAAGTCATCGCAAATACGACCACTGAAATGTTATAAATTTAGTTAACACAACAATAACGAAAAGTTATGTCAATCAATAGTTATGCGAAGTTACACCATTTTTTTATATAATACTTAAGATTAAAGCGTTATAAGTTATATTTTATTAATTACTTAAATTTCTGATTTGACAAACTACATCAGAGGTATTTTTTTTAATTAATTTATTTCAAAAGAGTTTGTTGTTTATTCCTAGATTTTTTTTCCGGTAAATACTACTTACAAAATCTAAGAATAATCGTTTGAGCTGATCTTGTAAAAGCACAATAAAAAACCCTGCTTACTAACTAGAGCTAATACTTCAACATTTCATGCATTTTCATACAACAAATAAAATCATTCCAAAAACCTAAACAATATTCACTTCACACACTGAAAATATCAAAAACAGGATTTTAGCGTTTGCAACGCGTTCAAATTCTGCTTTTTATAAAAAAAAAACATACAAAATCCACAGCGACGACATAAAATAAATCAAATATGCACAATTCATTTACATTTTAAAAATTTACACATTTACTTGACGAATATAAAATAAAAAATAATAATAAATATAATGTACAACCTCATTTCGTATATAATTTGAGTAAGAATATTTTTGAGTTTTTTTTTCAACTTGTATAATTTGATAAATTTCCACTTTCATAATAAAAAAAAGGAGATTTTACAACAAATATACGTTTAGGCGTCAACAGTGGCACTACCTTACGTACCTTAAGTAGATTTTGTTAAATCGAATTTTACTTCGAAGTTTTTATTCCATAGTCAACTTAGAGTTTTTGAGTTTAATTTCTTTTTAATAGTATTTTTTGCTGACTGTACTTTTAAACCGACTCCAAAAAAGGGGGGTTGTTTTCAGTTGTATTTATTAAATGTTTGACCTCACAACTCGTGAATTTTTTACGAATATTTTTTTATGAGATTTTTTGAATTGGAGTCAGTTTAATATTTAGCGATTCAGTTATTATTGTCTGTACTTTTTGTGAGTAATATTAATGACCTCAAACACAGACGCGTACACTCGTTTATTCCATGTTCGAAGGTCATAAACATCGCTTGGCTCTTGGACTATCTCATATGAGACGCGATTGTTTGAGATAGTGTAAGAGTACTTGGTGCAGAAACTTGTACTGTTGCACGTTCTGGATAAGGTTCGCTCTTTGCTGGTGCAGCAGACCGATAGTGCGGGGGATGTCCAGCTCCTAGGGTAAAAAGGATTGAGATTATTCAATAGATAAGTTATAGCAAAATATAAGATGGCTGCCGATTGAGTTAACATGGATACGAGTCGGATGTTAGGCGCCCTCGTGTGTTTGAAATTTGAATATTATCCAAGGTAGGACGAATGGCATTGGAGCTGGTGCACTCTGGGCAACAACGGTAACTAATTTATTTACGAACGGCGCCGCCCGCCCTGTAGACGCGCTTCGTTTGAGCGGCAACCTGAAATATTATTGAAGTTGGTGCACTCTGGGCAACAACGGTCAAGTAATTTATTTACGAGCGGGCGCCGCCCGCCCTGTAGACGCGCCTCGCTGGGGGAGGGCTACCTGAAATAGCATTGGTGCTGGTGCTCTCTGGGCAACAACGGCCTCGCTGTTGGGTCTACCTGGTTGCAGTCGACAGTGTGCAGCAGCAGCGCGGCGGCGAGCGCGGAGCCGGCCAGCGCGCCGCGCGCGCAGCTCAGCACGAGCGGCGCGTTGTGCGCGCCCAGCGCCGCCCCGCCCTCCGCCGAGCACGCCAGTCGTAGCCCGTTCAGCTCCGCCAGGAAATCTGAAAACAATCATTTTTTACCTCATGACACAGACACTGACAGCAGTCTAGCTAGGGTGTACGGAAGGTAGGAGCATCTGAGGAAGTGTGGGGGAAGGTACGTAAGCATTTGAGGAGGTATGAGAGAAGGTAAGCATTTCAGGATATGTGGGGGAAGGTATGCAAGCATTCGAGGAAGTGTGGGGGAAGGTACGTAAGCATTTGAGGAAGTGTGGGGGAAGGTACGTAAGCATTTGAGGAAGTGTGGGGGAAGGTACGTAAGCATTTGAGGAAGGTAAGTATGAGGGAAAGTACAAAGCATTTGAGGGAGTGTGAGGGAAAGGAGCGTAAGAAATGGGCGAGTGTGTTTGCGTTTGCTAATGTGGTTAGTGAGCAGTACTGACCGAGGAAGTGGTGCACGTGTTCCTGGGGCGGCGCGGGCTTGGGCGCGGGCCACAGCGCGTAGTGCACGTGCCACACGCTGCGGGAGCGCGCGCCGCAGCGCACGCGCAGCTGCAGCGAGCCGCCCCACGCCGCCGTGCTCTCGCGCATCGCCGTCACCTGGTACTGCACACACACATACACTCAAATCACTACATAAAAGTCGCTTTCCGCAGTCTTATGTACGCTTAGATCTTTAAAACTACGCAACGGATTTTGATGCGGTTTATTTCATTTCCCCTCCACCAAATACGCCCACTATCATGCTAAACGTGGCTTTAGAGATCTTGTCACCTTAAGCACTATCTAACCCGTAAGGGATAAAGACGTGATTTAAGTGTTAGAGTGTAGGCTAACCTTGCCCACTACGTAGAGTGTAGGCTAACCTTGCCCACTACGTAGAGTGTAGGCTAACCTTGCCCACTACGTAGAGTGTAGGCTAACCTTGCCCACTACGTAGAGTGTAGGCTAACCTTGCCCACCACGTAGAGTGTAGCTAACCTTGCCCACCACGTAGAGTGTAGGCTAACCTTGCCCACCACGTAGAGTGTAGGCTAACCTTGCCCACTACGTAGAGTGTAGGCTACCCTTGCCCACCACCTAGAGTGTAGGCTACCCTTGCCCACCACGTAGAGTGTAGGCTAACCTTGCCCCAGTCCGTGGTGCAGGCGTCGGGCGGCAGGTAGTGCGGGCGCTGCGGCCCGAGCCGCGCCAGCAGCCGCGCGCCCACCTGCCACACCATCTCCCACACCACGCCCGCCGGCACCTGGCTGTCCACCTTGCCCACCACGTAGAAGCGCTGCGAACTGCCCACTGTCATCTGAAAGTGTCGATATTCATTTACCAACATTGTTCATAGTTTCGAGTTCACCACTTTAGTGGTACAAAAAACAGCAGCTTAGATTAGATTTTAATGTTGTCTCCATGACGCCCAAGACGCGTACCGTACTGGCCGCTTACAAAAAAAAAATACGTATATTGACCGACCTCTAACAATGTGCTGATGCCCTAGTACTTTTGCTCCACGACTCAACAAAAAACACTTCAAAAACCGAACGCGATGAATCGTTGAATACGAATGAATTCGTATTTCAAAATAAGCTCTTAGGCTGCATTCGACCAAAGTTTATATCCCATCAATAACATTTACTCTCGGATACTAGTGTCAAAATAATATGGCGTTTTGACATTAGTATCCGAGTAAGTAAAATTCCTGGGATAAAAACTTTGGTCGAATGCAGCCTTAGAGGATCTGATATCCTGGTACTTAAACTTTTGTCCGTCTTACGCCTGACGCCAATTTAACATTTTTTACCCATCCCAAAAAGTGCTCAGTGCCGCTAGAAGTTTTCACTTCAACAAAAGCTGGTAACTATTTGACAACTCGACAGTTGCACTTGGCAATTTAGTATCCGAGATAAAAGAATAGAATTCATAGATTACTAGCTGTTGCCTAAGACTTCGTCTGCAAAGAATTCATTTAGCGCTATCCCGCGGAAATTTTCCGGGTAAAAAGTAGCCTATGTGCTATTCCAGACTTTTCTTTATCTATGTGTCGAATTTCATCCAGGCTCGTTGCGCCGTTCTGGCGTGATCGAGTAACAAACAAACATCCATCCATACCCCACAAAGGAATTTAAACCTAGACTCACTCATTGGCTTCAAAATGAATGTTTTTACTCCCTGAATGAATTTTTAAAGCGAAACCAAATTGGGCGTGGCTACTAAAAATTGTACCTACAATTCTGAAATTATTGTTTGTTCGAATATGTATATTGTTCTATTATTATCTACTAGGTATTTTGACATTCAATGATATATTTTTTACTGGCATTCAACTATTTATTTGGACCATAGTACTTACACTGAAATTTAATAATAAGATTAATTTAAATAGTATGAAATAATTTTTGTATTGTGTAGAAATTTGTATGTCATATAAAGTGACAAAACATGTGAAACTCTCTTTCCTTCATACCTCAACATTATGTACCATGTTTTATGCAAATAAATGATTATGATTATGATTCATACTTTCGCATTTATAATATTAGTAGGATTGTAAAGAGTTAAAGGTATGTGTAAAGCAGTACTGACAGTGACATGCGACGCGTTGATATAGCCGTGCGGGTTGGCCGGCGTGGGCGTCAGCTTGACGCGGTTGTCCTCGTAGGGCAGGTTGTCGGCGGCGGGCCCGTTGAGCGCCGCGTGCTGCGGCAGCAGCGCCGTGCGCACCGAGCCGCCGCTCGCGCGCCCCTTCGGGATCTGCTCGAACGCGAACGAGAGCTGCTCGTCCGACATCTTACGCTCGAGGAGTTGGCACTGAGAGAGAATAGGGAATATGCATAAAAAAAATATCTTAGCACAATATGAAAATAGCGTTAAAGAGATGACGAAAAGTGAAATCGGTAGGTACAAATGTAAAATAAGTATTTTTCATGTTATTTACATTGAGTATTGTTTTTAATTAATTTAATTCGAATAAGAATTTCCTTAGAACTCCTTAGTTTAGTTCAAATAAAAATTTCGACCTGCTTCCTTTGTTCATTTTTAGGGTTCATACTCATACTCATTTATTCGTGATAATTATTGTTATTACATGTCATTTTTATCATTATTTTATTATATTCCATGTCAGAACAACCTCAAAATGAAAAAACGGAACCCTTATAGGATCATTTTGTTCTCCGTCCGTCCGTCCGTCCGTCTGTCCGTCTGTCCGTCTTCGATAGTGGTGGCACATCACTATTTTTGAATTGCAAAAAACAGGCAACACAGGTAATGTCATTTTAGTATCTAGCTAAAATAAATAGACTTTAGTTGTTATGCATTTTTGAAGAGCTAAGAAAACGTTTGTTTTTAAAATAATCTGCAAGCCAAGTTCCATAACGTTTTTTTTTTGTTTTAAGGCATTATAGTGGAAAAAAAATCATAGTTTTTTTGGAATAATATCGTTTTTTACCTCACATTTTTTAATTAGGCCCGATAATTGTGGTTTTAATATTGACAAATAACCAGTGTTTAATCGTTTTTATAAATCAGAAGAGAAAATGAGATTTAAACTGAAACTTTTTTTTTAATCAATTTTTAATGTTGCACTTTTGACTTATTTTGAAAAAAAAAACTAAAAAACATGATAACTCAAAAATTAACCTTTGCATAATACATATGGAGGTTAAAATTATTGCAAATAGTCACCTCTATCACATCCTAAAGAATATGCGTCGAATTACCAATAACCCTGTATATCTATTTTACATAAACAGGACATTCTAAGGTAAAATAATGACTGTTTCTAAATTAATTGAAACAAACAAAAAAACACCTTTAGGATGAAAACGACACATCTAAAAAAAAACGGTTTTTGTGTTATGGTCGTAAAAAGACTTTATACGGTCAATACGGTCATATCTATCTATATATATAAAATTCTAAACTGACTGACTGATTGACTGACTGACTGTTGATATATCAACGCACAGCCCAAACCACTGGACCTAGAGACTTGAAATTTTGCACACAGATACCTTATACAATGTAGGCATCCACTAAGGAAGGATTTTTGGAAATTCGACCCCTAAAGGGGTTAAATGGGGGTCCAAAGTTTGTATGGGGAAACAAGATTAGTTAGGCTATTTTATTCGAAACTTCACAAGAATTTTCCTAACGATAAATAAGTAAACATCTGTTTCAGGTTTTTTGAAAATTCAACCCCTAAAAGGGGGATATGTGGTGACAAAGTCTGAAAATCAACGTGGGTATTATTATATTATTATTAGTGGGTAGTATTGTTTGTACGGTTTATCGGGTCGCTGATTACGAAATATCTACCTGACACACACACACACACACACACACACACATACACAAATTCCCACGGGAACGGGAATGAACGGGATTTATGTACCTACTTATTCGATTCCGAGTGACCCTATCTCAGTAACTATAATAACTAGACTCTTCAAATTTCGTACACAAGTAGTTGATTACAACATTAAGAAAGTAATTTCAGGATTTTTGGAAATTCCTACGGGATAAGGAACAAACGGGATTTATATACCTATTCAGTTCAATGAAATCCTATGAACTATAATTATAAAAACGGTTTTAAGGATTTTAGGAAATTCCCACGGGATAAGGAAAAAAAAGAATTTATATTCAGTTCTACGGGATCGATTTTTCGTTTTACTGGTTGTAGAAAACTGAAATTTGGCCTTCAGGTTCCTTGGGGAGTATAGGGGAGCACTACAAAGGGATTTTCCGAATTTCTGACGGAAACAAACGGGAAAAACGGGATTTTTTGTTATACATTGGTCGTAGAAGGTTGAAATTTAGCATGTAGGTTGCTTGATAAGTGTAAGGAAATAAAAAGACAATTTTCCAATATTCCCACGGAACGGGAAAAACGAGACTTCATTTTACTGGTTGTAGAAAGCTGAAATTCGACATGTAGGTTGCTTGGGGAGTGTAAAGAAGCATTAAGAGAGGACTTTCAAAAATTCTCACGGGAACGGGAAAAAACGGGATTTTTCGTTTTACTGGTCGTAGTAAGCTGAAATTTGGCATGTAGGTTGCTTGAAGAGTGTAGGGAAGCTATAAGAGATAAATTTCTAAAATTCCCACGGGAACGGGAAAAAGGGGCTTTTCGTTTTACTGGTTGTAGAAAGCTGAAATTCGGCATGTAGGTTGCTTGAAAAGTGTAGAGGAACATTAAGGGAGGACTTTCCAAAATTCCCATGGGAACGGGAAAAAACGAGATTTTTCGTTTTACTGGTCGTAGAAATCTGAAATTTGGCAAGTAGGTTCCTTGGGGAGTGTAGGGAAGCTATAAGAGATAATTTCCCAAAATTCCCACGGGAACGAGAAAAAGGGGCTTTTCGTTTTACTGGTTGTAGAAAGCTGAAATTCGGCATGTAGGTTGATTGAAGAGCATTAAGAGAGGACTTTCCAAAATTCCCACGAGAACGGGCAAAAAATGAGATTTTTCGTTTTACTGATCGTAGAAAGCTGCAATTTGGCAAGTAGGTTCCTTGGGGAGTATAGGGGAGTATTAAGAGAGCATTTTCCGAAATTCTTACGGGAACGGGAAAAAAACGGGATTGAAATACTCCTGGTACACGCGAGCAAAGCCGCGGGCAAAAGCTATTTGTCAATAAATGAGGCTACGCGGACGAAGAAAATTATGGTAGGACTTTCCAAAATTCCCACGGGAACGGGAAAAACGGAACTTTTCCTTTTACTGGTCGTAGAAAGCTGTAATTTGGCATGTAGGTTGCTTGAAGAGTGTAGTGAAGCTATAAGAGATAATTTCCCAAAATTCCCACGGGAACGGGAAAAAGGGGCTTTTCGTTTTACTGGTTGTAGAAAGCTGAAATTCGGCATGTAGGTTGCTTGAAAAGTGTAGAGGAACATTAAGGGAGGACTTTCCAAAATTCCCATGGGAACGGGAAAAAACGGGATTTTTCGTTTTACTGGTCGTAGAAAGCTGAAATTTGGCATGTAGGTTGCTTGAAGAGTGTAGGGAAGCTATAAGAGATAAATTTCTAAAATTCCCACGGGAACGGGAAAAAGGGGCTTTTCGTTTTACTGGTTGTAGAAAGCTGAAATTCGGCATGTAGGTTGCTTGAAAAGTGTAGAGGAACATTAAGGGAGGACTTTCCAAAATTCCCATGGGAACGGGAAAAAACGAGATTTTTCGTTTTACTGGTCGTAGAAATCTGAAATTTGGCAAGTAGGTTCCTTGGGGAGTGTAGGGAAGCTATAAGAGATAATTTCCCAAAATTCCCACGGGAACGAGAAAAAGGGGCTTTTCGTTTTACTGGTTGTAGAAAGCTGAAATTCGGCATGTAGGTTGATTGAAGAGCATTAAGAGAGGACTTTCCAAAATTCCCACGAGAACGGGCAAAAAATGAGATTTTTCGTTTTACTGATCGTAGAAAGCTGCAATTTGGCAAGTAGGTTCCTTGGGGAGTATAGGGGAGTATTAAGAGAGCATTTTCCGAAATTCTTACGGGAACGGGAAAAAAACGGGATTGAAATACTCCTGGTACACGCGAGCAAAGCCGCGGGCAAAAGCTATTTGTCAATAAATGAGGCTACGCGGACGAAGAAAATTATGGTAGGACTTTCCAAAATTCCCACGGGAACGGGAAAAACGGAACTTTTCCTTTTACTGGTCGTAGAAAGCTGTAATTTGGCATGTAGGTTGCTTGAAGAGTGTAGTGAAGCTATAAGAGATAATTTCCCAAAATTCCCACGGGAACGGGAAAAAGGGGCTTTTCGTTTTACTGGTTGTAGAAAGCTGAAATTCGGCATGTAGGTTGCTTGAAAAGTGTAGAGGAACATTAAGGGAGGACTTTCCAAAATTCCCATGGGAACGGGAAAAAACGGGATTTTTCGTTTTACTGGTCGTAGAAAGCTGAAATTTGGCAAGTAGATTCCTTGGGAGTAGGGTAGCATTAAGAGAGCATTTCCCGAAATTCTTATGGGAACGGGAAAAAACGGGATTGAAATACTACTGGTAGGTACACGGGAGAGAAGCCGCGGCCAAAAGCTATTTGAAAATAAATGATGTTTACGCAGACGAAGTCGCGGGCAAAAGCTAGTCGTTCCATAAAAAATAAAACGCCACATTCGGATGGGAACGGGACAAAGCTACAATATCGGTCTCTTTCATGCGCGTGGAATTCCGAGCTCATGACGGTGCTGGAGAGGCGGATTCAGTGTTCTGTCGATTATTAATGAAAAAGCTAGTAATGTTTAAGAAAAATTGAGCCTCAATCATGAAAACGTCAACAGCTTACCATATCTCGTAAATATGAAAAGGACGTAACTCTTAAATGGACAAATATTAAAATATGTTTTTCAGTCGAATAAAGACTTACCCCCTTATTCATAAACGCACTATAGGCCTCTGCTAAGTTAGTAATCGTTTGTCCTTATCTGTGAAAGGTAAATGTCAAAGTGACAGATAAGGACAAACAATTACTAAGTTAACAGAGGCCTATTTATAGTGCGTTTATGAATAAGGGGGTTAAACCCTAAATAGTCTTTTTTCTGTTTTACTTTTCGGTATAATAATGACCGATTAGATAAAAAACCTTTATTTATCCTCATATTACTCACAATTTATTTAGTTTTTTAATATAAATTGATATTTTCAATTTTATGCCCAAACTTTAGCTCTCACTTCAATAGTAAAAAAAATAACCACGACAAAGTATAACGGTGCCACAATCTCCATTCTTTTATTTCAATTTCCCGAAAAGTTACTTTTTTGAGTTGAGTCATTTTCATCCTAAAGGTGCGTTATGTTCGCGGCTTAGGGGTGGGCCGAGGCCTTTAGTTGCAGTAGTTGGGTGGATAAGTCCGGGACAAAACTATGTACTACACTTTTAGTCTCAGTGGAATAGTTGTGTCATTGTTGTTCCTGCTTGCCATCTTATTGTACACTATTTTCTGCAAATAAATGACTTATGACTTATGACTTATGACATTAGTTCGGCTGTGACGTCAAACCATGGGAAGTTTTATTATAGTCCGGGTAGTGATGTGATGTTACGGGAAAAATAAATAAAATGTATTAAATGTAATCAATGAACTATCAATTATTTAAACTCAAACACATGCCAATTATGTTGCCGAATGACCGAAATGTAATATTTATGGCCTGCTACTGTACCCAACTCACCATGGTTTCTTTGGTTATACTCGGCGGCAGCGGCTGAAACTTCGGCAGGCCCGTCGACCACCTGTGCTTGTTGGCGGGCTGCGCCGGCGGCTTGGCCTTGTCCCGCCCCAGCGTCGCACTCTTCACCTCCTTCCTCCCCATAAACATCCCCCACCTCCTCCTTTTTTTCTCTTTACTACTCACACTACTCACACTATTCACACTTATACTATTAACACTATTGACACTGGTTTTTGTTGCGTTCGAATCATCGACACTGTAAGTTGAATTCAACACGGTACTCGATAGAGCCGTGTCATTGACTCTTATATCCGGCACACTTATAGACGTCACATTATCCTTGCTTTTAGTTATAGTGTTGTTGTTGGAAACGCGATGCGTGGACAAGCTCTGGTACGGCGTCTCGTCGTAAGTGTCGTCTTTAAGCGATATTTTGTCTATCGTCAACGCTATGTTCTCGAATTCATCTTTGTTTATTGATCTGTTGGATACGTTAAGGTCTTTGGGTACGCTGGATTCGCGCACACCTTTTATTATCTGCGCGTTGACGTAGTGAGAGTCTGGTTCGACTTTGGGATGATAAGGCACGTTCAAGTTCGGTTTGGAGTGGTTCCCGTATTTGTTTATAGTCGGGTGGCTGCCGTTTCGTTCGTTAATTCTGTTCATTTCGTCTGTCGTGGTGAGACTTTGAGCTCTATCTCTCATAGTCACCTTGTCGTTCTGCCAAGGCAGGGGTACGTTTTCGTATATAGGTTCCTGCGTATCGCTCAATTTCGCTGAAGACATCTGCTGCGGCAACACAAGATGCCTCTGATAGTTCAGCCTATGCATCGGCATAGAATACATGATATTCCCTCTCTCATCATAAACTTTCTGTATATTGTCTGATATATGATGCGGATCTATGACGTGAAGCGGATTGTGGTTTAAAACTGAGTTCAAATTATTATAAGTCCCATGCGCTCCTGGCATTACGTTCGGTCTGTAATTAACCATGTTATGATTAGAATTCAAATATCCTAAATACTGTCGGTTTAGAGCGGTCCTCGTTGAAACTAAATCAGGACTAGAACCGGAGACATGTGAATTTATATAACCTCTGTGGTAATTCATCGCTTGGCTAGCAACGGCCAAGTCCGGAGTAGAGTTTGAGGCCAATCCATTGGAAGGATATGGTGGTGGTGGCTTATACACATTGACATATTGTCTTTGGTTCATGTCAGCGTGTATGTTAGGGTTCAGAGCGAAAGGATAACTGGTTCCCATGTATTTGAGTCCGTATAGGTAGTCGTCGGTGGCGGCCGGCTGGTTGATGGTGTGCCTGGTGACGTCGGGGTAGTGGATCCGGTGGATGTCGGGGTGCGAACCGTAGGCGAGTGGCTTGCTGACCATCTGCGAGTGGGCGTGGTTCTGGTAACGCAGCTGGGCCTCTGCTCTCTGTTGTTGGTATTTTTGTTGGACCGCCGTCTCGTAGTCCGGCGCGGGACGGTATTGGGGCAGTTGAGCTCTGGAAAAATTGGTGATAAATTTTATCTATACTAGTATCATAAAGGGGTATAGCTTGTGAGCTTGTGAGAAGGGGGGGAGGGGGGTGAATCTACTGAACCGATTTTGAAAATTCTTTTACCAATAGAAAGCAACATTATTTGCGAATGTCATAGGCTTTATTTGATTCTGTAATATTCTGGGCAACAGCTATGAGTATAAGGAAAATTACGAAAAATGGTAAACTCATGAAAAACCAATGTCTTGGGAAAGGTAGATTAAAAAAAAACCTATCCAATATAACATCTTGACGTATTTATCGTTGGTTTTTTTTTTACAATATGGCGCCTGGGTGGCTGGTGGCCGCCATATTGAATCATGATCGGCACTATGCCCACATTGTGAAATCCGCTCGTAAGCATTCACCATCTCTTTCCGCCGACATTAACAGTTTACATTTATTCAATAAAAGAGGTCATAGAAGTAAAAGAAGTCAAAGAGGTGAAAGAGGTCAAAGAGGTGTCTTTTTCCACCGACATTAACAGCTTGATTAGTTTATTTTAATAAAAGAGGTCAAAGAAGTCAAAGAGGTAAAAGAGGTGTCACCTGGCACGCAGGGGCAGAGCGTCCCGCAGCTCCAGGCACGAGGTGGAGTGCGCGCGGTGCGCCGGGCTGAGCGGCTCCAGACGCGAACTGCTGGCTTCCCGCGACTCCAACTCCTCGCGGCTGTCAGAGAGGCCCACCTCTTGCTGGAAAAGAAAAATATTCGCTCAAATTAATAAGAAAACAACGTTCATCAAAAAACTTGTATATCTAGGTGTTTAAATACGATAGATGCGAATTTCTTAGGAATCATGTTATGGGCGATGCGGCTAGCAACCCATCACTATTTTGATTCCTCTTTCCACCTACATATACGCCTACAATCATGCTAAACGTGGCCTTTAGGTCTTGTCGCCTTAGGCTCTGTCTACCCCGTAAGCGATAAAGACTTGATTTATGCAAGTATGTAAAAAAAGGATTTTTAATAAACTAATAATGATGATGATGAATAAACTATACATACATACATACATGGAGTAAGGGGAGTAAGGGGAGAACGGAACTAAGATCTTATCCGACCCTATTGTCAACCTCACCTGCACGCGCCGGATGGCGGCGGGGTGGCGTATTACTGCCCCGTGGTGCTCCCTGCTAGACAACAGACGAGGCTCTGGCGACCGAGTAAATGGCGGGATAACCATACACCTGGCTGGGCAACCGGCTGGAAGAGGCGTCAGAAACCTTGGGGACTAAATACCCCTTAAAAGTACCGGTGCAGAAGGCAACGGGAAACCACTGCACTAATCTCCCACGAGAGTCATGATGAAAAAAAGGTCGTATAAAAGTAAACTTGTGCCGAAACGTGATCCGACTGGCGCTCGGCGCCCCGAGTTGTCCGGGAACCAGGGTGTGAAATTGGCTACCGGCCATGAGGTAGCAGGCGACCAGGCGGCCTATGGAAACTATGCTACTGGAAGAACGAAAATGCAACTGCTCCCACACTGCCAAACATCGAGCTACTTGGCGACGCGTCGCGAGAGCAGCGGTGGCGCAGGAATCGACCGAAACATGACCACGACCACTCTGTCAAGAGTGCACGACTTAGAAGAAGACATACATACATATCGTCACGCCTCTTTCCCACATCGTAGGCAGAGACTACTTTGTTCCACTTGCTACGATCCTGACATACCTCTTTCGCTTCATCCACATTCATCAATCTCTTCATACATGCATGAATAAACTATGTAATTGCAATTTTGTCAAAAAACTATTTTCGAGTGATCTGGATCTTAAATATTTTATTGAATCAGGCGTTACTTTGCGGAGGTCCATTTCAAAGAACACAAAATATTTACCTTTACTTAAGTAGCGGAGTAGCAATGTAAATATCTTGTGTTCATTGATCTGGATGTTCAATGGGAGCTGTGGGCCCTTTGCATCCACGGGGCCCTGGACCGCGGCAGCCCTTTCATAAATCATCACTGACTTTCACTAGTCGAAGACACAATTACACACAGAACGATTAAATATCGATTAAAAGTAATTGTTTGGTCGAATTAGTTCGCGGACTGGGCTAACTGTTTCCTCTATATGGATGGTTGATGCGGTTGTAGGGTTGGCATTTACAAATACTTGATTACAAAAATTTCACGCTGGTCTTAGCAAAGAAAAAACATAGAATGTACCGTTGCTTCTCTTCCCACGCTTATAGTAAAAACCCATCAAGGAAATCTTAATCATGTTATAGGCTATGCGGCTAGCAACCATCACTATTTTGACCACCCACACCTGTACGCCCACAATCATGCTTAATGTAGGTCTTATCACCTTAGGCTTTGTCTACCCCGTAAGGGATAAAGACGTGATTACAACACACCGGAAAACTCACGTATAAAAGCCGAAGTATTGCTCCGACAATTGTTTCGGACTAATCTGTAGCCCTTCATCAGAGAGCGCTCGCCCCGGCGGCAGCCACGACCGTTTATACGTGAGTTATCCGGTGTGTTGTAATTATGTGCGAGTCTCACGGTAGTTTAATGTTGAAAGTGATAAAGACGTGATGTGTATATATGTATGTACAAAATAAGTTAAAAGGATGTACATTTTGTCCCATAGAATTGAAGTTCCGAATCCCTATGTTATGTTATGCTATGCTATGTTATGTTATTATAAACGCGAAAATAACTGTCTATCTGTCTGTTTCACTTTCACGACTAAACCACTGAACCGATTTCAATGAAATTTGGTACAGAGATAGTTTGAGTCCCGGGGAAGGACTTAGGATAGCTTTTATCCCGAAAAATCGCATATTTCTCACGGGATAGCGATAAACATGTCAATTGCTAATTCTACGCGGACGAAGCGGGCAGAAGCTAATCTATCTATACCAGAGGTTCCCAAACTCTTTTGTTCCATAGACCACTTTCAAAATTTTGCTGGATCCGGTGGACCCCCTTCAGCTACATTACCACTAATTTCTAAACTAAATCTCGAAAAAAAATTAAGATTAGCTCTATCTATGGAAACTTGCGTTGTTGCTGAGTTTCAACGATAAATTAACAGTTTTCGAAAAAATAGGTTAGAATTGATTGCTTGATAGGGTTAATTATTTGAAAATAAAGTCGACTAAACAAATTTTCAATTAAATTTAATCTTTGTGCTGCGAGTGACTCCATCCTACTTTCCTTTCTTGAAATCTACAATGACTCACAGCACAAGAACCAATCAATTCTCACAAATTTTTTTCAGAAAACGTCCCATTCGGAGTGGTAAAAATAAATATAGTATATTCCCGTGTGTCTCGACGCGTTGTACTGAATATGGAAAATGCAAGTTTTACAAGTAACAGTCGCTGAGCTTCTTAAAATATTATCTGCCTATGGCCTATAAGGCATATTGATAGAAGTCAAGCCAACATTTTAGTTCTTCACTATCGACCAAATTAATTTTCATGCACCGCCGCTTGCGATTGTGGACCCCCATTTTTGGTCACGCCCAACGTAGACCCCCGTCAAGTCTTCCGTGGACCCCTGGGGGTCCACCTGGACCACTTTGGGAACTACTGATCTATACTAATATTATAAAGATGAAAGATTTGATTGTTTGTTTGCATTGAATAGGCTCCAAAACTACTGGACCAATTTGAAAAATTCTTTCACCGTTAGAATCCTACATTATCTCTGATGAACATAGGGCACCTATATTTGATTCTGCGCAGACAAGTCTCGGGCAACAGCTTAATTAATATTTGTATTAATTATAACGCACAACTGGCAACCCTAAGCACACAGCTACGCCCCGTACGTGCGCGCGCGCCGTCTGATCGTATCTGTAAAGCCGGCCATTCATTAACTAATCCACTGTCACCGATAATTAAATAATTACCAACGATTTTACACTCTTCCTTTGATTTAGAACGTAAGGAATGTTAACAGTCAATATAACTTAAATTATTTACACAACCTTGTATTGCAATAATAGAAAAAAAGAGATTTAGTAGCAGTGGCATGTGAGCGAGAGACGCGTGCCACCTTCATGCGGAAAATTGCGCATAAAAACGTCAAATTGAAGTTGACGGTTCGAGTAGCAGAATGATTCCGCCAGAATCAGATTTTCTCGAATGTTCCGCTGTCATCAGTTAGATTTTCAATCATGTAAACCTAAATACCATTAAGCAGAGCTGCCGTCCTAATTAAAAAGGACGTATATGCGTTTCATATGACACACATATACGTCCTTTTTAATTAGGAGGGCAGAGAGAGCAGAGTTCATTTCATTTTGCAACGCAGTTATTTTAACGACATCTGTTGTGCAATGGCAAAACTATTATTTAGACAACTGTCATTTTCAGACTGTCATCTTTTGGCTACTTCACGCTAGATGGTGTTTATATAGCGGTACAATGGACTTTAAGCAATATTCTGTGGGTGGAAAGTTCAAATTATAATACCTATTCAGAACTAATTACATTTTTGTAATAGAAAAGCTACGACCAATAATTGCCAAGATTTCAAGGTACGAGTGAACTGTCAATGTGATAGTTTGGCGAATTGGCGACACTGGTTTCCCTAGCAAAAGCGACTTATCGCAATTCTACTATATCTCTTTATTCTGTGATTGCATATTTGGTAAACAAAATTCTGACCTCAAAAAGTCTCATTTTTGTTATTTTTTTAACCATTTCATCGTAAATCAAGGAACTGGAGATAAAATATTAGCAAAATTATGTACAAAATATTACCTCAGGTTTATTTGATAACATAATACACCTTATTCTTTACAAAAATTTGCACATTGAGGTTAGAATTTTGTTTACCAAATAAGACATGTAAGAATGAAAATACCTTACGTATATTTGTCACAGACCTTATTGTAGTAAAAGTATATACATGTTTTTGACGCCCTATGCCTTTGACTGTATACCACCGTAGAACCGTGTCGCATTAGACAGGCCGCCGTCACTCAAATTCAAGTGACATGTCACCTTACTGCGATAGGGTTCTACGGTGGTAATGTGAATACATTTCCCTTATTGTAAATCCAGCAAAAAACAACATTAAAAACGTCCAACAAAAACTTATATAAGAAGCTCGGGTGACGTTTCTATTCCTCACTATTATTATTAGTCTGTGACCATAATAATTGCTAGTGATGTGCGCACTTTCTTCTGCGCATAGCGGTGTAATGGCGCCCGCGCATGCGCGTCGAGCCGTCATGCGCGTAACCGCTGCCATAACAGAGTTATGCGTTATATGCATGCTAAACAGTTCATGGTTTTGGCGCGGTTTCGTAAGCTACTCAGGGCATTATTATCTATATATATAATAATAAAGCTGAAGAGGGTCGAAAGTCTACATGGAAGATATGAAAAAAAAATTGGCACGGGCTACATAGAATCGATAACAGAACACGTTCAAACAGATTTAGATTTTTTGACTGTTTATCTGTTTGTCTGAATTCGCGAGCGCATCACGTGAAAACGGCTGAACTGATTGATGCAAACTTTACTAATCTGTTAAGATAATCACCGGCCAGGTTATAGGCTACTATTTATCCCGGAAAATTGCATAGTTCCCGCGGGATAGCGATAAACATGTCAATTGCTAATTCTAAGCGGACGAAGTCGCGGGCTGAAGCTAGTTATTAATAATATCGTCCATCTGTCTGTCACCAGGCTGTACCTCATGAACCGTGATGGCTAGACAGTTGAAATTTTTACAGATGATGTATTTCTGTTGCTGCTATAACCATGCTATAACAACAAATAATAAAAACATAATATTTTAATACTTGTCAGTCCTGATGACCTCACACTGCCTAAATGCTTAGGGGCAGGGTCCTGCTAACACTGGATATACATTCATTTGTTCTGATTGTACGGAACTCACGCAGGTTTATTTTCCACAAATGTTCAGAACTTTATGATCAGCCTGACTGCGTCGATACCTTTGACGATCTGTGCTTCCTGATATTTTTATCTCATTGGATGTTCCGAATTTATTGAAAAGTCGCTGCTATATTTATGACGAATTGCTTGCTATGTTATTAATCTTATCTAGGGTAACGAATTAATTTTAATTTAATGCTGATCCGAAATATTTGAGAACCTCGCCCGCTGCAATATATCTAATGGCGACTGTACTAAAGACCGACAGCTCTAATGAGTCCTACCCCGCGCGGCACAGGGGCGCGGGGGGGGAGCACCAAAGGGGGGCCGAAAGAGGTGCGGGCGGCAGGCACCTACCCGCCCGCATCTCTCTCGGTCCCCTTTGTTGTCCCACCCTGCGCCCTTGTGCCACGGACAGTCTACAGGGTGAATCAGACACCCCCTAACAATAATCCACTGGGGTATATAACCATAACTATAGAAGCTAAAAAAAATATTTAAATAAATTGGAGTAATTTTTTATTTATATTTTCAATAGGAATGATTACAGTTAATACTACCATTCCTATAGAAAATATAAAAATAAAATACTCCAATTTTTTTTTATATTTTTTTCAGCTTCTATAGCTATGGTTATATACCCCAGTGTATTATTGTTAGGGGGTGTCTGATATACCCTGTATACACCATTCTGTACCATAGTAAAACTAACCTGGAAGTTGGTGTGCGACTCCACCGGCGCGTTGAGCGCCTGCTGGTGCTTCATGTGGAACGTGTGCTGCAGCACGCAGCTCCGCCAGACGTACTTGCCGTCCTCGGGGCTGGCCAGCACGAACGAGGCCGACTCGCTCGCGCGCTGGCACTCGATGCTGAACGTGCGCTTGCGGTTGATCACTATGGTTATGTCCATCCATCTGGAGACAAGCACTCATTTCTAGATGGCTATTAATAAAACAAAGCCGAATTTACATTACGTTAGTTGCGTAATGTAAATTCGGCTTTGTTTTTCGTGTTTCGTGCAAGTAGGACGGCGGATAAGCGGGTGGTAGGACCTTGTGCAAGGTCCGTACGGATCGCTACCACCATATTACTCGCTAATAATGCCGCTAAGCAGCAGTGCTCGCACTGCCGTGTTCCGGCGTAGAGAGTAAGACAGCCGGGGAAATTACAGGCACAAGAGGCATTTCATCTTAGCCCTCTAGGTTGGCAACGCATCTGCAATCGGCCGAGCAATGTAATGCTACTTGCACGAAATTAGTTGCATAATGTAAATTCGGCTTAAATATATGTATAAATGAATATCATGGGACAAATTACAAATTATTAAATTTGCATATTGCACGTCTCGCGTAATGTGCATTTTTCGATAAATATGTACATTTTGCGTGAAGTGTACATTTTGCTTATTTTGTGTGTTTTGCTCCGAAAGGGACCAACTTACTTACATATGTTGCATGGTAAGGCCCCTGATAGAAAAATATGAGAATGGCAGCTGTTTTATTTTAGGCTGATAACAATGAATCATTTCACAGACAATATAAATGAAACGTTATGGGTTTTTCATAACAACTGTTTGACTAACACTAACATCTATTATTAATCCAAATATATCATTCAATTCATTCATAACTTTTTCATTGAAGAGTCTCATGAACCAAAAGCACACGGCGGCCACGACGTACAAAATCCGCGTTCTGAAATGAATACAGACACGACGTCGTCTGTACACGCGTCAATGTGTGCGTAAGATACACAGGGCTGTCTATCGCAAAAACCTAGTACTATAAGTACTACCAATGACATAAATATACTAAAGATAAGGCTTAGATGTGTGCAAATAAATGTACTTAATCGTTATCTATTTATTTAAACTTACTTAAAATGTGTCTGTCTGTGTATTTAAGCATTATTATTTTCAATTACAATAGATGTACGACAACAAACTTAAGCGAATGATTCTGTAGTTATTTCATGTATTAATCGCGATAATTTCAGAAAGCATTAATTTTCTAATGTTTTATAAAATGAAGTAGGTAGGATAGGTTCCCGAACTTGTGACGTGCGGCCGACATACATCGCGTCGCGAGCCCTACTAGTTGCCAGCAGCTTTCCGGCAGACTGCGCTTGAGGGGTGGGGTAACTCGAATAGGTGCGGGGCGGAGCGTGGCCATTCTGTACGTTAGTACTATTATATATTCTGTGCCAAAAGTGAATGAAATTATAACATACATACATACATATCGTCACGCCTCTTTCCCACAGGGGTAGGCAGAGACTACTTTGTTCCACTTGCTACGATCCTGACATACCTCTTTCGCTTCAACCACATTCATCAATCTCTTCATACATGCTCGTCGGTTTCGGGTACTCTTGACTTAAACTAAAATCTCTCCCTTTAAAAAAAAAAATAACCCCCTCAAAAAAAAAAACCCCCCTAAAATATATCTCTCTCTCTAATCTAAATCTTGAAATTATAACTATTGAGCTGATTTTGATTAAATACTTATTCTGAGGCCTGTGCCCAGCAGTGGGACGTATAGGCTGGAGAGTGAGAGAGGACTGCATCATCAGACCCTTTCAAAACAATTCGTTTTTTTTTTTCAAATCAGACCACAATAGATTTTTAATATAAAACTACTGTGAGGCTCAGACATATTAATGTAAATAAACGGATAATTAACCATATGTTTATATAATTTATTTTTTACTTTAATTTCCATTTCGTGTCAATTTTCATTTCTACTTAAATTGTACTTTAATTATGACGACACTTATAATTGAGAAAATATTATTATTCTTGTAAGCATGTACTTAATTGTTATATTCATTTGAATTTTAATTATTGTCATTTTTTATTTCATTTTTCGTCGTCAATTAATCACCACACCGGACATGGTCACTCTCAACACCAGAGTATTGCGGATGCTTTGCCACCATAGAAGAAAGACAAACCGTTGCCACCCTAGAGGGCTAAGATAAGCACCCTGGGCACCCTAGGGGCCTTATGTGCCAGTTTCACTGACTGTCCTACTTTTGACAGAATACAGCAGCGCAAGCAGTAGAATTTGTAAGATAGTGGTAAGCAGACCCCGTTATCAGTGGTGAAAATTCATTGAAAATACTAGGGTAGGCACTACACATTAATATTTACACGTGTATAATTTGATATACCTAATATTTGATCAAACCAATATACCTACTTATTTCATTCATAGGTATGTATAATGTGAACCCAATTGCCTTAAAAAGGGTTTCATTTGGTGGTTGAACTCTATAATAATACTTAGGTACTAAATTGAAATATATTTGTCAAAATATGTCTGATGTCAAATACTTACTTAATTTTATGTTCGGTAAAAATATCAGCTTACTGGATAATCGTGCTGAATTCTTTCAGTTTAAAATGGAGCTAATGGAAAAACTGAAAATAAACCGAATGCGACGTGGAAAAAATGGTTTGTAATTTTAGTAAAACTGAGCAAAAGACGATATTTTTTCTCCAATGGTTATTGATTGACATTTATACCAGTACTAGCTGTTGCCAGCAACTTCGTCTGCAAAGAATTCGTTTATCGCTATCCCGCGGGAACTACGCAATTTTCCGGGATAAAAAGTAGCCTATGTGTTATTCCAGACTTTTCTCTATCTATGTGCCGAATTTCATCCAGATCCGTTGATCCGTTGAGGCGTGATTGAGTAAAAAACAAACATCCATCCATCCATCCATCCATCCATACTTTCGCATTTATAATATTAATTAGATGTCAAATGTACACGAATTAAATGAATATTGTGTGACAACCCTATGATTCTATTTCAATGAATTTTCACCACTGATAACGGGGTCTGGTGGTAAGACACAGGGCCCTTAGGCAATGCAAATCTCGGGGCCCCCTTTTTGCCCATAAGACTAGTAGATGCAGGGCCCCTAATAGATGCGGGCTCCCTAGGCATATTCATATAAGCACTAGCTGTTGCCTGCGATTTCGTCTGCAAAGAATTCGTTTATCGCTATCCCGGAATTTTCCCGGATAAAAAGTAGTCTATGTGCTATTCCAGACTTTTCTCTATCTATGTGCCGAATTTCATCCATATTCGTTGGGCCGTTCTAGCGTGACGTGATTGAGTAACAAACAAACATCCGAACATCCATCCATCCATCCATACTTTTGCATTTATAATATTAGTTAGACTAAGACTAGCTTCTGCCCGCGTCTTCGTCCGCGTAGAATTAGCAATTCAATTTATCGCTATCCCGCGGGAACTATGCAATTTTCCGAGATAAAAAGTAGCCTATGTGTTAATCTAGGGTACCAGCTATCTTCGTTCCAAATTTTATCCCAATATGTTCAGTCCTTTCCGCGTGAAGAAGGAACAAACATACACGCTCACATCGTCACATCCATCCATCCATTCTCACAAACTTTCGCATTTATAATATTAGTACGATATTAGTTAGATTGTATACCTGTAGAAGTGCGGCGTGTCGCTATGCTCGCTGAGCACCCGGATACCGGTGAGCGAGACGGCGATAGTCACCTCCCCGCTCGTGCTGGCGTCACGCGCAGTGAACAACTCCTGGCCGTACCCTCGCAGCTGCTGACATGTCGTGATGAAGCCTTCCTCTGCTTGAGCCTGGATTAAAGTCATTTATGATCAAATTAGCCTTCTCATTTCGACTGCCCAGCGTATGCAGACTGGAAATGATGATGATCAAGAATTGATCAAGATAGGGTGAGGTGGTCAACAATGAACCACAAAGTTGATGCTGATTTGTGGTGTTCAATAAAGAGTATTTGGATTGTATTGTATTGTATCGGGGGCCTTATCATGACGTCTTAAGTAATGGGATTAAATAACGATTCAGTTTAGGTTCGCTCGCTGTCGGATCCACTAAAAATTACAGTTTTGAATCGCATTAAGACGTCACAATGCCGGATTTTGATGTCTGGAGGCCTCTGGGCAATAAGGAGTGGAGGCCCCTGGCCCCAAATTATTTTCCTGTCCAAGTTCTGTTGTTTAAGAATAAGAATAATTACTAGTGTTTACTAGTCTGAAATTGATTTTTTTTTAAAGTCCAATGGGGGAGGGGGCTGTTTTGTGGAGGCCCCTTGGCTGTAGCCCCGGTTGCCCCCCCTTAATATCGGCCCTGAGACGTCATGCTGAGGCCCTAGCCCTATGCTAATGTTTCCTGATTATTATTTTTTCTGCTATAAGTTTTGCATTGAAATCTTCTTAGGAAATCTTAGACCAAAATATAATAAATAAAAAAAAAACAAAAACAAATAAAAAACATTTGTGCTATTTTCTATATAAATTAAACCAAGGGTATTTGTTTAACGAACCTACCAAGTACACAGTGGACCATTGCGTTGATTGAACATAATATATCGCGGAATTGATTCAGAAGAAAAGTGTTTGTAAAGCAAATTAAGTAATGTGTTTTTACTTATATTGACTTGTTGGTGCTTTGTGTACCTACTGCTCATTGTTTGCTAGCTAACCAAATTTGTTTAAAAGGTATTAGATTCAAAATTAAAAAGATTAGGTGAAATAGCAAGAGATCAAATTTCGTATTGGTCACATTATGTTAGGTTTGCTTTCCCTGTTTTACAATAATTATGATATAATACTCAAAATAGGTAAAACTAATGTGTAAATTCTTAATAAAGCTATCGCTAAGGCAATGACTAATTGCCAAACCCATGTAGATAAGACGAAGAAGTTTATCAAGTTTATCGCAGTTTTGAATATAAATGTGCCAGTCAGTTGCTATCTGATAGATTTGTAAATAAATAGAAGTTTACTATCTCTAACCCAAATTTATTGAAGTAAAAGTTTTAAACTCTTTATCTACATACTATGTACCTATATTATGTTTGCTTCAAATTCCGCAAATACATTTTGAATCACTCCCAGAGGTTGGATTGACTTGAAAATTGGTATTAAAAAGCTTGTGTATAAAAAGTTACCTGGTAACTGCTTACCATCAGGCTGGCCACATACTTGTTTGCCACCAACATAGTATAAGGAAAAGACTTTTAAGAAAGTATGGCTGTCTATTAAACAACTATATGGAACTGAAGTAGCACACAATTTTTCCAAACCATTTCCTATATAATTAAAACCAATAAATTAACCAGTCGTGACATTGCAATAGCTCTGTGAATCTTCGTACAACAAAGCATGTAAACAAAGCAATCTGTGTGAACCATACCACCAATCTACCCTGAGCCGTGTTTTACCCGTACTATCATAATAACCAGAGTTGTTAACATTTTGGCTGAGGTATTAATAACAATATATTAATAGATAAGGTTAGATAGTGTAGTAAATTACACATATTTACGAGGGAATACTACAATACCTACCCTGTGTTGAGTTTCCTTTCCATGATGAACTTTTCTCACTATTTTGTCTCTTAATCTTAATCCCCAAAGGAATGTTATTTAAGTAACTTTTTTTTAAATAGCTAGGGTTGATAATCCAACTTTGCTGATCTGAAGAAATGGGTTTAGATTTATATTGAGATTTATTTGTCTCAAACAAGCAAGTGGGTCACCTGGGTAAGTGAGTACCACCATGGACACTTGCAACACCAAAGGTATACAGGACCACTGCCATATTAGAAGGCTGCCATTGTCCAGTGTTATGAATTACCATTATGAATAAAATTTAAACAAGAAATTAAACTAATTTAATGTTCAATAATTGTTTTGTTATAATTGAATGGTCTCAACCAAAGAATTTATGAATTTAGAACATTCTTTTGGTCATTAATATCTCCATTAAATCCAAATAATATAACCACAAGTTATGACCATTTGTGGAAGATTCTTTATGTCAATTGCTGTCTTAATTATACTAACAGAAAAGTCCTGACTGACTCATCAATACCCAACCAAAATCCTTAGACATAGAAAGTTTAAATTTCGCCCAGACCAGAGGTACCCTTTACTACATAGACCAAAACTAGACCTCTTTTAGAGAGCACCACAACATGCAAGCTAAGTTAAGGCAGCATGGGGTTGATCGACCCCCTTATGTGTAATGGTTAATTACAAGTTTAATTAATTGCAGCAAAGGTGTGAACTAACAATTAAACTAAGATCCTCTTGAGTCCTCTCATAAGGCTGACATAGCCACCCCTGTGTACTAAAGCCTCTCTAAAACATAAGATAAAAAAAAACAAACTAATAATTTACCTGAGACATGTTATGTAGAGCCATATGATGTTGTATAACAGCTGCAGTCAGCCATTCCAGCTTCCCCGTCTCAGCCAGCGCACTTGCATCAATCAACTGACCGTTATCCAGCATCTGCTTCGGAAACGTCAACAGATTCTTCAAATACTCCACTGTGTGTCGTTCCCGGTCATGGTTCCCGTACTCCGCTTGACGACTGTACGAAGCCAGCACGACAGCTTGTTGACAGTCGCAAATGATCCTACCTTCCACCAGATCGTTTTTTAATTGCAAAAAATAATGGTATCGGGTTACTTCGTCGGTGATCAAGCTTGTTCCAGATATGATATAGTACATAACACGTAGATAGAGCTGGTGGGAGGACGCGTATTTGTCCAATTGGCGTTTCAGTGGTCTCTCGAGCTGCACCCATCGTGGTTGCTGCTGTCTGTTTACGTAACGCAGCCCGAAGAACTCCGGTTGGTTGATAGCTTGCCGCTGACACACGTTGTCTAAACATTCCTGGCCAGTACTGTCTACCGACAGCGTACAATCCGCGACGCCACCATCCAACAGTTCCACACTGATCACGAACAAACTCTTCGACGCTACGTTGTACTGTCTTGTCTTCTTCAGCAGTTTGAACGGCATTCTTACCCGCACCCGTTTAATAACATCACATAAGAAACGGACGTATCGTTACGTTACTAGTGTACGAAAATGTCCTGTGCCCATTACATGGTATGTATTGCCATCGCATTTCTAATAAGAATAACTTGTTACGTATATTTGGTGCGTAGTCGTGCGTAAGGACACGGTGACGTGCGGTATCGGCGGAAAGCAATAAAATTTGCCAAGTAAACACAACGCGAAATATAAAATTCACAACATTGCGGCCATAGAATTCTGACAAACGGAATTGACAGATACGTAGCTAGGCATGACCGTGTAGTGTGTCGATCGAATCGAAAAGCATCGATAACTGAATGCAATAATCTAACTCGAACTAATATTATAAATGCGAAAGTATGGATGGATGGATGGATGGATGTTTGTTTGTTACTCAATCACGCCAGAACGGCCCAAAGGATTTGGATGAAATTCGGCACATAGATAGAGAAAAGTCTGGAATAGCACAAATGCTACTTTTTATTCCGGACAATTGCAAAGTTCCCGCGGGATAGCGATAAACGTATTCTTTGCAGAAAAAGTCGCTGGCAACAGCTAGTAATATTTAAATATTAAATAAATGGCTATTTAAATCTATAATTATTATACTAGTTTATTTATAGTTTTTTTTTGACTTGTTATTTGAAATTTGTTTACTATGGTGTGTATAGTGTGTATTATGTCCACGGAGGAATAAGACATTGTCCCTTTAGAAAATTAACTTGTAGGTAGGTATACTAATTTTGGTAGTTGCTAAACCTGAATCTGCCAATTACTTTTAGGTTGAAGAGGCTTTAATCGTCATCAATCGTCAGTTTGCTTAATCCAGTCTCGTAAATGTAGTCCAACGATTTTTTAACAAACGTCATCATAAAGCTTATATTAAATGATACCAAAAGCAAGCACTAAAAAGAGATTCTGTCTTTACTGGGGGAAAGGAGCGGAGAAAGATTTAAGAAGCGATCAATCAAAGAAGTTTGCGTAGCTTCTTTGATTGAACGTGTCTGCTTTTGTAAATGTAGGTATCTACCTATTTTCTTATTTAGAATAGGAGGTATATACTCGTACTACGCTTAGTGTTCGACCGAAACATCATTGACATCATGTTCTTTACCAAAACTGAAACCAAAACCGAAGATTCGGTTCTGATTAAAGTTTCAGCCAGAACCGAAATCGAAGCCGAACCTTTTTTATAAATCTTATACCTACCTTATATGTATACATGTAGGAATATATAAACTGAATCTCGGAAACGGCTCCAACGATTTTCATGAAATTTGGTATGCAGGGGGTTTCGGGGACGATAAATCAACCTGGCTAGGTTTCATTTTTAGAAAACTTACCAAAAAAATACCGAGCAAAGCTCGGTCATCCGGGCGCGGTGATTTTAAACGTTGAATAAAATGTCAGTGGACCGTTTTTTCCTGATATATGAATAATAAAATATCTTACTGGTCCAATATTATAAGATATCTAATACGTTTCACTTTTCTCGGATTGAAATTTCAACTATGTCATTGTGACACTACGTCTAAATTAAATTACCCAAAAAGGTGAAAACGTAACATTAACTACGAATGAGTACGATGTTGCAAGTTCGGTTGTTTTTTGGACGAAACATGATTTTTAGGCCGAACCGGTCGAAATTGAAATAGAAACTTTGGTCAGACACTACAACGCTACTTGCTCAAATAAGATTACTACCTTCGTCTTGACACTTACTTGAGGCTATGGGTTTAAATGTTTTTGTTCTTTAATGCATACTAAATGGTTAATGTCGTCATCTGCACCTAGACATAGCTTAGCTTAACAACTTAACGCATATCGATTAAATGACCAAATCGATGCCAAGTTCAGTGTGTCAGTGTCACGTCACTATTTATAATGTTGCCTTGTTAAATTTTTGAACATTATTAAGAATGACAACATTATATCCATGAGGTGGGAAACAAAACAAACAGGTTAGCTACGGAAAAAAAACAATGCTTTTATTGCTTTCTTCCGTGCTTATTGTGAGAGCAAACAAAGACTCCGCAAGAGAACGCATTTCAATAATACACGATAGAAAAATATATAGTTTATTGCTTTCGATAAAACGTATATCACTTATAAATTATAAACTATAATTACAAAAACAAAACCTTGTATCCCAGTCATACATATTCCATATTGTAGGCGTTTAATATTTCCCCTCAGTAAACAACGGAACCCAATCTTTGGGTTCCTTCAGAACTTTCATGAGTTTCCCTTCAGGAGAGTCGGGTTTCGGTGCGTGCATATACTCCCATTTCTGTGGAACAAAATATGGTATTAAAATAAAAAAAATCGTCAACCATAC